>OZ014550.1:54157845-54757845 GCA_963966155.1 Clivina fossor
TACTGTTTAAGTTGATAATGTTTAATTAGCTTTTCTCTAATTTATTTTTGATTTTAAATCTAAAACTAAATTGTAATGTATATGACAGAAACTATAAATACAATAAATATAATTATGACTATCTGATTGCATATATTATAAATATTGTGTTGCAGTTTGCTTATATGTAGTTTGTACTAGAGTATACGTCATCAAATATGGCGGATAGAATATAAATATTTCCTTGGTATTTATAGGTATGTTTCTATTAACGTTCAGACTGGTTTGCAACTGTACGAAGCATGCGCAGTATGGTAAATTACAAGCTAATTTCGCATTACGCATGCCTCGTACAATTGCCAACTAATTCCAAGGTTACACATTGGTAGAAACAGATCTTATAATGTAATAATTAAATTTAGTAAATATTAAAATAAAATGCACTGTGTTCTAGAAAAGTAAAATATTTTAGGAATGTTGAAGAAATTCATTAAATTTTTTGAAACATCTAAGGTCCTGTCATTTTTTTTTCGGCATACGTTCAATGAATGCTCTTTATAGAATAATATCTGTGCGATGAGTGTATGCCGAAAAAAAAAATGGTTTTTGTTGTATGGCCGTGCCCGAACAAACATTAATTAGTTTGGGATTTTTTTGACCACACCTCGTATAGAGCAGCGATGAGTGGTAGGGTTCTTGTCTGAAACTTGATATGTAGTTGCGGCGTACCGGTAGTCACCGGTTGTTATTATTAGTTTTTATTGATCACAAAGAAGTGAAAGATCTCTTGGGCCGGGCCGGGCCGGGCCGGGCAAGGGTCGGGTCGGGCATTGCCGATGGCGATGTAGCTAAAAAGGGATAACTCTATTCGTCCCAACAGCCTAACTTTCCACCAGAAACAAAACAATGTTCGCGTGTTTTATAAATTAATTTTTCCACGCATATAATGGAATGGTACGGTGAACGAGTAAGCGAGTAAGCGAGTTCGTCAACCCTGATATGTAAACACACGTTAGTCTAGCCTAGCGGGTCTAGCCGAAGCCGAAGCCAACAGCTAGCTAGGCAGCTAACCATACTAAAAAAACATTATATATATATATATATATATATATATATATATATATATATATATATATATATCTACCGGGGTTTGAGGTCTGGGGTTAGGCGTTAGGGTTAGACAGGGTGCATATGCTTTATACACTATGTTTTCTTCATTATGTTTTATACCTAGAATATTTTCGTTAGTACGAGTATATCAGCCAACACGCTGCGCTATGCTACTATGGTTTTTATATTAAATGCTAACGGAAAAAGTTTGTAGGAATTTGTTGAAATATCACTGGTGTTATTTATTTACAAAACGTTTCAAACTTAACTGACACGCTTTTTTTTTTTGTTCTAATGTGTTCAATATTTTGTTATCGAATATTTGAAATACATTGATTTATTTTTTATAATAGGAAAATATATGTGATTTATATTCGTTAAAATTTTTTTATAAGGTTAAGAACATTGTCAAACTCTTTATAAATTAACTTTTCGTTAATTTGCTCCACTCAGATCAGTAAATCTTGTAAATGAGCTGAGCTGAGTTGAGTTTTGCCGAGTGAGTTGTATTGATAAATAAAACAGTTTATTTGAAAGTGACGTATATAATCGTAAGTTTATTTGTTTATTTACGCTGAATTTATGTGACCAACTTTACTTTTCTGTATTTCTTTGGCATAACAAGAAAAAACAAAAACAAAATATGAATACAATTTTATCATAGAAAGTAGCCTTAATTAACAAAAAAACAAACAATACACCTTTCGATTTGACACAAAAATTATCAGCAGCTAAATTTTATTTCGGGAAGTTGTTTAAAATTATTCGATATTTGGTTTCAAAATTGTAAGATATTTGAGTGACAATGGCATTATTTAATTTAACAAGACAAATATTGAGAAACGCACCGTTAATATGTCCGAAACGTTTATGTCATACTCCAGGATGTGCAGACAATCGTCGAAAAGGCTTAATATTGGGCATTTACAATCTTCCCGAGGATAAACTAAATCCGGGGAAATTAACAGCTACCGCTGAGAAGTACAATCGTTTGGTGAAAGGTCGATTGAAACAGCTTCTGATTTTGGTTATGCCACCTCCGGACAAGGGCCAGGTGAGAATCTTCTACGATTTGGACCCAGAATTCGTAGCAATTGCTATTGTCGGTTTGGGCAGAGAATGTCTTGGCTACGATAGCTTTGAACAAATGGACGAAGGTAAAGAAGCAATCCGTATTGCTACTGGATCTGCTTGTAAAGAATTACAAGATATACCACTTCAGAAAATTTGTCTGGAAAGTTTTGGTCACGCAGAATCGGCAGCCGAAGGTGCCGCACTATCCGTTTGGCTGTATCAAGAAAAGAAAGCTAAAGAAAAACAACTCGCAATACCCCAACTAGAACTGTACGATGACTGTGATTGGACGGGCTGGCAAATTGGTTTGCAAAAAGCCGCAGCGCAGAATTTAGCTCGACAGTTAATGGACACGCCATCTAATTTGATGACGCCAACTTCGTTTGCGCAGAATGCCGTTGAGGTGCTTTGTAAATCTGGTGTGAACGTTGAGGTTAAAGTTAGAGGATGGGCAAAAACGCAGAAGATGAACGCGTTTCTTGCTGCATCGAAAGGATCGTGCGAACCACCTATTTTCCTAGAACTTAGTTACTACGGAGCGTCTAGAGATGAACGTCCTGTTGTACTAATCGGTAAATAAATCATCCTTTTCTTTATATTGCAGAAGTTATACATACATACACAATCATGTTATGTACCCAAAAGGGCATATTAAATTTAAAAGGAAAAAACATAACAAAATTTTCTCAATTTATGTGGCCCGTATTCTCACCTCATTTATAAAAGTGATTTTTGCCAAAAGTACTTTTGACGTTTACTTAAAATTATTTATTAAGCACTTTATAATAGTTTATTTAAATTTTATAATACCAAATATAATAAAAATGATCAAAGATAGTAAAATTATTTATATTTGATCAAAAACAGAAGCAAAAACTTATTTTGAAATTAATGATAAAAGCACTTTTTCACGAAAAAGTGAGGTGAGAATACGGGGCTTGATATTATACGTTTTTCATTTTTAATTATTTAGGGTGTTTAAAAATAATAAATATTTTATTAACTGTATACTGTAAACAGAAGATTGAAAAAACAAATATAACTATTCTGGTGAATTTATATCAGAACTTCAAACCATTGTTTTTTTTCAATCCGGTTTTCGTTCTAATTCAGACATAATAAAATATTTCAGTTCAATTCCGTTTAACGTTCCACCAAAAATAACGATTTTTTTTGTTTTCGGTTCGGTTTTCGATGGGCTAAGCCAATTTTTACAAAAAACAATATGTGTATTGTACACAAGTGTTCGGTACACTGATGTATCTAACAATGTATTTTCTTTTATAGGCAAAGGTATCACCTACAACAGCGGTGGTTTATGTTTAAAATCATGTAAAAAACAGAAATATATGCGAGGTGATATGGGAGGTGCTGCTGTCGTAGTAGCTGCTTGCAGAGCAGTAGCAGCTCTTCAACTACCATTAAATGTTCGCGCCTTAATTCCTCTTTGCGAGAATATGCCTGGCTGCGCGGCTGTTAAACCTGGAGATGTTGTCAAAGCCATGAACGGTAAAACAATCAAGATCCAATCTTCAGATACCGCTGGTCGTTTGGTACTAGCTGACGCTCTGGTATACGCTCAAAGTTTCTGGCCACGACTTATCGTCGATGTCGGTACAATGACCACCGATATGAGAGAGGCTTTAGGAGAAGCTGCCAGTGGAGTGTTTACAAATTCAGAAGCGTTGTGGGAGTATATGTTGGCAGCTAGCATGCATACCGGTGATCGAGTCTGGCGCTTTCCCCTCTGGGATCATTTTACCTCTTTACTGACAGAAAATCTTACGGTTGATGTTAAAACTCACGGGCATGGTCCTACGAAAGGTATTGGTGGAGGATGTAGAGCTGCAGCGTTTTTGAACGAATTTGTGCCGTGTGGAGATTGGCTGCATATGGATATTAGAAGCGTTATGCAAACAAAGGGGGAAACTTATGAATATTTGCGACAAGGAATGGCTGGACGACCTACTCGTACGATTGTCGAGTTTCTTTCGCAGCTCGTTTGTCATAAAGATCAATGTCCTTAATAGTTTATTCATATATCATGCTTTTGGATTCATTGTCTTGTCTGTTTTATGTCTTTATGTCTCTTGTCTTTATGATTGGGTTTAATAAATTATTGACATTTATTAATTTTTTATTGTTTTCTTTATTTATCCGTAGTTCAATTTTTTACATAATTATAGTAATTCTAGCTTTACACACATGTTATAACGGTACAATTTTTAACAAATAATAACATTTTTTATTGACGTAATAATGACAGTATTGCTGCTTCAATACATAAGATTTATCATAATAAACTTCTACACAAAATTAGCGAGCACCACTTAATTGAATTTATATATTTTTATAAAACAATCAAATATTTAAGAATTATGTTGCAGGAACTTTTGTGAATATTTTAAATTAAATTTAGTAAATAGTCGGTTGTTTTGTATTAAAATAAATTGGGGATTAATGAAATTTGTCTAGAACGCATCTTTGTAGATCCAATCATTGCCTGGTACTACAAGTTCAGTTTTAAAATAGATTATAACTAATACCGATTTTTAAACAACGCAACTGTCATAAGAGCAAGACTAAAGAAATGAAGGAAATTTGTACCTAAACTATTTTGTAAATACATATTTAAAAACATTTTCACATAACTCTAAGTCCTATTGAATGGTTTTACGTCAGTTTGCGTTCTGTGAACACATTTTACGAACAATTATCTCTAACTTTGTATGTCTTATAAGAGAATCTTGCTCCAAAACATAATGAAGTCGTCATTAAACGGTTTACTTGGAATTAATACAGGTATTTGTAAATTTTATTTCTGTATAGTTTGGTTAATTTCGGGCTCCTAAGTTTAGCTGAATATTTTCGGTGAACAATCAGTCCAAATACAAAGTTGTGCGTAAATTTTATGTAAAAGTTTATATAACTGTAAAAATATTTGTGTAACAAAAATGAAACCATCTACAACTTGCATTGCGAACTGAATTAATAAATTTGATTTTGTGCGACCTGTGTTACGTCACGTCTTTTGATTTTTATTGGCATTGTATAATAAAATATATTTAAGATTAAAAATATTTTAAATTACTAAAAAAAAACCGTTGTTGAAAATTTTTTTTTAGCAATAAAAAACGCCATAAAACTGTATAAGTTATTACGTTGCATTTAGAAAACGTTTATAACAATAAAGTTATTCGAAATTTTATTTATAATAATTGAGCTAGGTAACAATGTTTTTTTTTTTTATATAATATTAGTTCAAAATTATTAAATACGTAGTGTCTTTATTGACTAGTAATTGTTTCTTAGAGATATGTTCTTACAATAATAACAACTTTTTGAGAATAAACAATACTTTTATTTAGGACTAGAATCAATTAATACTATTTTAACATGGACTTTAGCATAGACAGAACAATGCCTTATTAATTCCTATATATCATTAGAGTTTTTGACTATTATTTTCTAAAATTGTTTTGAAAAATATATTGTAAATTTTTGAAATCGTTTTCACAAAAAAGTATGGTATAATTTAATTTTTATATTGTGTCTATCTAAAGCAATAAATAGTTATTTAATAAAGGCAAAAATTGTCTATTTTTGTTTGCAATATTGCAAAAATAGATTATTCCTAGAATTTATTCTAATTTTAATACTAGAAAATGCATTTTTTATATTTGGCACTAGTAGCACTATTAATTTTAATACTTTTGTAATTTCAAATAAGAACATAAATTATTAATAAAAAAAGAATCACTTGCAAGCAGCAAATAAAAACAATTTGGTGCTATTTTTCAGCCCGACAAACTTAGAATAATTCGTAACGACAAAATATTTGTTCTATCTGCAAAAAATATAAGTAAACGACCAAACACGCGATTCAAAAACAACTAAAAATTTTCAGGTGTAAACGAATCAAAAATTTACCTTTTCATCCGACCTATGGTACAATGAGTAGCTAGTCTGCACACTATTATTTGCTTTTTCTTAACACTTAGCTGTCAGTCATAGAAAATTTAAAGAATATCTCAGCTTTATCTGGAAAATATTTTCGTAATTTCATTTTTATCAATCGTTGTATTTGTTTTAAATCGTATTTATTTTCTTCAAATGTTTTGAAAGAAATTTAATAATTAATATCACTCTTAACTAAATAAGTTGAAATATATAACACTTCAGTTTACGGAACAGTACATACAATTGTTGCACAATGTCATGTTCTCGTCGCGTAGACTATATCAAAATCTGATTATTTATTCTTGCTAATTTTGTCGTAGTTTCCTATTTTTATCGTTCGATAAACTAATTTTGTCGAGTCATTATATATGCCTCATAAAAATATTGCGCATTCTACAAATTTTATAGATTCATCTTTTTTCAAATGCACTTTTATTCGAATGACCCTTTATATTTTAGCTCTTAAAAATCAGACGGTACTTTATTGTTTAATTAATTTCTTTTTAAGTATTTTGTTTTAAATATTTTATAATATCAATCAATTTGTAAAAAAAAAAAAACGAATGTCATTTGAGTAAAAATATGATTAGGAAGTTTCGTTTAGTTTTATCGAGAGAAAGAGAGAGAGAGAGAGAGAGAGAGAGAGAGAAACGTGTGTGTGTGTGGCTAAAGTGCTGTAGTGGAGCATCTTGGATTGTTTCTAGCTGTGCCAGCCACTTGATCGCGACTAGCGTGTAGCTATAGCTATGTCTGTGATTGTGCCAACGAAATGCTGGTCGATTCGGTGATAATATGAGCACTATTATTCACTTTAACTTCCAGCGAATCATATAGGGGATACGAGTATTCGCAACATATAATCAGTTTGAGGAACTGCGGTACCTCCACGTAGATTGCAGGCGGAATCGGAATTAACGGAGACGTTGAAGATTTGTAGTAACGGTATTCGAAATTGCTATAAACATACAGAAATAAATCCGAAGTAACAATTCACCGAAGTACCAATTCACCGAAAAACAGTTCACCGAAAAACAATTTATCGAATAACCAAATGAAATAGAATTAAACAACCTAACCTAACCTAACCTACCCATCACCCCTCCGTAAAGTGTTAAAAAAAAATAAATACGCTTTTTTTTAATGACCCTAATATTCATAATATTAAGGATGAGGCTATTTATACATACTGAAAAAAAAAACTTAAACCAACCTACTAACCTAACCTTTCCTAACCTAACCACTTTCTAATATTAATTTTAATTTAATTTAATTCTATTTCATTTCGTTATTCGATAAATTGTTTTTCGGTGAATTGTTTTTCGGTGAATTGTTTTTCGGTGAATTGTTACTTCGGTGAATTTGTTTTCGGTAAATTGTTTTCGGTGAACGGTTTTCGGTGAATTGTTTTCGGTGAATTGTCCGGATACCATATATGACGTATCTGGTTTCCGGGATTGGCTCCGCGTTGTCGGTTGTCGATTTTGATGACGACGTTTCGGCACAGTCTCATGTGCCATCTTCTGCCATCTTCCGAGAAGACCTGAAGATGGCACATGAGACTGTGCCGAAACGTCGTCATCAAAATCGACAACCGACAACGCGGAGCCAATTCCGGAAACCAGATACGTCATATAACGTCCGCGGAATTATAAAGCAAAACATATATATATATATATATATATATATATATATATATATATATATATATATATATATATATATACCTATATATATATATATATATACATATATATATATATATATATATATACCTATATATATATATATATATACCTATATATATATATATACATATATATATATATATATATATATATATATATACCTATATATATATATATATATACCTATATATATATATATACATATATATATATATATATATATATATATATACCTATATATATATATATATATATATATATATATATATAATACAATTTATTTAAGATAATTTAATTATCTATCTATCTATCTATCTGATTTAACTAATAGATAATATTTTTGTTTCAGGTAAGAAGAATTTGGAATCTTTTACAGTATCTTTTGATTGTTATGTACGTAAGTAAATAAAATATGTTATGAACTAATTAATTAGTTATCAACTTATTCAATTTAAATCAATTTATTAGCAATAAGTAATAACACAATTTAATGTCAATACTGATTGCATGATTGTACATTAAATTGCCTAAATTATCACTTTTCTATTCAAGTATTGCCAATGTTCAATTCATCAATTCATTTCAAATTCATCAATGTAATTAGAGAATTTTTAGATAATGCGTTATCAGGGATGGGCATTTACGCGTGAAAAAGTATTTCTTACGTTTATGTGTGAAAAAGTAATTTTTACGTGTACGTGTAAAAAATTCTTAAAAATGTAAATTATGTAAAAAAGTAAACAATGTAAACATATCTTTTATTAGCTCTTTGTTTGCATTTGTCAAACTTGTTGTGAAATCAGTGGCGCAATCAGGGGCGACGGGCGACGGGCCTCGGCCCCCCTCCCCAAGGCTAGCAGAATTAGTACAATTTTTACTCATTTAGTCATATATTCAGCAGTCATTTCTAACTCTACAATTATTTATCCCAAAATATTGAGCCAACATTCATTATTTTAAACTATTAATTATTCGATTCATGTAAGATAAGATAAAGTGGAAATCTGGTTAGTATTTGCTTTTTTTTTGCTTCTTCAAGATAAAATCCTTGGCCCTCCCAAGACAAAATCCTGGCTGCGCCACTGTGTGATATATATATATATTTAACTTTTTTTTTTATTTTTACGAGAGTATGATCGCAAATTTAAAATTTTATTACAAATTAGTAAAAAAATTTAGATAAAAAATAAGTCTCGTATTATATAGGATATTCTTATTTTTCTTTTGTAAAATATCTAATATTTATGATATTTTTTTATAATTTTAGCAGAAACAAATGTGATTCAAACATAAATATGTTTTTTTACATATTATATATTTTTTAATAATTAAAATATGATCTTACTCTGGCGAAAAGTTGATAAAATTAAATGATTTCTCTTATATCACAAACAGTAATTTAAATTATTGTTTGTGGGTGGTTTAAGGGAAATTATTTTATTTTGTTATACATACATTCTTCACTCGTAAAAAGTGAAGTATGGTATATACATGACATATTATACGTGCCTAACTCTGTTATATAATTTGAAAAAAAAAACAGATTTTTAAGTTTCGTTAGAATTTTAACTGTACAACTATGTAGTTTCTACTGGGCAATTTAAAATCTTAACTGTACATTTTGTGTCCAACTGCAAGTTACAACACGGCCTACAATACAGTAAGATTTTCTAAATTATATAAGAAAATGAAATTTCTATTTGGAAGTAAGAACGAAGTTAAGGTGTCTTTCTTTTTTGTGCGAAATGTTTTAATTCAGAAAAATATCGTGCACCGTTTGAATTTCGAACGACAAGATTTATTATTTAGGTGGAAATACGAGGGGGAAACAAAAAGAAACATTAAAATTTAAAGAAAAAATTTTGCTCGTCCATAAAATGTGAACAGAGCAACAGAAACAAGTATAGCATGGGAACAGAAAAGCGCAAGGTGGAGATTTGCGGAACAGAAAAAAAAAGAATGGTAATCAGTTCATCAGCGTTGAGAAGGATGTAAATAAAATTTTCAGACCGTCATTTCCGTTAGTTGCCGGTGGTCGACGGTTGATGTGATGTCGCCTCAGTAGCGCTGCGTCGCGTCGTGTCGGTTCTTCAGTCGAAGACTACCTTACCAACGAGCGAGCTTTCTCAAAACACATTTTTCGCTCTGCTATTCTCGTCTTGTTCGCACTAACAAGCTTGATTTGCTCGATTCTGCACAACTTGTATTTTATCTTTTTAAGCATTTCTCAACTATTATTTCTTATTCCTTCAAAAAAGAAATTAAAACAAATTCATGCACTCGCGATATCAGAAGTATTTCATCTAGGAACTATTTTCATAAATTGTGCATTTCATGTTTTTTTTTTTTAAATATTTTTTATTTTTATTTACAGTACATAATTAATTTAAAATGTTTTACAGCTTTTAAAAGATTAGTTTTTTAGTTTTATCATTTTTGAAGCAAACTTATGTAAAATAAAAGTTAAGAACTACATTTGGACTACATAAAAATATAACTAACTGCTTTAGGCCCGGTTTTATAAACGCTGCTTAAATTTACTTTAGAAGAAAGTGCATTTATTCTGTAAATTTTCGAATTAAAAACAGGGAATAAATTTAATCTAGTGTATTAAAAAATAGTTATTATTAATAATAATAATCCGGTATAGTAAAAAATCTTTCAGAACTCATTATTTTAAAATAAAGCGGTTTTAGGTTGTAGTTCTGTATTAATATTTGTTAATAATCGACGTATTTAACGTACATCGTCATCAGGAAAAATGATATATGTAAATGCACATACAGTAAATAAACAGATTATAGAAACAAGTTACTAGGTATAATTTAGGTAAGTAACTAGATCATAAATTTTATAAATTTTTAATTAAAGGAAGCTAAATTTTATTTAAATCAGTTAATAGGCACACTGATTGATGTTATCTTTTTTTTTATAAATTTTTGTTGCTTCTCTTATCAATGTACTATTAATATTGATGGGTTTTGCAATAATTATTATAGTATCTTCGAAATTTTACATCATAAAGATTTTCTAACGTAGATACTGTAATAATTCTAAGACCCAACAATATTAGCAGTAGATTGATAAGAGAAGCAATAAAAATTTATAAAGAAAAAGATAACATGACTGTAACTAATTTGAATAAAATTTGGCTTTCATTAATTAATAATTTATAAATTTTATAATCTAGTTACTTATCTTGTTAGCTAGTAACTTGTATCTATGTTCTGTTTATTTACTGTAAAGGTCGTTTTTATCTTTTTTACTGATAAAGACATACGTTGAGTATGTCGAAACGTCGATTTTTAATTAAATTAATATAGGACTACAACCTAAGGCTATTTTATTTTAATAATTTGGCAAAAAATTGTTGAAACAACATTTGTTTTTAAGGTTATTTACTTAGAAAGTGAATTTATTTATCGTTTATGAAACCGGGCTTTAGTCAATAAATTAATTGATAATTGATGTAGATAAGGGACTATAGGAAAAAATGTGGTTTTAAAAGCTCTCCACGTCAATAAATTAGCTATTCCATCTTCCCGAGAAAGAATTACGCGAAATATCTACAGCCAATGGTTTTTACCTAACAAAACTTAGCGTGCATTAAGGCAATAACAAGCTTCGATGGCTGATTAAAAGGATGAATATATTTCTATGTGCGTATTAATTTAATTTTGAGTTTGCATCTGCCTAGCTTGTATTCGTATAGGAGGCCCCACCCGTTACTTCAGTCTATTTCATCAAATCTTTTAGGGCAATTGCTTCTAAGAAACATGTTTTTCAAATATTTTCATTAAATTCTATTAATATATGGATCGATTGAAAAGTAATATTTTTAAATTTAGATTATATATATATATATATATATATATATATATATATATATATATATATATATATATATACGACATTTTATTCTATGCTGGCACATGTCAGAATAAAACGAAACGAAACAGATAATATGTATTTAATAATAAATTTGTAATCATCCCCTGTGATATTTGCTTGACTGGCTATATTTTTTGTATTACGTTTAAGCAGAAATCTATAAAAGTTTTAAGAGACTCTTGGGCACAAAGTTTTCTTCATGTTCATTGAAGCGACGAGTTTTTTAATGAGATGTAATTTTTACGTCGACAAGTTTTTAGTATGGTCCGGTCCTGGCCGGGGTCCTGACGGCATTGTAAAACACGAACAGGGGTCGCTTGTTCTTTCGTGGCAAAAGTGTTTGGCACGGGCACGGCGCGTCTGGCCATCCGACGAGATATTAAAAGAAGTTATGCGATGTTGCGCATTTATAAACGCTATGCTCCGCTCTGCTGTAGGTACCTTACATGTATACGTGATGCCGTGCCCTATATTCTTCCTGAAGCTGTGCCATGCCGCCGCGCCGGTGCTGCTGTGCTATGACACAAGTGCAGTACCTACTATGTGTCGTACACTCGCGGAATTCCTTTTGAAAAATTGTTCTAGACAGTCATCCGACCGCAGTAAACAGCCCCTTAACCCCTCGTGCTTCTGGCTTGACTTTTCCTTAACCGAAGATATGTCGTCAGTCGCTTTTTTCTGTTCTTTGTACCAGCTTACCAACTGAAACATCTGAAATGAATTTATTACATTCGAATTAAATTTTAATTGAAATGAAATTGAACATTTTTAACGCCAAGCAAGGTTACAATTTTTTCACATTTTTCAAATATATTTTTGCTTAGTAGTATTGTACTTACTACTTACAATATTTATTATATATATTTTTTATTTATTTTAAGAGCTATTTACATTATTTTATGTTAATGTTTTTGTTTAGTATTTCAAGGATAATAGAAATAAGCATACATTGAATTGTATAATAACCTATAGTTTTTCTGAAGGAATTTTAAGAATGTTCAGGAGCGGAACATAGGTTATCAAAATCGTTGTTGTTTACTTGAAGATTGCAATGAAAATCAAACGGTTTTTAAATAGATTTTATTATAAAAATATGAAATAACTAAATCACGTAATTGAAAGTAGATGTTATTCTTTTAAACGTCGATCCGTAACTTAGAATTTAATGCTGTTCTTTTGAATGGTTATCCGTCACTAAAGTAAAATAATTTAGTTTTCGACTAAACTAGATTCATAAAAATTCAGCTTGAACAAAAATCGAATGTAATCGAACTTTGAACGACGACTAAAAATACTGACAAAGTTTGATAGACTCAACAGTCGTGGATATGTCAACGTACCAACTTCCAAATGCGAAATATCAAATATCCATGAAAAAAAAAATGTATTTATTTATAAGTAATTCTAGTTTTAAATAAGTAAATATGTTTTAATTTTCATATTTTAATAATGTTAAGTAAAAGTATTTGAATTTGATTAAATATGATTTCCATTTTTATAAACCAGATTTCTGGTATTAAATTCATTTTGAAAACAAACTAATTAAAATAAGTTTATTATATCTATTTATCTAAATTTTACAATTTTAAACCAAATTACTTTTGAAGTAATTTATATTACGAGTAGCAAAAGTTCTGTTCCAACCAAGAATCAAATCAATTTGAGCTCAGTTGACACAACTGTACGAGGCATGCGCAATATGTATTTGGCCTATAATTTGCCATACTACGCATGCTTCGTATAGCTACAAACCGGTCAGAAAGTTAGTAGGAACATATCTAAAATGTATTATAAATAGTGAGGTATCTGTGTAATTTTTATTTTATATTATTTAAAATAAATTAATAATAATGTAGGTAAAACTGTTTTGCTCAAAAACGATTATAACTGAAGTAAGATTTATTTTAGATTGTTTGTTTGTATAATGTGTTGTACAAAATATTTTGAGGGAGTTTGAGAAACGTGTTATTATGTTCCTGTAAATAACGCTAAAAAATATTTATTAAAAATATTTCGCTTAAAATGCTTAGATTTAAGTATATTTTTTATTAGAATTATTATTTTATCTAACGTTAGTATCACAATGACAAATATAAAGTAACAATAAATTTATGAACATAAAAGATTTAATTTAGAATTTTCCGTTTGTTATATATTATAAACAGAATGATTGCAGATATCTGCAGTGAAACTTCTTGAATGTGTTGAATAATTTGTAAATGAAATGAGATGTAGGCGTAAATTGACGAAATATAAGAATTAAGCAGAGAACATTAGACGTTAAATTTGAAGCGTAACGGACGTTACAAGCAAAACATTTTAATAATTCTGAAAAGATAAAAAAACTTGCAGGAATAAACCGGGTACTTTCTCTGGGCAAACTTCTAAAAACATAAAAATTCACATTTACACACAACAATTCTAGTCGGGCTCGTAACCTTGCGTTTTTTTTTCTCTGTGCTCTTGTTGATGTTTCCGTTTCCGGAAATCGTCCGACATTGTCCGACAATGTCCGAACCGCAAAAACCTCAAAACCACAATTGGACGTGTGCTAGGTGGCCTTTGTGCACTAGCCAGAGACATGTGCAGGTTGTGTTAATAATTAACATTCCTTCGATGTGTGTTTCCCATCCCATTTATAATACTTTTACCATTCCATACCATGTCATTTTCAAGCTACTTTTTCCTGTAACTTTTTCATCAAGTTCTGCTTTTGTTTTCGATTGCTGGGATATTTACTTCTGTTTCATTTGAATTGAAGTGGACGCCGGGGAACCCCTGACTTTCAGCGACACACTTTTATCGTTATTTTTCATTCACTTCAGCTGGAATTAGAATGTTTTTGGCATTGTAGCTTGGGGTAATTAATTTATTCACTCTAAGAGAAAGTAAATTTGACTGTGACTTTATTTAAATATTACGATTTCCTATAAAGTAATGCAAACATGATTATTTTTTACTATATTTAACTTTAATCTACAAAATGTACCAGTACTTTTATATTTAATTTCTCTTTTCAAATGGATTATACGTATTTTTGCAATTACAGCTATTATTATTAGCAAATTTTAATAAAAATATTTTTAGACTGTTATCGGTTGTATCTGATTGGGTTAGAATTTATTATAAGCTGTAGTTCCCTACACTGAAAAAAATCGATGTATAATATTACAAAAAGCTTCTGTGTAAACATTTTATATAATCGACACCATTGACAATACAAGTAAAAATTATTAAGGAAACTATGTGATCAATGTCTCGAACACGAACACATAGTTTCATATTTTATTTTTGAATTACGAAAACTAGTTACATATTAATATATTATTAAATATTACAATAGATAGATTTGAACATTTGATAAATTTTCGTTTCCAGCGATAATACCTTGAAAATGTAGTATTATCGCAGGAAACAATAACGATGACGTGGAAATTTATATAATTGCATCGAGGAAAAAACGAAAAAGGATAGTTGCGGGTGCAGTAGGTAACTAGGAGTCAAGAGGGAGCTAGCGTAATGCTAGTGGTACTGGCAGTGCCACGTAAGTGCAATACAGCATAGCATAGCATAGCGCAGAGAGTTTGTACGAACGATATGTGTCCGGCCAACGGCAACGCAGCGCTGCGGTGGCTGGCGGTACAGCAACCAACGGCGGAAGCGAAGTAATCTCTCGACCATTTGGCCTGATTAATCATCACTGATTGCTTCCTTAGTTAATCGTTAGCCGAAGTCCGAGCTAGCGATTGCGATTTAACCGAGCCAGCGATATCTCGCTGCCGATGTCCGCGTTTTCTTGGACGTTGGACGTGCGCCGCGCCGGTACGATGCTTATATTGAATTGCTCTCTTATAATGGATCTATATATAACTTTATTTAAGATACTTTGATGAATACTGTATATTATTAATAGAAGATTTAGAAAAATATTAATGATTTTGAGTATTAGAATGAATTTTTCATAATAATAATAATACGTTTATTTTTCAACAGGTAGACACCTAATTACAGAAAAAATACAAAAAAAAGTATATTAAATATTTAATATTAACAAATAAAGAATTAAGTAACATTACTGGACTAACTAATACATAGAAAAAATTATACAATTAAAATTTAGTACTTACATATAACCTATAATATGTATTTATATTAATATTACATAATATAAATTAATTAATTAAATATTGCAAATACGCTTTTCTTAATAAACCATCATTATGAATATCACAAGCATGACAAACCCTAGTATAATTATTATCACACATTCTAAATATCGGAGAATTTAATAATGTGTTGGATGACTAGTAAATGACAGTTTTAATGATAATTTTAATGGTTGCTTCTTGAAAAAAGAAATTGTTTTGTATGTATAAATGTAGAAAATTTTGTTTGATTATTTCAAAATTTTGAATTTTTTGTGTGTAAATAAATGATATTTGGAATTATTAAATTAGAAGATTACTCTACTTGGCTTTACAAGAGAATGAGAAAGAAAGAGTGAAAAGTTGATGATAGTATTTTTTTTTTAAATATGTATAGATAAACATTAAACTTATATATCGTTAATAGTTTTAGATATCAGTAATTCTGTCCTTAACAAATAAAAGTGAATTTAGATTTTTCAAAATTATATGCTTTAAAATAAATGCCAGTCACATGCATTTAACAGGGAATTCGCAATCCAGTTATATTATAGAGATCAGTGCTCTATACAGGCAAGCCGTAGGTTAGTGCATGGTAGCGGGATGGACTCAGACTCCAAACGTTCCAGGTTCGCGCCGCGTTCACACTAGAAATTCAATATTATTTCTGGTATTAAAACCTTGTACCACTGAATTGGTATCGGCTAGGTCTGAGCAGTTCGGAACGCACTGTAAGTTGTAGATTCCTTGCTCGGCTATGGGCTGTCGACTCACACCACTGACAATGGTAAATAAATAAAAACTGTTAAGAAACTATATGTTCAGCTTTTCTCTTATGTTCCACCTAGGAATTACGGATACTGAAGATAAAAGCAAACCTTTATTTTTAATAATCTTTATATAACATTTTTATTCAAATAGTAAGTAAATGTTTTTTTTTTTAAAATAAAATAAAGAACATTATTTTGAGTAATATGTGTTAGTAAATAAATGAACTGCTTTTTCCCAATATTCTCGTCTACATATGCTGTATTATGGCGTGTGAACGAGTCACATTTGGTGTTCAAACTCAATCGGTAGCAATGTGGTGGTAACAGTCCCGGTTCCCGGTTCCCGGTACCGGTTCATCCATCGCCTTCCTGCTTTTACTCAAAGGCTGGAGCGTCGGCGTCGGTGTTAGGTATAGCTGGCCGAGGCGTTGGCCACAATGCCGTCTGTCTGCTACAGATAATAGAAATTCCTGAAGCAGCATTTCTCTTATCTATCTCAGTCACGCGGCACCCTGGCCCCGCGACCTTCGTCCCTTCCCCTTCAAACGTCTCTCGTCGTTCGTCGATCGGCACTTGCCTTGTTGCTCGGTGAGGTGTAAGGAATAGAAGCAGGCCGTTTTGCTAATGTTGCGTCCCACTTCAGCTCCGCTGCCCATATCGGAGACGTTGCCGTCGTCGCCCCCTGAAACAGGGGGAACACGTCAGCGAAGAGGTACGAACAGGGCCGTGTCTACATCTGTCATGGATGTGGTGAACACTTTTACTTTTCTGGGGTTTGTCTTTATTTTCTTGTGCCGAAACAGCTTAGCCTAATTATGTTGAAATGTACTTCTTTTTTTCAAGGTTACATTATTGTTAAAAGCGACAGCAGGAAAATGAATCTGCGAAAAATTTATGTAATGTATTTTTCTTTAATATTGAAACGTGATATTTTTCAGATTTTGTACATTTTTCATAAATATATTAGACAAAATTTTATCGTTTTGTTGTGTACTCGTAATAAATGAAAAAGCGTTCATTTTAAAATGTATAGTAAATTTTGAAAATTTAAGCATTTATAATTTTGAAATTAATTTTTGTTATTGAATTTATATTTATTATGATTAAAATAGTTGTAATAATATATACTATTTAGAAAATAAACGTATTACATAGAAATTCCATTAATTTAGATTTAATGAGAATTGGCGAAAGTTTATGAAATTTATCTTATCTTAAAATTAAAAAGCTTTAGGATTAAGTTCTGTATATATTTTATTAAAATACCGACGTTTTTATATCCACTACATGTATCTTCATCAGGGAAAATAATACAAATGACATAAATAATAAAGCTTGTTTATTTTTTCCTGATGAAGATATACGTAAAGTATACTGAAACATCGATATTTTAAACATTTAATTAAAAAAATATATGTGATTACTATTGAAGGTATATGTCTACGCGGACGTCAGATGAGGCATAATAATTAAGTGTATTTTGCTTGAGCGAATGTTTCCAAATGTAAGCGAAAGTTGCTTATCTGGACAGGAATGTTTGGCGAGAAATTAATTTCTGCTTAAATGAAATGAGTTTATGCCACACCCTTATAAGTATATGGCGTAATTGTGTGTATGTGTGTACTATTACATATAAATATTATTAAAGTTAATAATAGTATATTACTGGACTAAATCATTTTATGTTTAAGTTTGAAAATATTTTAAATTATTTACAGAGATTTAAAAAATGTGAAATATTAAAATATAAAAAAAAAAGTAAAATGAAGCAACTATACAGCCACTTATTTGTAAATATTCACTAGAAATAATTATGTTCAGTACATAAATAAAATAATTTAATGACATTTATTAACGTTTTCTTGTTTCATAAAAAGTAAATGAATAAAAATAATCTACGAAAAACATGCATGTTGCACATTTATTGTAATAAATGATAGTGCACCTCATAACTAATATAAAATATTCAGTTATTCAAAATAAATTACTAAATGGAACTGAAAGATATTAAAAATAAAGTCCTATCATTTTACAAATTAAGCTGTTCATTCTGCAGAATTTTTTATTTTAAATGAACTTTTAAACTTTGTTAATGCTTGTGATAATGGATATAATGCAGCAACGTTTTACTCAGTGGCGGCTCGTGGGTTGAAGATTTGTGGAATCAAATTTCTTGAACTGCCATGATAAAAAACACCAATGAACTTAACGCTGTCACTATCCGCTACTAGACTGATGGTCACTTATACACGGTCAATGACCGAATAAAATGGTGGTTGTCTTCGTTTAAAGTAGACAAAGTTACAATTCGTTTGTTTCTGTTTAACATATGGGCTAGTATATGCAGCATATAACAAACGTGGTCACAAGTTTGGTGTGACTCAAGCAACGCGTGCACTCGCGTCATTCGTTGTCCTGCTGTCAACACGATAGGCTGACTATTAAAAATTATTAAATTTAAAATATTTTATTATTTATATTTATTATTTGATTTATTTCGCTTTGATAAATTTGGGAGGTTATTGACCAAAACACCTAATGGAGGAACCACCACTGGTTTTACTGGTAAATATTGTATATTTTTGGCAATAAGAAGTAAATGTTTACTTTTTGTAACATATTATTATTATTAATGTTAATAGTGATTGCTATATATATATTGTATATAGAAAGAATAGTCACTTTCCATTATGTTAACTGTTAACAAAGTAACTGATAAAATAGGTATTTAAATTTTTTTTAAATATGTAAATTAAATAACATCATTTTGTTAAATATTATTCCGCAACTCAAATTTTGTTTTTATATTGGTACTATATAATTTTGGAAACATTAATAATTGATATTTATTTGATTAAAAACAATTAAAAATAAAGTTGTCAAAAAAGTATTTGAAATTTGTTGTTTGTAACATACATAAAATAATAATAGAATAATATCTATTGGTTAATTTTGTTGTTGATTGTTTATTTTTATTGCATACAGTGATCAAACAGAGTAATACTTTTGCATCCACACTTTGCTTTAATATTATCTGATTAATTAACGTTGGCAGTAGCGTACGCAGAAAAATATTTCAGGGAGAGTTATGGTTTTAATTTGCAAAAATAATATTAATTTCAATCGGGGTATGATAATGGTGTAATTAGAAAATGATCTAGAAGGCGGCTAAACGCAGAAATTGAGTTGTAAGAAATGGGTCCATGGGACGAAAGCCTTATGGGATGGGTAACATCGCCATGGGCAATTTTTACCCAAAAATACCATTTATGAGTAAAATATATAATATAATTTATATGTATGGAAAAGCAGCCTGTCGTTTTTATTTTCGAATTTCCGAGAGGGGATTTATCCCCTTAACAGTTCTGTTTTAAGGATTTATGAAGTTAGAAGCAGTAAATATTTAAAATATGTGAACAGTTTTAGTACCATTTTATTATTATTCGTCAAATATAATTTTATATATTATTTGTCTTCTAATAGCTAAACGGATTTTTAGTGAATTAAATATAAATGAAATTTACTAAAATTAGTTAATTATAGGAGAGTAGTAATGGATAATTTAGTTTATGTTACGGGGCCACTCCGTTCCTGCTCGAAGCGAGGGGATTTCGATATTAAAGCTGTCTCTAGGCGAACATGTCACAAGCGGGTACCATTCGAATACGATAATGCTGGCGGAGACAAGACGGAAAACGGGGGAATTGTTTGTTTGTTACGCTCAATGTTCCAGTACACGACTAAGGCTCAGATTCTGCTCCGGCTCTAGCTACCCTTTCCTGATATAGTATAGTAGGTAGCTGGTGCTCGCTGCTGGTTCCCTTTGGCATCACCTCAATCAGCGCGTACCGAAGTGGTGCGGCGTGGCGTAGCGTGGCACAGCGCCCGCCGTGTAGTTCTCCGCGTCTTCCTCTAATTATGTACAAGGAAGTTGCTTATCGCATGCATCTTGCTGAGACTGTCTACGTCTGCGCCTACCTTGCTATGTCGTGTCGTGCCGTGCTATGCCGTACTTTTACGAGCAAAGCAGGCCTACGGGGTAGCTTTATTATATCTACCTTACCTTACATGATACCTGTAATTAATGCTATATATACACACTGCGATTGTGATATACCGCCACGAATATTTATTGTATTGACGATTTATTTTACAAATTTGCTTCATTGCTGCAAACACAATATGCTTCAGCACAGGAATTCTGTGCAGAAATTCTATATGTATATAGTTAAGGATAATGAAGAGGAACGTAGGTAGTTTATGTCATTAAAGTAAAATACTTAATTGGTTTTTTATACTTTGCAAGAAATTAGATAAATAAATAAATAGTGAAAGTAAGACATATTCTAAAAATCAAAATAATTGTTTACAAATAAACAATAAAAATTATACGAGTCGAATGTATGTTTCAAATCTAATAAACATTATAAAATAATAAAGGTAGTATCAAAAAGGAAGAAAGTAGATTTTTTTTGCAAAAATACATATTTATTTTTCAACTTAATTACAGTAGTTAGTTACTACAAGGTGGCGCAAAAGTCATCACTCTATCTGATGATGCTCTAAGTTTTGCAGACAGGGTCTCATGTCATCGCGAATTTAAAATGTGTGAAGTATACAGATTCAGAGTACACATAAACGATCCATGAATCGCTATTCTCCTCAAGAACGCGAAATAATTGTGTTAATGTTTTTGACAAATAATCAGAACCAATTCTTTTTATTTACTTCCTTAGGTAATTTAGTGATGACTTTTGCGCCATATTGTATATATACCATTGGCAGCAGCACCAAACATGACTATTTCATCTGACAGCTCCGGTGGCTATATTAAAAATTACTTTGATTATAATCAAGTTTTAAATCACATTTACAATGTTTATTTTTGATTGAATGTACACCGCCAGATTTGTCAAAAATTATGAATTCAACCAAAGAAACATTAATTCTCACAAACCACGACACAAATATAAATAATATATAGATATGTACTTACCCGCGTATGCTGAAACATTTTCATTAAATATAATGGTTCGATAAAATGGAAATTCTTGGATCTCGTAAGAAATTTTGTTACAATTTTCTTACTGAATCCAAGAATTTTCATGTTAACGAACTATTATATTTAACGAAAATGTTTCAGCATACTGAGGTTACTGTTCTACAACTGTTAGTAAGGTTACTAGGTATGTATTTTTATTTAGTTTAGTTTGGTTTGGATCGCTTGAAGCAAAAATAGTAGGTATGTGTCAATCGGAGCAGAATGCTCTTTTTATATTTCGCCCAGATTGTTTAGCCTCGACCACAAGTAGCTTAACACAATAAAGATCAATTTCTACTATGCCTCGTAACATAATATACTATACTTAAGTTTTATTAGATTATTTATATTTTTCTTACAGACTTAAAACAATCTTATTAATATTATATAGGAAGAGAGTCACCCCTTTAAGTTTAACTTTAAAATAGTTAACATAGTTGAGTGTAAAAGTTCAGCAAACAAATATTTTTCCTGGCTAAATCTAAATGAGCTGAACAAATTACGTATAAGTAAGTTTTCAAGAAAATGAACGAGAATGAAATAATAATAAAAGTTAATGCATTCGCATTCTTGTAGTGCAGAAGCAGGAGAAAGAGCGGGGGCGCAAGGTAGAGAGAGGTCGCGAAATTAAGTATTAATTTCGTTGTTTATTTACAAAACACGCGTGTAAGAAGACATACACCGACGCCGACGCCGACGCTTGACAATTGCGAATTTGCCGGAAGTCGAAACGAACCTCTGGCAGGCAACGGTAACGTAACGTAAATAAAGATAAACAAAGGTTTTGAAATGTCTTGTTGTTTCATCGAAAACAACTAAATGAAAATGCAACAGGGTGTTGCTAACTGACAAACGAACGTGATGCCGAAACAGAACCAAACACAAAGAAAGTTCGAAGAATACATACAAGAGAAGATGATAGACTGAGTGGCATTCAGAGACTACACTAGACGAATTATTGTACTTCCAATTTGATCTTGTCGATTCTTGGAATCAATGGGTTTTAGTTTCTAAACTTTTAAATTAATTGTTAAATTTATTTGAATTATTAGAGAAATTATATTTTAGGATATAATTTAAATTTTACAGTTAGGATAATTTTAATTAAAGTTTTGCTATTAATCGTTCAAATTTAAGAATAAAGTAATTTTGGTAAATTATATATTTTTGAGTGTTTTTGTTTATTTGTTCTTATGACAATTGCATTGTCTTAGAACTGGTATTAGTTAAAGCTGATTTTGAAACCGAGCTTGTAGTACCATAACTTTATATTGTTTATAATTGCTAATAAGTTTTTTTTTGCTTAATTCAATTATAACATTTTAAAAGTGAAATATAAAAAGAAGGCAGATTACTGTTATTTTAAATTTTATTATTGAAATTTAAATTTGTAAATATCATAATTTAAACTAACATAATTACATTATATTTTTATAATCAACTAATACGCATAGTTTTTATAGCATTCTTGTACAAATAAAGCAGAAAACATTTTCGAATTTTAAATTTATATATATATATATATATATATATATATATATATATATATATATATATATAAATGATTTCGAGTGTAGAAAATTTAATTTGTTTTGGAAAATTTAATGCAAAAATATTAGAAAGCTTTTCCTATGAAAAATATTTTCAAAGTATACGAATTCAACAAGTGGCCAATTAAATATTGTACGAATAAAACTTGCTGTACATAATTAAAGTTATTTCGTTTAATAACTGCCAAAGTCATTAGTCATTTCGCTTATAATAATTGTTATTCTGATAATTATATTTTTCAATTTTACTACAAAAATATTAATCATAATGAAGTTCTTGCATCACAATACACATAATGGAACAATGTTTTGAGATACAATTAATTTGTTACAATTCACCAATTGCTAAATAATAGATTTCAATTTATTTCTTTCTTTTGTGTTCGTCATTTTATTGTATTTTTACCATTCGAGAGTTGGTAATATTTACATAAAATACTATATGAAGAGATATAGGATGAACCGTGAAAATTTACTGGTTTTAGATTTGGTATTTACATGTTAATTAATATAGCAAATAATCACACATTATATAAAAAGTTTTTGGAATAAATACAAAACTAAAACATATTTTAGTTGAATTTTTGATTAAAACACATTCAAAGAAATCTAAATTACTAGGTTAGGTTGTTTGTATATATATATGTTTGTTTAAGTAAAACAAGAGAGAGGATGTGTGGATCAATTGTTTGCTCTTCGTATGATTGTCGAAAAGTCACTTGACAAAAATAAAAAAGTGTTCTGTGGCTTTCTTGATTTAAGAAAAGCTTATGACAGTGTTCTTCGCGAAATTTTGTGGGATGTGCTTTGCGAGTACGGTGTTAATGGTAATCTTTTAGGAGTAATTCAAGCTCTGTATGATGGAAGTGAAGCTGCAGTACGAGTTGATGGTTGCTTAAGTGATTGGTTTCGTATAGATGTTGGCGTCAAACAGGGCTGTGTAATGTCTCCTTGGCTATTTAATTTATATATGGATGTACTTCTTCGAAAAGCTTTCTGTGGTAATGATGGTATACAAATAGGTGATTGTGTTGTACCTGCTTTAGCGTATGCTGATGACGTGGTTGTTTTGGCTGAATCTGAAGAAAAACTGAGAAGGATGATTGATAGAATTAATGTTGTTGGTAAAGATATGAATCTTGTGTTGAATGTTGATAAGTGCAAAGTTTTAGTTTTTGAGAAAGGTGATTTGATGACTGAATGTAATGTACATATTGACGGTGCACGTTTAGAGCAGGTAGATGAATTTGTGTATTTGGGTAATTTGCTGTCTAGAGATGGCCGTTTTGATCGTGAAATTGAAAGGAGAGTAAATGCTGGTTGTAAGGTTTTGGGTGCTTTGGGAACTTTTGCTAGGAATGTAAATGTTTCAAAAGAAGCCCGTTTAAGTATATACAATGCAGTTTTGGTGCCTACGGTGATGTATGGTAGTGAATGTTGGGTTTGGTTGCAAAAGCATAAACGGAAAATGACTGCTGTGGAAATGAGATTTTTACGTGGGGTATGTGGTGTAACTAGGAGAGATCGGGTACGAAATAGACTAGTGTATGATGAGTGTGAAATTGAAAAAAATGTTGTAGTAAAAGTTGGTGTTAGTCAGTTAAGATGGTTCGGACATGTTGAGCGAATGTCTAATGAACGTTTGGTTAAAAAGATTTATTTGAATGATTTTGATGGTTTACGTTTGCGTGGACGTCCAATGAGTAGTTGGAGTGATATGATTGAGAGTGTTTTGCGTGAGCGAAAGTTTCCAAGTAGTAGGAATAGAAGAGCATGTATGAGAGGAATTATGAATGTGGATGAAGCGAAAGTTGCTTGTTTGGATAGGAGTGTTTGGAGGCGACTGATTTCGGGATAATGAAGAGAGTTTGTGCCACGCCCTTTTGGGTATATGGCGTGATTGTGTATGTATGTATGTATGTAAGTAAAACAATGGAAATAATTAATGTTCTTTTATATTTTTGGATATTTATAGGAGTGTATACATTTTTTTGAAAACATGCACTGATAAATCTCTGTCAACTCTTTATTTAATTTATTTACTTTTTTTTGTAATTTTTAATATTTATAAACAGCAAGTTTGTAATTATTATTAAAAATTAATTAAATAAACAGATTTTTATTTATATTTTTAACTAAATATTTGGCAAATGCTTTTAGGGAATATGATTAAAAATATGAACGCTCAGTTTCAAAAACGATTTATGGAATTGCTAAAACTGATTTTAAATATATTTTTAATATTGTTCTTTTTTAATATCAGCGTTAAAATTTAACATTCCTGTATGCAATCGAGCACAAAATTAGCTATAGGTTCCGTTGAAAAATATCTAGGCCTCAAATTTATAATCTAATTTCTACAAGATTTCAAATTCTACAAGAATTCAGTTTTTCCCCACTCTACTCGAGGTGTAAATTTTTGAATTCTACTTCTTTGGAGCTGTAGAATTTCTATCGCTGTCACTTGTCTTTTATATGTTTTCGTCTAGCGCAAAAAGTGTGTACACCATGGTTAGAGTGATATTTAATAATAATTTTTTTATATACAGTGTTTTGACAAACATAAATGGACTTGGAATTTATTATGTAAATTTGTATTATTTACACTATTTAATAAACTATTTTTAAGACGTGGCCTATGTTTTATTGTGATATTTAAATAATTGCTGTAATAGAAGATGAATTAAAGAAAGTTATAATGGGAAATTAAAAATGCTAAAATTACAATTTGCTTCCATATTTCAAAAACAAATGCTGGTTGACCATGTTAATTTTTACACTTAAGTTTGTTCTATAATTTGAAATAGCACTGAATTATTTGAAGCAAATAATTCAAAATTAGGAAGAGAGAAAAATTTATAATATTTAAAATCTTGCAATGCAAACCAACCTAAAATTAAAATACAATTAATTTTAAACAATAACTTAATTGAATTTAACTTAACCTCACTGTGAAAGCAGTAAACAAAATATTAACGACTAAAAAATCATAATCGTATTAGCGTAAAAAACAAACCAGAAAATGACAAATAACAAACGGTCGCGAATACAAGTAAACTAAACATTTGTACTCGTTCGAGATGTGTCCGGGTCGGATTTTTGACAAGGGACGCGGTGCGGTGCGGTGCGGTGCAGTGCAGTACGGACAAGGGCGGCCCGGTATGAATTCAAGTGCGAGGTGTAATTACGTGATATTTACTTGCGTGTGACAGGTATAATTGGAAACACATTCGCTTGACAGCGAGACACTACATTTTGACATAGCTGTCATCATCGAGATACAGATAGACATACACACACACCGACACACACCGACACACCCGACACACATAGGATGATTTGGCGGCTCGGTTCAGCTCGTTGTATTCGAGCTCTACTAACAAATCACTAATTCGTTTACGCAAATCAACGAATTATATCCGAACAGTGGCATTGCCAGTGCCAGTACCGCATTTTGATACTTTTCATTCATGCTGGGAAATCGATGCACAAAACAGTCCCAGCCGAATTAACTTTTATTGTTCTACCGATATTTTTATGTATTTGTAAATTATTTTATTGATTCGATCAAAAGTGCTTAGCTATTAAATAAACAATCATAAACTATATATTGAACGTTGTTTGCCAATATACACATATACGTGCAGGTATACTGCGTGTAGTAAAAAGTTTGTTTTCAATTAAAACATTTTAATTATCTCCACAAATTGGAATGTAACATGAGTAGATTTTTATTTTATTTTGAATTAATTAGAACATTTTATACATATATTATAAATTTACATTTCTATTAAAAACAGGTTAGTTATTTTTAATGTATTATTTAATTATTATTAAATTATTATTACTATTAATTTGCGCATATTATTTTTAACAATAAAGTATACTACAATTTTAAAATGTATATTACAAAATTATCGATTGGTACTACCAGCCTGGTTTTAAAAGAGATTTTAAGTAATACCGGTTTTAAGACAATGTAAATGTTATAAGACCTGCACTAAATATTTTTTACTGAAACACATTTTGAACTTACTTAAGACATTTTACACAATAGATTTGTGATAATTCTTGGTTATTACGGTATTTAGAAAAAAATACTAATTGTTTTTTTACTGTTGGTTAGTAAACTAATTAGATTTTGGTAAAACTATTTAATAGAAAATAATAGTTGAAACATTTTTTTCTTTAATTTTCCGGGAACAAATAAAGAAAAGTATTTGTTTCCGCTGCAGGCATATGGCATGTTGCAAAATTTGTTATATTACGAAAAATATGATACAAGTCAATGTATTGCAAAAAATTGTCAGATATTTTCCATATGCAATTATCAAATTAAAATTTTTGTTATTATTTGATTACGAAAAATATATATTAAGATAATTTCAAAATAGGTTAGATAAAAGATTATTAGTAGATATTGTTATTAAAATGTTAACTTATTTAATAAAAAGAAATGCAAGTTAATTTAATATATTGTTAGGTAAAAGATTAGTAGCTAATACATATTTGAATTTTTTGCTGACAATTTTGTTGAAATTTTGTTTGTTCCATAGGTATATACACAAATATACAAAAGAAACTGTATTATTGAAAAGTTATTTTTTCTTTTTCTATGTTTAATTATATAACTCAATACAGAATGAGTTAAAATCAATATCGGATCGTAATTGGTGTTAATGTAGCTGTAGCATCAGGCATCATCAGGAATCAGGGCGCCACAATTCTGTGTTTTTTTTATTAACATAAATTTTAGTAAGCAGCTGTTTGAGGCATGCGCAGTTAGCTTGTAATTTACTGTACAGTGCAAGTACAACAACAGTTGCAAACTTATCCTTATACTTATCCTTATTTTTGATGATAGCTTGGAACCGAGTATAGAACAAACCTGATAACATATAATTTAATTTTAAGTACATATATATACTCTCCCAATAAAACATGAACATTAATTTGATCTGAATTATACATATATCTATTTTATTGTTTTCAAAAATGGCACTTGTTTATAATGATATTAAAAAGTAGGCTAGTTAAAACTAGTTTTTAATATCAAACTGGTAGTAGAACTAGTTTTATGATTTTATGCAACTGCAAAATGATTTTTGGGCAAACATTGTTATCAAAGGAGCAAGGGGTTTTAAATTTATCGGTCCGCCACTGGTTAAAGTAGATATATTTCATCTCAAATAGCAATAAAACTTTATTATTAGTTATTAATAATAGTAAATGACAATTTGCGGTTAGTCCGAATCTGTCCAATGGAAATTTAGATCATATTAATATTTAGCGTACATAATTCAGTGAACATTTCTATAGATAAAGCAAATGACTAGTTCGTTATTAGCGAATCAAAAAGAATCAATCGTACACTCATCATTTAATAATCGTCATCGAATCGAAATCGAGTGCAAATTATCAATAAATTAATAAACTTAACCTCAAATTAAATGTCATATTATGAATCGTTCAATCAAAACATCACCAGCCCGCTACAGCCAATAGTCAGTTGGAAATTTCACAAGTGGTAGGACAAATTTCATGTAGCAAGTGCCGCCATTAGCCTAGCTACTTTGTGCAAGTTGTAACTTGATCTTCAGACTGAAATAGATATCCTGTATTGCTTACTGAATGTCACAGTTCTATTTGTGTTCGCGTATGGAGCGGTGCGTATTTATTTATACGTACACACAAAGGTAAATGTATGTCTGAGATCAGACAAATTCTCATTAGAAATTTGCGAATTGCGATATTTGATATGATATAGAGATGGTGTTTATTTTCCTAGTCATATTGATAAAGTTATTAACCGTTTATTTAATATATTAGTTTATTTGAAATTTCATCTTCTCAAGCACAATTTTCCCTCTTAGAATAATTTAAAATTTTAGATATTATGATCCTTTATGTTAATTATATGAGAAGCTGTGAAGGCAGTAATGAATCGGAAATAAAAACGCTTTTGTATTTTTTTGATTATTTGGACGTTTCGGCCGCTGTATCGCAAGCCATTCTCAGCAAATGTGTGCGTGCACTTATATACTTATATTGTTGAAGGTTAAATTTTAAAATTTATTATATTTTAATTTAATTAAAGTATATATCATCAAATATATTAGTAATTCTGCACAAAAAACAAACTAATTATTCAGTATTTCTGAAACATATTTATATGATACATAAATTCAACATTTTTATTTTTATTTAGATTTTTAACATTAAATATTTATTTTATATGTACATACTTTTTTCAGAAGTAATGTATCTTTTAATTAAATTCTTTTTTTACTTTTTCATATTTACCATTTGGAAATAGAAGTAATAATATGAAACTTTTTTAATATTTACTAATTAGTATGTTTTTGATTAAAATGTTTTGCCGGATTTTTTATAATTACAAAACAAATTACGTATAATTTATTTGAATGTGTGAGCAATATTAATAATATAAATGTATTTAATATTGCGTATTTATACTATTTGTTTAATATTTAATAAATTATTAATTATTAGTTAAAAATGCATGTAATTAAATAATTGTATTTGGAACACACACAGGTCAATGACATTAATATTAAAACGCAACCAGCAATACCGATGTGCAGCAGTGCAATATGATTGCATAAATCGCAGGCGTACAAATAAAGATAGCAAATTTGAGATTTTCTAAGAAGTTATGCGGCGCACAACATCAAAGATATTTAATCACGGCTGTCGTCCAACTTGGTTGCGAAAGCCAAAATCCATTGTTTTAGTGAGTGTGAGCGACGAAGCTTCAGATCTAGATTAGGCCCCCAATATATTACGTCGCGTCGCTTTCAGCTCTAGATACACCGCAGATATAGATAACTCTATTGTCGTGGCACATCCGAATTATTTCTCTGGAAACTTTTTACCCTAATATTCCGTTATATAAATGAATCGGTCTATCAGAAAAAAAGTCACTCTAATGTGAAAAAATGACCCAGGTTTTTACCACTTTTCAAATACTTCAAATGTTTTACTTGCTTTTATAATTTTTAGATTATTAACGACTACTTATGTTTTTTTTTTGTAATATAGAAGCGTAATAATTATTGAGTACATTAATTTGTTCAAATTTTATTCATATTGAATTTATAGAATTTTTATGCTGGTATGCCGTGGTCGATTTTATTCTATTTTCGTGAGATACGGATCCAGAAAAATATTGCCAATTTAAAACAAAAATCAAAAAAGTTGAAATATGTCAAAAACAGTAATCTTCAGGCTTTCACGGTAATATCGATATATTGTAGCTTTAATGTTTTCATTTTTTTTTTAATATTGATACTTTTTGTTTAATAAAAAATTAATCGCAATTCATATATTTTTCTATGCAAAGTATAACATTATAATATTGCATATTTGTATTGTTTGTTGCTGTGCAGATTTCATTAAACTGTTTTATTAAAATAAAATCTACTCAGGCATATTAATATAAATTAAAATTTAACGCTTGAAGAATACAATTGTTTATTAAAATCTAGTTTTACTATTTCCTATTTTTATTGTTATTGTTATTAAACTAGAAAATAATTAATTGTTTTTGTTCATTTCAAAGAAATGAACGTATGAATATATTAAAATATAATTTAAGATTTTTTAACAACAACAAAACAACAAAATTTATATAAATATTGATTTATATTAAAAATGATGAATATATACACTGTAAAAAATCAATGTAAATTTACGATAATAATCATAGTAATTTTACTATGTATTTAATTACAATTTTAATATTTTTTCTAAATTTACTAAAATACGAGTATGTAAATATTTTAAATATTTTTGGAATTTTATAATTTTTATATTTTTTTACATTTATATCTTTATTTTGTGTAATTATACAAGCATTATTATGTAAAAATGTAGAAAAAAATACATATCAATAGTAAAATTACATTTTTATAGGCTTCTTTATAATATTACGTATGTATTTTTTGTGTAATTCATCTCTCTAATTGACAAATGTTTGTATGTATATATGTTTCTTCAGCATCTTCTCCTAAACCCCTGAACCGATTTTGATGGGAGTGGTGTCATTTTAATTGGTTCATTCCCTATTTGAGAATAGGCAAGTTTCATCTTTCTACGATTTCATCTTGGTTCTCAAAAATTTGAAAAATTATGTTTAATGCTACCCTGCAAATGTCAAATGACAGCGTAGTTGCGCAGCAACGCACAACGGGAAAGCTGCAGTTGCGCAGCAACGCGCGACGGGAAAGCTAGTTTTATATTATTTTATATAACAACTTTTTTGAATGTATTTTATTCTTAGTTATACTGCGAATAGCTGACTGTTTATTGTTTTTTTACTGTAAATTTACATGGTTATCGTTGATAACAAAGTGTTGTACTTTTTTTACAATATATATATATATATATATATATATATATATATATATATATATATATATTATTTTGTAATAATACAAAATACTGTATGCATTTGTATTATAAAATTCGATTTTCAACAAATCCTATTTGAAAAGCATAGTTTATTGTTATAGTATCTACATTTTTACAATAATGAAATACAAATAAAATAATTAACAAATATTGTTCTAACCGCTAAATATAACGAGAAGTGAAATATATTTTGTATGTACATAGAAAAAAATCAATAATGTGTGTATATATAGGGTAAATATATAAAATATATAAACTAAAAGAATATGTGCGGAGCGGAAAAGTACTTCTAAAAATGTCTTCAATATTTACATTTATTTAATAATTCTTTTTCTTTTATTAGACAATAAAATTTTACTTACTTTTTATTAATTAAATAAAATAATTAGCTAAAGTAACTTTTACGATTATTCTCTAGCTTGATAAATAACTTATTTAAATATTTAAAAATTGTTATTAGAAAGTAAATAAATAAATATTTTAGTAATAGCAATAATATTAATAATATATTAATATTTTTAATAATTTTACATTTTTAGTAATTTCGAGATTTTTGTAAAATGATTTTATTATCATTAATCCACTAGTAAAAATTGACTTATTACTGCATATCTTTTTGAATGCGCATAATAAAACCCCGTTTACAAATTGCAAATATTTGATTGCATTCTTGCGATACGGACCTAGAAAGATATTGCTAATTTCAAACAAAAAATCAAATTCGTTGAAATACGTCAAAAACAGTTAAATTAAAGATAAATGTAAATTAATGTATCATATATGTCAAATTTACTCTTAAATTCAATAATAAATTAAAATTTTATTTAAAATAAGAGAATCCATTTTCGGTTAAATCGGAAGTAGTATCGTTATTCTACTTCAACTGAGCATAGCGTAAGCTCGTCGTAAATATGTTAGTGATGGAAGACTAAAGATATTAAAGTGTTATTAATTTTTGCTCTGAGTTTTACTAATGTCGGTTTTTTCCTATTTTAAAAATATTTGCATATTGTGAATCTTTTATTAAATTTTCATTTTAATAAAATGGAATTATGTTTGTTATCAAACTAATATAATGTAATAACATTTAGACTTTCTGTGGTTGGCTTTTGAAAAAAATTATTTAGAAATAAAACTAACGATAAAGGTTATTATTTATTAAAAAACACAAATTCCACAAAAATATTTTAATTACTCAACAATCGTTTTAAGCTTTCGGCCCGCAGCAAGAGTTACATATTCTTATTAATTTTTTAATAAAATATATTTGAATTGTTAGTGAATAAAGTAAATTGTGGAGTCAAATTAGTTTTTAGAACATTGCGAGCATGCGCATTACATTAGTTTTATTTATTACATAAGAATAGATACAGCCCAAATTTAATATAAATGGCTGGTCATTTACTAAATAAGGAGATTATATACATTTTAAGGAAAAATTGAAAATTAAAAATTAATTTTTAATTATAGATTAATTAAAAATCATTGAATTTTAAGTTAAGTCTCTTGTCTTTGTAACGTGTAACGTGCACTTATACGTAAAACGTTCGTTTAACTAAAACTTTTTTTTAAAGAAGAAAAAATATGATTGAAAGGGTTAAGTAACAGTTAATTATATGTTTGAATTAAATAGGAGAAACATTTTTAAATACGGATGATGTATTTCTTTGCTTGTAACTGTTTTGCCGTAGGATAATAAATGCATAATTACAACGGTGTAAAATAGGTCAAACAGACTTAAATTTCGTATTTGCAAGCGAGACAACGGTGCAGAATGAACGGTCAAACGGCCGAACGGCCCATAATATATCATAGAAACATGATAACGTCCAACCTATAAATAGGCAACAATAACGCCACGGTAATATGTAACTCTGTGTTATTAACAATAACAGTAATTCAATTTGAACGAATATCTTGTCAAATGACTCGTTCAATATTCGATACGTTTTCGATTCTCGCGATCGGGTTTTCGCATTCGCGCGTTAGTTTCGACAACACTAACCATAACCATCCATCGCCTATCGATTCGTAATTGTTTATTTTGGTTTGATGAAATGTTGCGTGCAACAATGGTTGTTCGTTCGGTTATCCTTTTTTCGTACTTGACACGACAGTCGCATTCGGTCGGTTTTAAGGTTATGCTGAACTTCACGATCTTGCGTTGCTTCCTAACTTGCGGCTGTTGATTGTGGCTTTAAATTCGAGTTTTTCGCGCTATCGGCTGATACTGACAGTCGATGTACTCCTCCGTTGATTTGCTATGACAGCTCTAATTGGCCGTTTTTACATTTTTTTATTGATTTTTATGCACGAGGATTATCGACAATTTTTTTGTTATATTGTTTGCCTGGATACCTTCAATAAATTTCAACTTGATTATCTGTTTTAAATTAAAAAGGAATTTTTTATCATAATTACTTTTATTAATGCTAATATTTTAAAAGATATATATAGTAAAAAAAATTTGATGTGTAATCGAAACCAGTTCTGGCAGTTTTTTTAATTTATTAAGATATTTGAGCTTAAATGCCTTATATACAATTTATTGAAATAATTAAAAAAAATGATATTTTAATTTTAATTTTAATTTAATTTTTTAATCAGTTTTCCGTTTTACATAATTTTGAGGAAAGATTAGCAATTATTTTTATTATCAACGCGTTTGCATTTTAAATCAAACCGGAATTGTGAACCAAATTAGCTTAATTTTTTTTTAATAAAACTGCACACATCTTAAAACAGTTTAGTGATACACATAAATGTAATGTACATTCTATTTAATTTTTGTGAAATTGTTAAATTAAAATAATTTATATATTAATATAAACAAACAGTTTAATTTTTGTTATTTAAAATTTTAAATTATAAAATAATATATGTGAATTATTTTGAAAGTATATGTTTTCGTGGATGTTCGGTGAGTAGATGGAGTGATATGACTGAGAGTTTTTTACGTTAGTGAATGTTTTCAAGCAGAAGGAATAGAAGAGCATGTGTGAGATAGGTTAGGTGAATGTGGATGATTCTGTGTATATGTACAAATAAGTATTTCCAAGAAAATTGAGATTTACATTATATTATCAAATTTTGTTTGTAAAATTATAAAGAAAAATGGAGATTAATTTTTGCAATTTATTCATAAAAGTACGTTAAAAACTGCCGATGCGGATCAACAAATAATATTACTGAAAATATGAAAAAAATATTCAATATTATATTTTATATTTTAATTATTTGGTTATCATTACATATCAAATTAAATTTTGACTTATTGAACCAATAATTTTATAAATGGACATAAATAAAGTGTACTTTACGAGTACAATCTTCAAATAATGCTAATGTTTATATAATAATTGTAAATTTTGCGAAAACTTAACTTATTTATTAATCGATGCGAAGTAATAAAATAATAAAATTTGAGATTTAAAATATTATCATTAATTTATTTGTTTATTGAAAATTTGATCTACAACTCAAAAATTTGTGAAATAAAGGTATTGGTGTGATAAAAATGTTCGGTGTTGATTGAAAATCGTGAAAAATAAAATAGAGAAAAATGTAATTTCACACGGTTGCTCAAATATTATTTGCAACAAATTTTATTTGAAAATAAAGTTGGGAGAATGTTTCACTTACCATTAAAAGTTCAGAATCTAATTTCTCGAGGTTGAGCGAACAAAACTATCACATGTATTATGTTAGAAAATTTTAAAAGTACTACGAAATATTTTCTAAGTTGTAAAACTTTTCCGAAACGCCGTATTTTCTTTGAAACCATTAAATTTCCCTGTACGTTTTGGAATTTCCGGAAATACGATACTTAGAAATTTATCTAAATTTCAAAACAATTTCTGACATTCCTCTTATTAAATTTGTCTTCAATTATTTTGCCCTTGCGTACTAGGATAGGATATCAGGTACCCGTGTTTAATAGCATTTGTCGAACTATTATTGTCTAACGAAATTTTATTTCTACCAAAAAGTTTTCCATTTAATTGCAATTAGAACTATTTCACTTGCATTAAATTTGTTATTAATTAAACAAATGTAGTACTGTATAATTCGCTACTAAATATGATGTAACCAATTTGATTAGATACTTCAAAATTCGTAATAGTTTTTCATTACGAAATGTATAAGGGTTCATCAAAAAGTAATGTCTTCAAACATATACCTATTTCTATTAAAACCAACTCGTTAAATAGAAATAATACAGAATAAAACGACTTTAGGTGCTAGTTCTCTAATAATTTATTAATAAATCAACGTTTGGACGAAGTGAACGTGCTTCTTCAACAGGAAAAAGATAGAAATGACATTTTATTTTTTATTTAATTACAGAATTTTCAGAATTAATTAATGTGGATTATTAATAAATGAAAAAATTATTTCATTTTAAAATGGTCTTGTGAGTTTTGATCTGTATATTATGTATGTACCAGTATAAACAATGAATTATATGGAAGAAATAGTAACGGCCAGTTTTACAATAAACATTTTAACTGAAGCCGACTTTAAGCAGACAAAAAACATTGTTTTATTGACAATAAATAATTTTGCCATTAGATGTTTGAAAAATTGGCAAGAAAATCTAGTTTTATTGAAAGCAACCATACTTATGCCAGTAGAATTTAAAATCGATGCTTATTCGCAGGCTTAAAGTCGACTTTAGTTAAAATATTTATTATGAAATCGGACGTAATACATTTAATTTTAAGAAAGAGTTAATTGAAATTGAATAATTAAATAAATAGAAACAACTAATTTTTTTTGTCTTAAATAAAATGTTGACAATTGTGTGATTAAATTTTGTTTTTATTTATATTTAGTTATCCTTTGGAAAATAATTATATTTTCCTTAGAAAAAATAAATAAGAAAGGAAAAAAACATTTTAATTAAATTAATACTGTCAAGGCAAATAATATATTTTTCACTACATTCCCTTATTTTGACAAACAAAATAATACAATTATTATATACGCGCTGTATGAATCCGCTTTGATATATTAATATTTAATTAAAAATAAAACATTTGGAAAAGTAAATCAGTAGTAAATAAGAAAATTCGTAAACAAACCGTTAAAACTGGGTATCAACAAACAATAAAACTAAATAATTCCGGAGTTGGAATATAACCTAAAAACTTGGTGTGCTTATCGTCTGAAAGTTGGTAGCATTGTCCTTTAAGACAGACACGACTGGAGTGAGAATTTCACTGAATCATTAAACTTCAAACCAGAGTACAACATTAGTTAGTCACTTTAAATCAAGAACGAACCAAGCCAAATTCTTGAAACTTAATTTAGAATCGGCTTTCTCTTTGCCCCGATTGCCAAAAATCTTGAGCTCGGATCAACACAAGAGAACTATACCTTTATTTTACATATTTACGTACTGTTTCAAATATTATTATTTTTCTAAACATATTTTTAACGTAGGCACGGTTTTTTGAATGCCAGTTAAATTTACTTTAGAAGTAAAAGTGTTTACTCTGTAGATTTTCGTATTAAAAAGTGGGAATAAATTTAATCTAGTTAATTAACATTGACAACATGACTTTTCTAAAAAAAATTATTAATTGATCTGTACATTATCTGCTTTTAAAATAACTAAACAAAATAATTTTTATTAAAAATGTGATTCAATAAAATTCGTTTTGAGTCTGGAATTAGCATTCCGTTATGAGAAAAGAATCAATATTGAGTATCAGTTTGTTTGTGAAGTAGCATTATTATTGAAAAAGTTAATTTTAATATATTGAGCAAAATTACCTAGTTATCATAAGCTATGTAGGACATTTAGATAATATATGAGATATTAAATGGTGAATAGCTTATATCAAATATGTTATATCAGTTATGCTTGTAATAAGGTTAAATAAATGTATAGAAAAGTGTGATTGTCCGGCTAAATAAAGGATTAATGGTTTGACATAAAATGCAGCTTATAAAAGATCTAAATGAATTTCAAATTATAAGTTCACGTTTGTATGAAACGTGCAGGCAATAAAAATGAAACGAATTATTAGACACGCAGTGAATACGTAGGTACTTTTATTCGTTAAGCTAATTAAATGTCTTTAACACAATGTAATACTGGCGCGTAATCATTGTTGAAATCTCCAGTCTTTCGTTTCATATATGTACGTTATAAATGCGCGCATATAAAACAATAAAAAAAAAGAGTGTATTTGTTAATGTTTTAATTTAATTGTTTGTTTCATTCGTTATTATTACCCGGCTAGCCAGAGTATAGTCGGGTTAGCCGGGTTGAGTGAGGGCGTTGAGCGGGAATAAGACGGGGAAGTAAATGAACAAAAAAATTGCAGACGATGGCCAGAGCGAACAACCCCGGAGAAGAAAGAACCGGGGTAATTCTATTGTGAAAGTTAGCGCATGTGTATTACATTAAACCTGTCAGGTACAGTGATTGTAGAACGACGTTAGCTCGTAATTTCAGATATGTTTCTCACGTGTTTCTGTAACGCGGCTATAATGAAAAAGATAATAGGATATGGTAGCACGAGTGCGCGCAACCATGCATGCCACGCCACATACGCCCGTTGGTGTGTGTGTGTGTGTGTGTGTGTGCTGGCTGTGGGCACCCGCTCTCACACTTTTCCACCCCCTCTAAACCCCCGCCAGCCAAGCGTTTGTTCACTCGAAAGCTTCGGGGGGTTTTCTTGTTGCCTTTTGTGTGTTTGTGTGTGTGTGTGTGTACGCACTGCGTACTTAGGCAATCACACACGCACCTCGCGTTTGCCTCTAGCCCCTACCGTTCACGTACCGTACTGATGCCCGGATGAAATAACTATGGATAAGAAATCGCACGATTCAGTACTGTGCGCGACTAGGGTTTTCTTCTTGTTACTTTGTTTGTTGTTACTTGGCTCAAATCACGACTGTTTTTTATTTTTTTACCTTGAGATAAAGTGGTTGTGGTCGAATACCTTGAACTTGTTATCACTTCTTATAATAAATACATGAATTTTCAAATTATATTAAAACATCAGATTAACCATAATATAGATGAAGAATAAAAGAGAGAAGTTTGTTTATAAACAGGTCTACTAATTCTATTTTAGATATATAAGGGTGTCAGGTTACAAACATTATTTTCATCTTTTTTTAATCTGTATAATATAACAATGCATGGTTCAAGTATAGGTAGGAGTACATAGCTATATTTATGGTTGATCTGATATTAAAACGCATTATAAAAAGCAATATTCAATAGTAGGTAACGCTTAGAAATTTTCAAAATACCAAGTTTTTTCTTAAATGTATTTTTTGAAAACTCTAGAACTAGGTTCTGAAGGTTAAAAGAGTGAATTTACAATAGTAACTGAGTAATAAACATTTTCTGGTAAGCGCTTGGAAGCGCTCTGAGGCCGTTTTTAATCAGTTTACCACATAATTATCATTTATATCAGTTTTTTTTTTGTTTATTACACATGATTTAAAATGTATTATGTAAATTATAATTATTTTAACATAGTAAACAATGTTTTAAAACTTATTATATTAAAATAAAAAGCTTTAGTGTTACAGTAGATTGATAAGGAAAACAATAGAAATTTACGAAGAATAAGATAATAACAATCAGTGTGACTAGTTACTTTGTCACCTAATAACTTGTTTCTATGTTTTGCTTGTTTATTATATATGTCATTTGTATTATTTTTTTCTGATGACGATATACGTAGAGTATATCGAAGCGTCGATATTTAAATATAATGTATATGGCACTTAATTTCAAAGCTTTTGATTTTTTTTGTTATAATTGTTATTGCACTTACATTTTAGCATTGTATTTTTATTTTGATTTTTTATAATGTTTCATCGTATCTAGTATCTTTAGTGAAAGCAATAAATGTTTTCACATATCTACTTTAGATTTTGTTTCAGTCATTTATCTCCAGATTACGTCAAATAGAAGGTGGCCATTCTGTTTGTAGGTTTATTTTGAATTCTAAACAAAATCTAATTTTATCACAAAATATAATTTTTCAAAATGAATTTATCAATTACAATGCTTTGAATGGAATCTTGTATTCATAACGCATAATTATTTATTAATTTTAAATTAATTTAATATCTTTCTCAAATTTACTAGAATTACAAAAATGACTGGGTGTTATCAAATATTGCGCTCCAAATATATTGTATTTTGTTTGGCAAAATTTTGGCTTCTGGCATGTTACTTTCATTTTGAGCAGCACAGCATCATTTAAAGCTTTGATCTTATAAACCTTTGCTTCTCAGAATTTTGCCCTCTTAATCTAATGCGGTATTTTCCAACAATTGTTTAATCTTATTCTATCATACGCACAAAGCTTTATCATCCAGAAAAATATACAAAATAAGCCCTAATATATAATTATCTTTTTAGTGAAAAACATAACTTCAGCCCGTCTTAGACGGTCATCATTTTTGAACAGGTATTTATTAATGCTATGTTTATTATTTGTTGTTACATACGAATAACAGATTTGGTTATCAATGAACGTGCGTGAAGAAATACAGATACTGTTTTTGGCATTAATAAATATATGTTAAATTATGATATATAATATATAAAAAATTATTTATTTTTTTAAGAAATTTAGACTTTTTAATTACAAAACTTAATATGAAAAAAGTAAAAAATATAAATATTAGTGTGAAAATATTTATGTTTTCTTGCTATTAAATAATAAAACGGTAATAATTTATTTATTGCATTTTTTCTTATCTCACATAAAGTATTTTTATCTGCCTTCTACTGTGTTTTTAATTTATTCTTGTAACAAATTGTTTAAGTTTAAAGATTGTATCTTTCTTAGAAAAAGTAAGGGGTCGTAAGACTACATAAAGAACTGCTGCAAGTCACACAAAGCTATGAAAAATTCTTGTTTAATCTACCAAAATATATTTTTTAAATTTCATTTTATTTTTAAATTTGTATTTTACAATATTGTGTAATTTTCTATAGAAAAACAAATTATTGAATTAAATATTAATAATACTCGTAAATACATTTATAAAATAGCAAGAAAATAAACAAAATATGAGAAAACAAAATTATATCAAACACATATAAATTTTAAAACAATCAAAAATAGATTATAAAAATTGAAATATTTTTGAAGAAAAATTTCATTTTAATGTTACTTCCACCAAAATATGTTTTATTAAACGAAATTTTACTAATTAAGTTTTAAATATTTTTAAAAATAAAAATTAGGTAATGAATAAATTTTTAATGCTTTATATATTTATAACAAACATACTTAAAGACAACAGAAAAAAAAAAACTTTTAATTGGTACGTTTTAAGGAAAAAATTTGTATTACTGTCCAAATTGGGTAAATTTTTATTGGTTGTAGGTATAATAATCTTGATTTTATAACACTTGCATTACAAACTAGTATTAGTTAAAACTGATTTTGTGTTGCTAGTTTTTTTTTTTAAATATATTGATTAATTTAAAATTATATGCTATTAAAAAAAATTAAGTATTAAGATGATATTAAATATAATTTAAAATAGCGATGTTGGCCTGGTAAATTCCTGTAGTAAGTAATCTTACCTACTGCAGGAATAACAGGTAATCTATTGATAATATAACATTCTTTTATTATTTATAATGTTACTTGTCTGAAAATTGTACCACAATTATGAAATATAAGGTAAATGAAACCTTACTATTTTTAAAGCGATAAAGCATTGAATAAAAAAACTGTAATTTTACAAAATATTCGTATGCTTGATGTATAATTTTTATATACAACATGAATATTTAATATTTTTATAACCTAAAAATTTATTTTCATTTTTCATTTTTTTAATGAATAATTATAACTAATCTATTGATAATATAACATTCTTTTATTATTTATAATGTTACTTGTCTGAAAATTGTACCACAATTATGAAATATAAGGTAAATGAAACCTTACTATTTTTAAAGCGATAAAACATTGAATAAAAAAAACTGTAATTTTACAAAATATTCGTATGCTTGATGTATAATTTTTTATATAAAACATGAATATTTAATATTTTTATAACCTAAAAATTTGTTTTCATTTTCCATTTTTTTAATGAATAATTGTAACTATTCTTATATCATAATATTTGGTATCAAAAGAAATCGTCCTGTTTAGGGTAGGCAAGCGTTTTACTTTCGGTAAGACAGTTCGACAATTGTAAGTACTTGTCCTTCGTTTTACATTTAGACTTAAATATTATATATTCATATATTAAAGTTTTAAAAGTTATAAAAATATTTAGTCTATGTAATTATTTTAGTTTAATATCGCTGAAATATACTTATGAAAGCAAATCTCACCCTATTAAACATTTTTCAATTTAAACATTAAAAACTTTTGAAGAAACTGTTTTTGTCAACGTTTATAATAATAATAATAATATAAATTTTATTAATAGCTGTAAGCTAACAAAAAAAAGAACAAATATATTAAATATTTTACATTATAAAATAAATATATATATATACGATAATTTAAAAATTCATGCAAGCACCCTTGATTGATAAAAATATTATACTTTTTTTACTGTGTTTTACTCTGTGTGCTGTCCTACTTAAACCTGATACACTTTATTCAAATATGCAGTTTATTTCTCATTAAATATTTTTCGGGTAAATTACGACAACGTTAAGGCAATATTTCCGGTATAAATTACCGGTAATATAAACATCACCAATTTAAACATTAAATATATTAGTTATGAACCAATGCAAACTTTTACAATTATAAAGTAAATGTTTCATTTTCTATTCTTTCATTAACTTGTATAAAAAGTAAATATTGTCAATGTAATCAATTAATTTCGATAATGAGGAAATATCAATTCAAATAAGTATAAAGAAAGTATTTATGTTTTAAAATTTGTCAATTAATAGAACAACAAATAATTACATCATAATTAATAAATGTTTCACGTTGTTTGTGTTAGAATAAGGAAAAATGCAAATTAAAGATGAATATAAATATTTTAAAATGCAAAAAGGTATTTAATCTAAATAATAATAAAATAACGGAAGCCGTCAAAATCTAACCACTGTTAAACAAGAAGGGTTAACAGCTAACAGGACTCGAATGCCGAGTTCATAGCAGTATGCTAATTTTATTTACTGATGTAATAAAGAGGTGTTTGCTTAACCAGTAAAAAAAGGTCAGATGTCTGCTGGCAGAAAATAAATTACGGCTGTAAGAAAGCCGACGCGTGATATGCGCAAGGCACACACATACTAAGCACCCTTTGCTGTTCGGCCTCTGCCCCTTCACTGCCTAGACCATTTCTCGCGCCCTCACTGTGCCATTCTGTCGGCCATCGGTCTTATCTACAAATTCAGTGTCGTTCTTCGCCAGCTTACAAAGGCTACTCTGCTTCTTTTCTTTTTCTTTTTTTCTGTTCCAAAGACAATTGTTTTCTCTGTTTTGTTATGATCTATAGTTGATAGGAAATACATATTTTAGGTTATGTATTACAAAAAAATATGTACTTCGCTATAGTTTAGTTATTATAAATTAAGATAACTGATGAAGCCAGGCAGTATGAAAGCAAAGAAAGCAGCAGTTGTGTCATGTAAAAAAATAGAGATGATCGCAATAATTGTTGATATTGACTTACCCAATTAAATATTGAGTGTGTTATCATACATTCATAAAAAACCATGTAGGTACATACAATATTATTAAAATTTGCCAGCAGAATTTACAAATATAAATAATTTCTTTAAATATATGCAATAAAATACTTTAATATTAAAAAAGTATTATATACTGTATCTTTGTTTAATGCACACAAAATCCTATTTAAGTTTTCACTTATCTAACACATGTTTACTTCATACTAAATAGAGTATTTTGGTACGTTTTACGATTATTTGTGTGTAAATTTTCTAAACTTAGTTCTAAAAATAGTAAAACATTTAAAAATATTACAACTTTTATCACCAAATATACTAAAATATTTATAACTTAATTATTTTTTCTCCTTGTTAAATATATACCAAAATACGTATATGTCTATACTTGTCTAACACATTTATTTTTACTTGATTTTGAAAACGTACGTTTTTTAACGTTTTATTTAATTAATGCATGTAAACTTGTTAATTTTTGTTTTAAAAATAGAATAATACTGGTAGTTTGAACTCGATAAGATTTTAAACAATTAATTGTGTAGCCAATCAGATATAAGCATATTGCTGCAGATAATATCTGTTTATGAAAATTTGGTTAGTTCTGATTGTGAATTTGTACGATTCGGTTACATTTCGTACAAATTATGCATTGTATTTGTTTAAGTGTTAAGTGTTTTGTTTATAAATAACGACGAGAAATTCTCCAGGAAGCGTCAAACAGGTACGCAAAACATATTTCGTTAGGTTATGATTTACCATGTTATTTATTTTAAATTTTTGTGTCACTATAATAAATAATAAGCTTTAACAATCACACATACACAATTTTTTATTATTTTTTTTTGAAAATAATCACAATGGGAGTTTCTGGTGCTTGTTTAAAAACTAAAAGGTTCCTATACAAATTTTTAGTTAAAAATATAAAAACAAATGTTATTTAATTGTAATTTGTTATTTATTTGAAAAATGCTGGTTTTTAATAACTTAATCATTATTTGATAATAATATCACTCGCCTAAATTCATTAATTACTTAAAATTTATCTATATCACAGTTAAATGTTATTGAAAATTTTTCGAAAATAGGTGTTACTACTTTGATGCAAAGTTTTTATCATATTCAATACAAAACTTATGTCAGATGAAAAAAAAAACAAAAATATTCAATTAAATAGAAATAATATACATTTATCAAAATTTTATTGGGTAAAACTTTACAGTCACCAAACGTATTTGCTTCAAACTTCAGAGAATGTTACTTTAGCACATTTTATGAATATAAATCATGAAATTATAGTGCGAAACTGATATTTACAATATTAAAACTGATTTTGAAAATTCGGTTTTCACATGTTGAATGTTGAAAAACTGCCGCCATATTTTTCTATATTTACATAACAACTAACAGATACTGTTATTTTTAATTTTTTACGTTAAAAACAACATTTTATTAAGATTTTTAAAAGAGGTTTCCCATTTCGTCAAATCTATATACAACTTGCAATCATAGTAGTAATAATAATAATAATTTTATTTTTTATTAATCGGTACATAGTATGGGAAAAAGCCAATTAAACAAGATTAGAAGTATATGGGTAAACCCATATATAGACTACTTTGACATTTTTCGGAAAGTTGGCAACACTGTATTTTAATAATATTATAATTTATGTGGGCACTAGGAGATACTTTTCTGAAAATTTAATCAAAATCGAATAAATAATGTAGCCACAATGAATTTTTAAAAAATTTTGGGATTTTTTTTTTCGATAAGTTGGCAACACTGTATTTTGTTAAAATTGCATAATTTATTTAGGCATTAGGAAAAGCTTTTATGAAAATTTGATTAAAATCGGTTAAATAAAATGGTCATGATAAATTTTTAAAAATTTTACTAATTTTTTTCTCGGAAAGTTGGCAACACTGTATTTTGTTAAAATTAAATAAATTATATGAATACTAGGAGAATCTTTTGTGAAAATTTGAGTAAAATCGGTTGAATAACATGGCCATAATAAATTTTTTAAAACTTTAGTAATTTTTTTCTCGGAAAGTTGCCAACACTGAATATTAATAAAATTATGTAATTAATGGGAGCATTAGGGAAATCTTTTGTGAAAATTTGATCAAAATCGGATAAATAACGTAGCCAATATGAATTTTTAAAAACTTTAGTATTTTTTTTCTCGGAAAGTTGGCATCACTGGAAAAAAACAAAATCACATGACCATTTTGGGCACTAGACAAATTTATCCTGAAAATTTCATTAAAATCGGTTGAACCGTCTAGGAGGAGTTGCGGCCACAAAATTTTGACTTACGACCGAGCGAGCGAGCGATCGAGCGAGCGAGCTGACGACGCACACACATACACCCACATAAACTAAGTTCAGATTCGTCATCTACAGGCTATATGAAGGATTTCTATACAATTTTTTTTTTTTTGAAAATGTTACAGACACCGTACCAAACGCTATACTACTTTTTCCTTGCAGTCAAAGTAGTAAAAACAGAATGAACAAGATTAGAAGTATATGGGTAAACCCATATAGAGACTACTTTGACATTTCTCGGAAAGTTGGCAACACTGTATTTTAATAATATTATAATTTATGTGGGCACTAGGAAAAACTTTTCTGAAAATTTGATCAAAATCGAATAAATGATGTAGCTACAATAAAGTTTAGTAATTTTTTTCTCGGAAAGTTGGCAACACTGTATTTTGTTAAAATTACATAAATTATATGAATACTAGGAGAATCTTTTGTGAAAATTTGAGTAAAATCGGTTAAATAACATAGCCATAATAAATTTTTTAAAATTTTAGTAATTTTTTTCTCGGAAAGTTGGCAACACTGGATATTAATAAAATTATATAATTAATGGGAGCACTAGAGAAATGTTTTCTGAAAATTTGAACAAAATCGAATAAATAACGTAGCCAATATGAATTTTTAAAAACTTTAGTAATTTTTTTCTCGGAAAGTTGGCATTACTGGAAAAAAATAAAACCACATGACCATCTTGGGTACTAGACAAATTTATCCTGAAAATTTCATTAAAATCGGTTGAACCGTCTAGGAGGAGTTGCGGCCACAAAATTTTGACTTACGACCGAGCGAGCGAGCTGACGACGCACACACAATACACCCACATAAACTAAGTTCAGATTCGTCATCTAGAGGCTATATGAAGGATTTCTATAAAATTTTTTTTTTTTTTTTGAAAATGTTACAGACACCGTACCAAACGCTATACTACTTTTCCTTGCAGTCAAAGTAGTAAAAATAGGTACATAAAAATTGTAGTACAACACAGAATTTACATTACAATTGATAATTAGAACTCGTCACTAAGAGATATACATTAAAACTTATAATAGTTTCTGTCAATGAAAAATTTCTTCAAATGAAATTTAAAACTACTTTTAGATTTTATGTTACTAAAATGCTTTGGTAAATGATTGTAAAAGATTAGGCCAATTCGATTTGGATTAAATTTAGCTTTATTTAAATTTATAACTGTAGATTATTTCAACGAAATAGACAATTCCGTAGTAACTTTTATAAGATTCATCCAATTTTATTCTTTTGTATGTTTAAGTATTCATATTTAAAAAACTTTTTTCAGTTATGTTTTTAGTCAGAAAGTTAATTAGAATAAGCGATTTTTTTTTTATATTTCAATAAATTTTTATAGCTTTGGAGTTTGTACGTAAACTGTTTTGGTTTATTGGTCTAATGTGAGGAGTTTTTACAAAATAATATTTGAAAACAGAATGAGTATAGAAAAAGATAAGTTGAAAGTGGACGAGAGTTAAAAACGTGTTTTTAAAAAAGCGTCACTGGGTTTTGTCTCAAAGTTGGTTTAAAAATTACCCTTAGTTTAATGTTTGCTGGAGAAAACTTATTTCATAACGTGATACCAGGTACTTTACGTTTTTTTTTTTGAGGAGGTGGAAATGTAATTTTCTGGCTCGTATTTAGATAAATGGCTAAATTGTCTTTTTTTAATAAGAGCACGATTTCTACTATTTTTATTTTTTGCTTTCGTACTTCCGCTTCTTGTGAAAATATTAATTATTACTTACGCGTTCCGTTTTGCTTCACTTTTATAACGTTTTGACTTCTTCAATTTTAAAATCATGTTTTTAATTCTGCATTTTTAATGACATTACCTACTTGAAAAGCTTGCTTTATTATCAAAATATTGTCGCGAATTATTTGGCACATTCGTTTTTACTGAATTTGTCGATTATTTAAAATAAGCATATATTTGTAAATGGGATAAAATTAAATTTATTTATTTCCTTAATGAAAAGCAAATATAAATAAAACGCAGCTATGTAGGCAATGTGTAAAAATAGTTTAATTATATATAATCGATTTCGAATTGAATATTTATTACTATGTATATTTGTAGCGTCTAAATTATAATATATTTATTGAGAATTGCTATATTTAGTTTTGTGATTTTTTAAGTTGAAATTACTATCATACAAGTGAGTCTTTCTGCTTTAAAATAACGGATTTAATCTAAATAGTTATTTTTTTTAAAAAATAAATACAGTAATCTCATTATAGATACGAAATTTTATTTTAGTTAATAAATAAAATTTAAGCGAATGTGTAATGAAGATTTTTTACTGTGTTGTAATTAATATGTAGTAATATAAATGCCGAATTATATGAACATTTTATTAGAGTGTTTGATGTTTGAATTCTAGTGTAATAATTTTCGATGTGTACTTCTTAGCGAAGGACAAAAAAAAAAAATATCGGTAGTTGTACGCTTATCGTCCTAGCGTAGTCAAACATAAGTCCAGTTATTTACATTGTACTCCGGGTAGCAGGTTCATTTCAGTACAGTCATTGCTGAAACAGAAACTGTAACTGAAACTATTACGTTTGTACAAATTCTTGTTCTATTAATGATATAGTTTTGCTACGAGATTCCAAAGTTTATTTTGTTATTATTTGATGTTACGTTAAGTTACATTTCTTGCTCATTTTGTGACGTTTTTTGTATTAACTTTGCTGATATTGTTTTTGATTGAAAGTTTACAGTATTTAATAAGGAAATAAAACTGCTTTGGGTTCAAGTTCTGTATTAAAATTTATTTATAATCAACGTTTCGACGAAGCTCAACGCTTGTCTTCATCAGGAAAAACTGAAAATGAGCGTTGAGTTTCGTCGAAACATTGGTTATAAATAAATTTTAATATAGAACTTGAACCTAAAGCAATTTTATTTTATATAATGAGTTCTGAAAGATTTTTTACTATATTTAATAAGGATTTCAAGAAAAATGTTATTGTTATCTACGCTTAGGTTGTTGTAAGTTGTTACTACGGCATTATGCATTTCAAAATAATATATATACCTCCATATTCTGAAATACGTATAGCCGGTTCGTTAAAATGAAATTTCTTGGATTTCATAAGAAATCTTTCTATTATTATTCTTTTTATAAATTATGTAAAAAATGTATTTGTAGTTGGTCTGAAGACTAAAAATAACTGAAGCTAGACGCCAGAAATCAATAAAGAAATAAATTTACACCTTCATCATAATTTTTTTTTCAATCCTATATTTTATATAATATCAACGGATGTACGTACCAATGGATACTTTTACGAATATGTTATTATTATTTAGGTAGACCTACTACACCGAGTTACTACATGAATAATTACGGTATAATTTGCAAAAATTATGTTAAAGTACCAATATGTTATTATTTTTAGATTTTGTAATTACTATGTTAGTCAGCGCGATAGCCGAGCATGTTTAAGCATCAGGTATTGTCGGATATAATCCTAATTTCTGTTTATCGTAAAATAAGAAATACCACACAATATTAGCCATTAATTAAACAGAATCGGACAAAATAGTTTGACACATGTTTGTCTTAAAAAAAAAACATCACTAGTTTAGATTACTGTTCGGAACTCGTCGCTGCCCTACGCGAACGCACAACTTGCAGTTTCGAAAATGTGTCTAAATGGAAGATCACGAAACAAGGATTTCGGTACTTGAAGTCAAGGCTCGCCTAATTAATTTGATGTAACTAATACCAAATACTTGAATAAACATGATTAAAAAAAGGATTTTATGAACATTAGCAAATCAAATACCTATTATTTAAAATATTTTTAACTACACTGTAAAAAATATATCTTAAATTTATGTAATCTTACATAGGTTTTAACAGTAAAAATAACAATATTTTGTAATTTTACTGTGATAATTTACGTAATATTACATTTTTTATGAAAAATTACATTCACAAAACATGTAGAATTACGAAAATACACAGCTTTAAGTTCAAGTTCTGTATTAAAATTAATTTATAATCGACTTTATAGACGATAAAGACGAGCGTTGACTTTCGTCGAAACGTCGATTATAAATAAATTTTAATACAGAACTTGAACTTAAAGCAGTTTATATAATGAGTTTTGCAAGATTTTTTTACTATGTAAAATTATATAAATTTTTTTACAATGTAGAACAATAATTATGTACTTAGCATATATTTGAACAGCGTTATTTTTTTATGCAATTAAAACGAAAATTTCAAAAGAATTGTTAGTAAAAAATGAGTAAAGCTTTCAAATCAGAATAAGAAATGAATGACTGCAATAAATCACCTGCCCGAATGTTTATCTTTCCGAACACGGTATTGGAAATAATAATTCCTTACAGGAATCGAGCTTGTTATTTTATTTGCAAAACATTTAGCACAAAGCATTTCAGGGAGAAACTAGTCTATATATATTGCGGATAATATGTAAGTTATAGCAGCACAGTAATTAGTTTAGTAGTATAAATCGGCCCGGAGATTTTCTAGTTGAGTGTACTGTTTGTAAGTTAGGATAGGTTTAACTATATATATATATATATATATATATATATATATATATATATATATATATTTCTTGGTATACATATTGTACGTTCAATAGACCTAACACTAGCCGACATTTCAGCATTTCCTAGTGCTGAAATCGCTGAAACGCTCAATGGTTTGTTATGTTAATGGTATCGTTTAGTGAGGATTAATTACATACCGGAAATATTAGTATTATTATTTTTTAATTTATACTGTTTATATATATATATATATATATATATATATATATTATATTATTATTTATATATATATATATATATATATATATATATATATATATATTATATTATTATTTATATATATATATATATATATATATATATATATATTATATTATTATTATATATATATATATATATATATATATATATATATATATATATATATATATATATATATTAAGATACAGATTACACATATATTTATTACTTTACTATTGTGCATGTATTTTTTAAAATAAAATAATTAAGAAAATGAAATATGTGCTAAGATCGAATAAAAAATAACGTACATTTCAGAGATGTTATAAACAATAAAAATTGAAACTAAATTGTTTTTAAATTTTTGATAAAATATAAAGGTAGTAAAACAATTGATATAAGCAATATTTTATTGGAATACATTTTAAAATATTACTTACGTCAATTGTCTTGCTGTCATTTTTATATTAAGAATTTAATAAAAACTTTTTTTTTTGAACTTATGAGTAATAATAATTTATTATAGAAAGTTTTAATTAAGCAAGTGATAATAATTGAATAAGATATTAGTATTAATCAAAAAGCAATTTATTCAAAAAGATTACAATTTTTGTATATTAAGTAATCAAAATAATTTTATTAACGTTTTGATATATGATAGAAATATGATCAATTTAAAATTTTATTGTGAAACTTAAGAAATATTTAGAGAAATAAATACTTACATACATAATTACGTTATGTACTCGAAAGGCTATGGCACAATCACTTTCCACTATATCGAAATTAGTTTCTTTCAAACATTTCTATTTAAACAAGTAACTTTTGTTTTATGATACCTCTCATATTCATACCACTTGCAAATATTTGTTTACACAAAACACTCTCAATCATACTACTCCATCTATTCATCGGACGTCCACGTTGATGTATATTTTCTATATCACGTACATATATTTTTTTAACTAAAAGCTCATTAGATATTCGTTCCATGTGACCGAACCATTTTAACTAACATCAATTTTGCAACAACCTTTTTTTCAATTTCATATGCATCATACACTAATCTATTTTGTATCCGATTTCTTCTAGTTACATCACATACGCTTTGTAAAAATCTTATTTTTACAGCAGTCATTTTTTTTAATGTTTTTACAGCCAAATCCATTATCCACTACCATACATCAACGTAGGCACTAAAACAGCATTGTATATACTCATACGGGCTCCATTTACTTTTCTTGCAAAAGTAACCAAAGCACCCAAAAATCTATCTCTCATAATCAAAGCGGCTATCCTTAGACAATTAACTATCGAAATACACAAATTCATTTATCTTCTGTAAACATACATCATCAACAGATACATTACATTCAGTCATCAAATCACCCTTCTCAAAAACGAATACTTTGAATTTACGAGTATCAGCATTCAACAACAATTTTTTAAACTAACGGAACAGACAGTTTTTTAGAAACACACATCTTCACCTTTAATTTAAAAATTTATGTAAAAACGTTTGTAAATGTAAGAATTTTTTTGTAGGTAATAAATTTTATAAATTTTATTATTAACTAAAAAACGAACTTTCACAATAAACCTTAGCAGTTATAAGATAATTTTTTTAGGAGAATATAAATATACTTTTAGTATTTTCAAATCAAACAGTTTAAAAGAAAAAAAATCTAGAATTTTGCAAACTCAAGGACAAAAATTATATATATATATATTTTTTATTTAAACTGATTTAATTTAATTTAAGCAACTAGAAATTATAAGTTTTAAAATAATAATAGAATAGAAAAATAAATTTTAATGAATTTCAAAAAAATATTTTAACGTTAAACAATGTTTTGTATCCGGGTATAGATTTAGATTTTCGTAACATTTGTTATTATGTGCAAAAACATAACGTCTAGGTGGGCTACGGCAAATAGGAAGTAACTACATATTGTAGGGGATGGTGTGAGTGTCCGGAAAGTTGAAGAAGTTCGGGCGCACCTTCCTTGGCGTTCGGCGTTGCGTTCGCATTCGGCCTGGTCGAAAATCGACGCTCGCTGCCACCAGCGTCAGTCTACCGGTGGTTGGGGAGCTGGTATGTATCGCGTCGCTCGCAACCACCCGGCTTCATTCACTCGACGTCCTTCGTTCGCGCAGTACTCCGGCGCTGCCACACGGACAAGTTCCGGTGCCCACGTGATTTCGGAATTCGCCACCGTCAAACAAACTTTTTGCGCTAGACTGCTGCTGTTGCTGTTAGTTGTGTGAACATTATATATATATATATTTATTTATATATATATATATCCTGCTGTGTATTTCAATTGTGCAACAACTATGTAATTTGATATTTCCCGCACTCATCGTCAGTGTTATAATTATTGTTATTGAGATGTTAGAAAAACTCAAAATGACAGAGAGCTTGTGATTGTCAACTGTCATGTCAGTCGGCTTCGCTGCGCTGCGGTGAGTGTTATTGCTGATCAGTGATTGTTTGTTGTGTTGCTGTATAACGGATTTCATTTGAAACTTATTCGCGCTTAAGTGCTTCCACGTCCGTCTGACGCTAGCGTAACGTCGTAACGTAATGTAACGCTAGCACAGTTTCACGTATATGTGTGTCAGAGTGCGATGCTGTGAATGCATTCTTTATTTCTCGGACATCGAATCGCGAATTTTCTTTTTTTCTCTCCGAATGTTTTATTTTTTCGTTTTTCTTCGCCAACAACCGCAAGTTTTTTTCATTGTATTCTATTATTTTTTTTGCGGTTTTTCACTCGGCGTGAAAATTTGTTAACGTGATTTAGTTTTTTATCGCGTTGAAAATTTATTGTTTGCGAAAAATTTATTATAATTTTATTGCAGTTGCAAAGTTACTGCAATTTTTAAAAAATATAACACATACATTCAAATGTCAATTTGAAACTTTATTTTAAAATAAAATAATAAAACAGTTTACTTAATTTTTAACTAAATGTGATAAATTTTAGTATATTGATACAAATTTAAAAATATTGATTTACCAAGTTTGGTGAAATTAGTCTTACAACTGCTATTTTAGGAGATATTGTGCAAGTATAAGTAAAACTATTTTTATTAGCTTAGAATCGTAATGAAAATATAGAGAAGTCTTGATTGAAATAAATTGATATTTGAAACTAACTTTCTTGAAAGAATAAAATAAAATATTGGAAACTGGTGGCGATATATTGTTTGAAAATTTATATGCTTTGAAACTTTTTAATTTGACAGTTTTATAAAATTTGTCATGAACATAATAAATTTATTATTTGTTAAATTTTGAAAGTATTCACTTTAAATTTACAACAAAAAAAATAAAACAATTACATTTAATATTAAATATTTTGGGAAAAATATTTCAGAAATCTTAAGTTATTATTTGAAAAAATTAAGTAATAAAAAATATGTGTTAGATTTTTTTTGACGAAATATCGAGACAATGGAATATGATTTAAATTTTTTCATGTAAAGGAAGTTGCTTATTTAATATTTTTAATTATAAATTATATATTTTACTTATTGAACATTTAAATTAAAAATAAAAAAAATAGGTTTAAGTTCTGTTCTATTGTAATTGAAAATTTGACGTTTCGACACACTGGACGTCTAATTTTTAATTATAATGAAACAGAACTTACACTTAAAGTTTTTAATTTTAGTATATTGAGTTCTGGTTTTTTACTATATTCACCCCAATTCTATAATAAAGTTAGCAACATTGCTAACAAACATTAACCAATAAAATAAAAATGACAGCTATTACATTTGTTTCTGTTGGCTATAGTTGTAAATAATGTTGCTAAAACTTAGTAGTTTTTTTTTACAGAATAGGGGTGATTATGTACATTTAATTCATGTTTTTTGATAAAAAATAGTTACAGATATACAATTTATTTTCTGACTTGATACTGACGTTACAATCGATCGTATGAGAAATTACAAACTTCTTTAATACGTTCTCTTTCTTTCTTAAAGCAGCTCTTATAGCGATTTCTTTGTAGGTAATGTCTGCAAAATTCTGTCCTTTGTTATTCAGTAAAATGTAAAAAGATAAAAATAGATAATATAACCATTTCTTTTCTGCTAATTAGTATCCTTTATAATGTTTTCTTTGTTGATTGCAATATTAGAAAGAAAATGTAAGAAATATAATATACAATATCTGTGTGTGATATCTTTGTCGTAGGCATATACAACATATATTGCATTTTATTTAGAAAAAAAAAACTTAACAAAATTTAAACGCCGCCCAATTGATTGTGTAGAAACGTTGATGATGCATTTTCTTAACACGAGAGATGTGGCTACGATCATTGATGGGCATAATTTACCTCTCAAAAATTTGACTTAATTTATACAGTCTTGTTTGTGATGTCAGTTTGAACAGCGGCGCTAAGAACTATATCTATAAAAGGATGTTTTAAAAATAATTACAAGTAGTTTAAAATTTATGAAATTTAAATACTATATGTTTCAGTATAAACGATTAATGTGATTAATTATCGGTGTAGGCATGTTTTTACTAATACAACATGTAACACAGTGAAAAGGTATGATATAAATTGGTTAAGAGAACCACATATTGTTTAGTCTTAACCGATTTGAAAAATGCGTATCTTCTAATTAAAGTGATTGGATGATATGAGGCCTGTGCGCGAATATAGTTTGATAGCACGCTTCCCCGTTACACATTAGACTTATAGAACGAGACTCGTCTCGGCGTCCGTCGCCGTCGGTTTTCTCCATTTGATGATCCGTTTTAATTAATTTATTCAGTAATAATTTGTAAGGTGGTCCGGTCCGGTTTGGTTCGGTTTGCGTTCGCGTGATCAAGTTAAATAAGAAACTTTTAAAGTCTCGCTTTTCTGGTTTGCGTGCGCTGGGAATTTGTAGCGTCGCAGTCATCGTTTTTTGGTCGTAAGAAATAAGTTACGACAGCGTGTATTGTGTGCGACATGCCGCCGGTGTCATATTTAATTTTTGCCCCGACTTCTTCTCTAACTCAATAAAGAAGGTCTTCGGATGAAGATCTCAGAACTGGCGTATAAGGTGTCAGACAGCCTGCTGCCTGCTGCCTGCTGGGCTATATACATCCTTGCCTTCGTGTTGTAATTCGATTTATTATATTGATTGATCGATCATAGTCGGTTTCTTATGTTTTAAACATTCGCTAAATCTAAATGCTGATCGTATTTGTTGCTCTGTTATTACTGGAATAATACTATTGACTTAGATATATCTGTTACAATGCGAACAACAGATAAAATAATCAATATATACATATTTAATATATTCTTAAGTTTTTTTTTTGTGAATGAAACAAATTGAAGATCGATTGTATAAAAATGACACTTGACACATATCAGCTTAGTAATGTGATTAGTTATCAACTGATTAATCAATGATGTACTTCAAAGACTATATATAATTGAGTAGTTAACCATTGATTAAACTAACAATTATGTAATTGGTCCTATAGCTGTGAACTAATAATTTGCGCCATTTACTGTGTAATAATAGTATATTATGTTACGAGGAGTAAAAAGCGATAATTATTGTGTTAAGCCCAGATATTTGTGGTTGATGCAAAGCTGAGACCAAGCAATCTGGGCGAAACACAAAAAGAGCTCTCTATTCCGAGTGACATATACGATTTTTCTACAAGCATTGTTCTAAACGAAACTAAACTGAAACTAAATAACAATACATGCCAACTAACTTTAACTTTACTAGTAATTGTAGAATACTGTGTATATATTATTTATATTTGTTACGTGATTTGTGAGAATTAATCTTCCTTTGGTCGAATATACAATTTATGACAAACTTGGCAGTATACATTGCTTTTCTTACACTTCTTTACACATTTTTAATAATCAAATGCAAATTCAAGCAAAAATAAACAATGCAACTGTCAATTAACTTAACTAGACTTAATAATTGTCAAATGAAATACACTTTACCGTGTTTTTTTGGTCGAATATAAAGTTTCTGACCACTGTGGATGGTGCACATTGTATTTTTTGTACTTCTTCACACATTTTTGATAATCTAATTCAAATTCAAGCGATAATGAACAGTGCAATTGTCAATTAACTTAACTTAACTTACCGTAACAGTTTTAAATATAGCCGCCGAAGATAGATTAAATACACTTGACTTTGTAGTTATGTTTGGTGCTGCCACTAGTTATCTATATAATATCTAACTGCTATATAATAATGTCGTTATCGTTACTGTACTAGTAACATAATGATCTCTTTCTACTGAATTTGGTAACATAATATTAATATTATGATACGCTAGAAGGAAAAAATATTTATAATATAATATAATAAATTTTAGGTATATCTCGAATATGTAAATAAACTAACTGTATCTTGTATCGTGTGTTTCTTTGTCCATTTGTCTACTAAATTTAATAAAATTAAAACTTGAGTATCTTTACTTTATTTATTTATTTTAAATAAAATGCACATTTCGACCACACTGTGGTCATCTTCAGTTACGTAACTGAAGATGACCACAGTATGGTCGAAATGTATATTTTATTTAAAATAAATCAATGAAGTAAAGATACTCAAGTTTTAATTTTATTTGAACTAGGTAGGTACTTCATGTACTCAACAACAAACAATAATACTAAATTTAACATGAAACTAATTAAATAGATATTATTTTGTTATTCCAAATTGCAAATGGTCAACAAATAAAATGTTTTACAAATTTTGACATGCAGACCTAATATATTAACATGTCATATAGATTTATTATGTTTATCATATACACTGTAAAACAAAATTTGCCAATTTTACATAAAAACTTGGGAAAACTGATTTACACCACTTTAATAAGTAAATTTACTGATGTCATAGGAAAATTTTTACATTACATAAATATAAAATACGTATATTTTATGTAAGTTTACTTACTGTTTTAGTAAAAAAATCATATATAATATGGTAAATTCATTATTTTTACTTAAAATTTCAAAATTATATTATTTTTACCGAAAATTTGTGTAAACCATTGTTTTGCTGAAATAATATGTAATTTTTTTAACATGGTTTTTATGTAAAATGACAACTTTTTTTACAGTGTAGTATATAAAAAAATTAAATAATAGAAATTTACGGTAATTATAACTAATATATTAGACTGCAATAAATGATTATGATTTTTTTTAAATAAATTAATTCAATATTTTAGACTGAACGCGAGACTGAATGATACCAGGCTGTACTATGATAAAGAATTTACAGTTTTTGTTTGGTTTAACTTGTAGAAATTTTAATAGAACGCTCAGAAATGGCATTATATTTAATATTAAAAATCATTTAATAAAAATACTGAATGTAAAATGTACATACATACATACATACATACACAATCACGCCATGTACCCAAAAGGGAGTGGCACAAACTCTTTTCATCATCCCGAAATTAGTTGCCTCCAAACATTCCTATCCAAACAAGCAACTTTCGCTTCATCCACATTCATAATTCCTCTCATACATGCTCTTTTATTCCTACTACTTAGAAACTTTCGCTCACGCAAAATGTAAAATGTAAGAATCACAATACAGATAAGACTACCAAAAATTAATAATTTGAATAGATACATTCTATATCGTAAGATGGTATCATATAGAGAATAAATTAATATATTTAAAATTTATTTTTAAAAAAAAAAGACAAACTATTCATGCCATAATGTTTAGTTTAAATATATTAAACGGTAAAAGTCAATTTCATTAGTTTATTAGAAAAATCTACATTTTATGTACGAAATATTTTCCTCAGACCAAGACATTGTATTTTTATCACGGATAAACAGTCTACTAATCCTTTAAATTTAACACTGGGATATTATTAATACAATATATAGGAATAATGTAAATTCTGATCTATTTTTAATGAATAGGAAAAATATAGGAATGCGCCTATGTACTCGTACATTTATTATATGCTTAAGATACTATTATAATATTTATTGTTAAATACTCTATTTCTTTAATTAACTGTACAATATGTAAATAGTTGTTACTTAAGTCTGTATATGGGCAGTATAAAAAATAAATAAATAAAAAAAATATAAATAAAATGTTGGAATCTACAAAAATGACAATATTAATTATAATGACGGCTTGTTTTATAATAAACATTTTAACTAAAGTCGACTTAACTAGACAAAAAAACATTTTTTTATTGGCAACAACAAATAATTTTGGCATTAGATGTTCGAAAAATTGGCGAAAAAGAATAGTTTTATTGAAAGCAATCATACTTATGCTAGTAGAATTTAAAATCGATGCTTTTTTGCAGGCTTAAAGTCGACTTTAGTTAAAGTGTTTATTATGAAACCGGCTGTAATATTTATATTAAAATTAATGTCGTTATCCGATTAGGATAACCGGGAGAAATTGTAGCAAAACCTGGCGACTAGAGACAAATGGCTGAAAACTGGAGAGATGGTTAGCCTAATTGTTACAGTGACAGGTTGCTCTATTCATATTCAGCTTAAATAATGTATTATGTATTTCTTACATTGTTTGTTTTTTCATAATTTATTTAAATTAATATTCATAAATAATATATTCTCATCTTTATATCCTTTGACAGATACTGAATATGCGGTAATAATTTATAATAATAATAAAATAATTCATAAAATGGTTAAATAGTACTTAAATCTTTTTAGATATGTTTGCATTGATTTTTATATTTCAAATGCAACATGGTTTGTTTCTGAAGTATTTAATTATGATTTTAGAAATGCAGATAATTTTTATATTACTAAAAAGACAAAAAGTAGTACTACTATTAATATATTTCATAATGAATTACTTGAATATAATAAATATTTATGCCGAAATATATATTAAAGATTCAAAAAATTTAAAAACTTTTAAGTTTGAAATTAAAATATTTCATTTTAATAAAAGAACCTGTATGGGGCTAGGAAAAATTATTTTATACTTTTTAATCCGTTTTAAAACGTGGTATATTAATTTTTTTTATTTAAATAATTATTTACAAGAAATTAATTTTATATAAAATCTTCGTTTCTATGATTAAAAATTAATACTATATCCATCAATTAGTTAATAGTTAACTATAATATAGTTCTTAAAGCATTATTGTTTTTTCAATATTTAAATTTATATTTATAATATAATATGTATTTTCTTGACTGTAAAATTGGTAATAAGAATAAAACAACTACTCGGGCAATCAGTAAATAGTTTTATTTTATTTTAGTAAAATATGGTTCAATATTTCGACCTCACTGAGGCCATCATCAGGAACAATATTTATGACAATTGTATCAACAAAAAACATATATAATTTTTTTAAATTGTTATCATTTTTATATTATAGTATCATTACACTACACTTCATTGTAAGAACATTTTTTAATTTCTAGTTTGAAATATGTTTCATTGAAAATTGTTGTCATTAGTTAAAAATTTAATATAAATACGTCAATAATAAAAAATAAATAAATAATAAATAGTAATAAAAACTGGTTAAAAAATTACAATAAATTAGAAACATATGATATATGAAACACACACACCCATATACGAAAAATTACAATAATGAAATCATATGTTTTAACTTAGTTTTGACTTGTGCTTTTATGCGACTCACGCCAAATTGACTCGATGTTACCGGTTATTGCTGCCATCTATTTTATATTTATAATGTTTTAAGTATGTATATTTAAGCTAATCATAACATGCTAAAGATCAAACAAAATAAATAAAAATGTGATGTGTTTTGACTAAATGGATAAATGGAAAAATAATTATAAGATAGGTATCTAAAATAGGCCCCCGTAATAAAATTTCCAATTGTACAAATTTATCTAAGTTTTATCGGGTTAGACGCCCAATAAGTTTTGTAATGTACCTACCTGAAAGCGTGCGGCCATATTAACTTTTAAAACTTTAACTCGGGTACAAAAACTTTTAATGTTATTTATACATTTGATCTAAATTTGGTCATTATTATAAAGTTTCTATATTTTATGTGTTTGTCAAATAAATACATTTGTTATATCAATATTATTAATTTATTCAAATGTTCTGTTTCTTTTTTTTTAATACATTTTATAATATAATTGATGTATTAACAACAGTACTTTATGGAATATAAAATTTGCAGAATTTAAATAAAATAATTTATATTTCATATTATATAAAAATTTTCCTGTGACTTCTGTAAATTTACATGTTAAACTGGTGTAAATCAGTTTTTATGTAAAATTACCGATTTCTTTACAGTGTATATATATATATATATATATATATATATATATATATATTGTTCAAATTTGGTTAGAACTTGAATTGTGGCTTTTTACTTTTTTAACATAACTAAACTTTGATTTTTTAAATTTTTTTAATTATTTATTATTTATTATTTTATTTATTTATTATTATATTTATTTATTATTTTTATTCAAGTTTAATAGATTATTTTAATTATTGACAGTCTGTGAAATTACATATTTTATTTAAATTTTGACTATTACTTGTGCTACATGTTTATCTTTAAGTATACAACTTTTCAATTATATATACTAACCACGAATGTTAGAAAATAATTTTTCGCTAACTATCAATTCATACGTGTCTTTACACAAAACTTTATTTGATTATGTCCTGAAGAAGATGGGATACTGCCATCGAAAGCTAGACAGTTAAGCATATATGAGTTTTTGATTTTACACCTACCCGTTTTCTGACTACTTTCCCAAAAATTTATTATTATATATATATATATATATATATATATATATATATATATATATATATATATATATATATACACGATATAAACGATATATGTATTTACACTTGTTTTTCGAAAATTTCAGTTGTGTAGAGGAACCTGTTACTTTCGTAAAAACAAGCAAAAAAATATTATTTCTGATGTTTTTTCGATGTAAAATTATCGATATTACCCTTACTGGATTTTTTTTTACGGACGCTTTAATATATATTTAATATTTAAATATTTATGTTACGCTATTTAGATAAGGAAGTGTAGTTTCTCCTAGTTGCTTAAAATATAACAATTTTTGATCTATTTGTCCCCTTGTAACTTTTTATAATAAAATTATTTTCAGGATCGTTTTCATAATTAACATCTTAACTAAGTGTACAAAGAATTAATTTTAAATTTTGCTAGCACAATTATTATTCTTATCATTAAATGATGCTTATTTTTGTCAACTTTTTAAACTTTTAATAGCATAATAATTATTGTTGCTAATAAAATGTGCAATCGGCCGTAATATAATAATAAAGTAATTATTTTACTAAAATTACGTGCACAAAATATGATAATTTGCCGTTTCAATTCTATTAATAAGCAATTATATAATTGGATTGCAAGATTTCAATATGACAATTGAAAACAACAAAATCACAACCACACTATTGTTACACAACTACAAATATATAACCAAGTCATAATATATCTGATAATTACATACCATTGACTTTAGCAGTACATATACGACAATGAGAGATTATAATAACAGACGTCAACAAATTTTATTGGATGTGTTGTTGTGACATTTTCGTATGATGTATGATAATTGAAATTCATAAAAACTATATAAACGGTATACATTATATTTGAAAGTATTTTCTCGGAACTAAGTACTAGTATAAAACTTGTGTATCTTATTATTTGTTGAATAAAATTTCTATTTTTAACAATTGAATTTATTTAAATATACAGGGTGATTTATAATGAATGAACCAAACTTTAACAGTTTTTCGAGTGAAAAGTGTCATATAAACATAGGTCCTATTCTATCTAGTTTCGCAACTACATGAAATTAAAGTTTTATTAGTGGCATTGTAAATTTCTACTTTAATAACAAGTTATCGCTAACGCCTTGGGTCGTACCTGCTCTTATTACAGTTACGTTATTTTGTAACCGGTATTAGTTTTTATTTAAGTAATTACAATAAGTTATAGCCAGTTCCATAATAAATTATATAGAATTTCTTATGTAAAACAAATAAAAATATGAATACTTTTTTCCTATCATTTAATATTAACGAATTATAAATAATCAAACTTACTTCTGAGTATACATACGAGTTTCTATATAAAGGGTAGATGACTACTTAAAACAATAAATAATTTAAAAAATTAAAAAACACGTTAATTTTATTTTTAATTGGGCTATCTTAATGTAAAACAAAATTTTGGAAAAAAAATACATGACAATTAAATATGGAGTATAATATGTGTCAGGGGTGCAAAAGGGTAACTTTACAAATCGTAAAGAAAAAAACTAATCATTGTTGGATAGCTCTTAAAAAATGAAGGTATTCGTACATTTACACTTTTGTTCTAGGATGCATAGTTTTCGAGAAAAAATAAAAATAAATTTTGCTTTGGGGGTGATTTTTACCCCCTAAACGTTGACGGTTGTCGATAAAAAGAAATACGTATCGCTTAGGTTTTAGTGTTCTACTTGAATAGCAAAGCTCATTTAAATCGGCGATGGACACCTCGATATGGTTGCTTGTAAGATATTTTGAGATCAAACTAAATGTGTTATTAATATCTTATATCGGGTGTTCGAGATGAGTTTGCGATATTATTTTGTCTCGATCAACAAACTTTTGTTTTGCTTTAAGATTCTTGAAAGTTTACGAAACTTGTAAGGGAAAGAAATTGAAATTTAAGACACGAAAATTAATTTTTTTCAAGATGAAATACTGTTGAGAAAATTAAAACAAATTTTCTTTAAAAATAGATTATTTTAAATTATATTATGTTTCGGTTATTTCGGATTTAATTTTTTTTTGTTTCTTGTTTAAAACATCTTCAAGCTTAATTTATAAATAAACTGTTTTAAAATTGAAAATCAAAATCAATTTATTTTATAATGCATATATTTATTGGAGAAAAAATAATAAAAATTACTTATTGAATTAATAGCATCTCCATAATGAATGCACTAAATTTTAAAATAATATCCTACGTTCCATTACATATATTAAAAATTACTGGGTCACTCGGGAGGCAAAAGCTAATAGATAATTTATTACAATACTAAACGCACATTACTAAATACATCAAAAATTACAATTTATATAATGATTTCAATTAGGAATCATGTTACTTTATTATATTTATTCGTGATAAATAATGTACAATATTTATACAGAAAAATCAATGTTTGCATTTTATACATTAAATATATTTTTAATTTACCTACTCATAAATATTTATTATTATACTCGTATATTTATTTTAAACAAATTTGTAAAATTTAAGTGGTTAACACAACAGCCGGTTTTATAATAAACATTTTAACTAAAGTCGAATTTAAATCAATAGTAAATATTAATAGTAAATACATGTAATTTGAAAGATTATAATATAATTAGAAAATTTTTCTATGAATAATTTGCTATTGTTTACAATTAGAGACGTAATTTAAGAAGCAACAAATAATGATTGGTATAAAATTAGATATAATTTGCGATTTGTATAAGTAGGAATAACTTGAGCAGTAATAAAAGTTATGAAATTATGATCCATTCGAATGCAGTAATACATAATGTGAAGGAAACCGTTCGCGTTTGAGCAACACGAGCGAGCATATAATGGTAAATGACTAGAAAACGAAGACACGTTTATGAACAACACCAGCTCCCATCTATTAACTAGTTAAACATCAATCTGTTATCTGCACTTTGCCCAGTCTTCTGAAACGAAAAGAGACATTACTTGTTTGCAACTTTCAAAATTGTTCAGATTAATTAAATTATCAGACAACTATCTTCTCGATTCGTCGTTGCTTCTCCGAAAAACACTCATCCGAATTAATTTTAATGCAATTTGCGATAATCACGGCATAAATATATATATATATATATATATATATATATATATATATATATATCCTTAATACTGTCTGCAGATTAATTAATTAATGTAATTATATATGAAGTTATTCTCTATGTTCGTTTTTCACTACGAACTGAAGAGTTTACTATCTCGTTTATTAATTGGAATAATACAATTATTTATTTTTAAATTATTATTATTAATAATAATAATAATAAAATATAATAATAATAATTATTATTATAATTAAATTATAATAACATAAGTATTATAGGTATAATTTAATTTGTTATTATTATTATTATAAACATTTTATAATAATACTTGCATACGAGTATAAAAATCCCAGTCTCGCGGCATAAAGAAAGAAAACTGTGGAGAAATTAGATTTTTAAAAAAAGAGAAAGAGTTGGCATTGTATAGAATCGGGGAATGAAACCGGTTAATTAAATCGATTAACCGATATTTTTGTAAATATTTTGCGAACGTTAACCGTACACAAATTATATTTTAAAAAAAAAAAACTGGAGAAATATTTTTACAAACTGTATTTTAAAGAAATTTTTTACATTACATAAATATAAAATACGTATATTTTATGTAAGTAATTACTTACTTTTTCGGTAAGAAAAACCTGTATAATATAGCAAATTAATTATTTTATTTAAAATTACAAAATTATAATATTTTTACAGAAAATTTATGTAAACCATCGTTTTGCTGAAATAATATGAAAATTTTTTTACTATGATTTTTATGTAAAATGGCAACTTTCTTTTTCAGTGAATTTTGTTGCTTCTCTTATCAATCTGCTGTTAATATAGAAATTTATAAAGAAAAGATAACATCAATCAGTGTGAATAGGCACTGATTTAAATAAAATTTGGCTTGCTTTAATAAAAAATTTATAAATTTCATGATCTAGTTACTTATTTTGTTGCCAAGTAACTTGGTTTCCCAATGTTCTGCTTATTTATACTATAAATATCATTTCTATCTTTTTTCCTGATAAAGACTCTCGTTGAGTTTGTCGAAACGTCGATTATTAATAAATATTTAAACAGAACTAGAACCTAAAGCCGTTTTCTTCTAATTTAATGAGTTCTGAAAGATTTACAGTCTTATTTTATAAAATTAACCGGTTAAAAGAATGTAAAAGAATTAGTGAAAGAACGAAAATCGATATTAAAATTAACTTGATGACATCGACATGTCCATTTATGTTCTTAAAGTATTAAGATTAAATTAAATGATATTAACTTAAACAGTAGTTTAGGTTAGTACCATTTAATTAGCTTTTTCTATCAAAAGTGACATTATTATTGTATATTTTTCTATAAGTTGATGAGTTTTTTCCAATTTGTTTTTGAATTTAAATCTAAAACATAAATTATTTTTTTTATATTTGTATGAAAAATGTGTATGACTGAAATTGTAAATATAATAATTATAAATATTGAGTTGGACATATTATAAGCATATTGTTAATCTATGTAAATTTTTACTAACGTATACGTCATCAAATATGTAGGACAGAATGGCGGTTATGGCGCTACCTATCTTGATATTAAGTCATCTTGATTAATATGAAATATATTTATTGAATTCTGGACAAGATGTTCTGAAGAAGACAACAAAATATATTGTCGAAAGTTCAAGAGGAAATAATTCACTCTAACCTGTATACTTGATGAAGAGTTATAAATATAATTATTTAAATAACAGATACGATATGTTTATAATAATGTTACAAGATGTATTATATTTCCATATTTTGCAATTTATTGAAACATAATAGATATTTTATGTTTTAATGTGTTTTATAGGCTGTAAAATAGTAAATAAATAAATGTATTTAATGTTTCGGTAATAATTATTTATTTTCGCTTACAATAATAATTGAATTCAAATTATTTCGAAATAATAATAATATATGAATCCCAAGTCGGCATTGGATGGCATTTTATGGTTCAAGTTTGCTATCATTTATCTTTATTAACAATTGTTGCATTTCGTAATGAAACAAAAAATATACAGTTTATAGTGGATTCAAAATTATTGAAAATATTAGGTAATAGTGTTTAAGCGTCAGATATTTTCGAATATAATACTAGACTCGGTGGTTCGAATCCGCTGGCCGGCGTTTCTGTTCGTCGTAAAATAAAAAAAAAGTTACAAGATCAGGCATTAATGAAACAGAATCGATAAGATCAGTATGATCAATTGTTTGCCTTAAAAACATCAGTAGTTTAAATTACTGTTTGAAACTCGTCGCTACTCTACTCGAACGCTCGACTTTCAGTTTCGAAAAAGTGTCCAAATTTAAAGATTACGAAACAAATATTTCGGTACTTTAGATCAAGGCTCTCCTAGGATTGTTGTATCAATAATGATGATAGTTTTAATTTAAACTTTATTCTGAAAAATTTCTGAAAAAAATAAAGTGAGAATCAGAGATGTTCCTACAAATTTTAATACCTAAGGCAAATATTAAAATTGCTATCCTATTTTTTTTCTAGGCAAGTATATAATGAAAATAAAAAAAATTAGTTTTTACTTTTAAAGTACCATTTATCGTTCGATATACTAATTATGTAGTGCAATTATATATTTTCCTTCAAAAAAAATTAATAACTTTAAATTTTAATGATTTCAAAATTTTGGCAGTTCAATTTTTGGTTACTAACATATTCAGGAATAATGGATTTTTACATACATACATGCACAATCACGCCATGTACCCAAAAGGGTGTGGCACAAACTCTTTCCACTATCCTGAAATCAGTTTCCTCCACACATTTCTATCCAGACAAGCAACTCTAGTTTTATTCACATTTATGATACCTCTCATACATGCTTTTCTATTCCTACTACTTGGAAACTTTCGCTCACGCAAGCCATCCTGTCAATCATACCACTTAATTGCTCAACATGTTAAATCATTTTTATTTTTATATGTTCCATATTGTCTATGTAAAATAAGTAATAACATGAGCTGTAGAATAATATGACAATTTTTGAAATTTATTAATTTATTTTCAAATACTTACATATTTTAACAGTTTTTTTTTTAATATAATGTAAATATTAATTTTGATATTTACTAATTTTAATTTGTTCCTATATTTTAACAATGCGCTAGTTTTTATTTCCGATTTTTCTTACTTGAAAGGATAACAACAATTCTAATTTTAAAAATGGTCTATATTAATGTCTAATGCATAAAACTTTTTCTAGAGTAGCAATTGTAATTTAAAATACATTTGATTAAAATCCTATCTATCTGTTGCAAAACATTTAGTCGTTTTGTAAGGTTTTTAAAGCGAATAAGTTAACAAAACGAGAAATAAAAAAGACGTTAAACAATGTATTTAAGTATTAGTAATCCATTACCGAGTTGTTTTCGTGGAAAAATATAAATTATTAAAGCATTTTAGCTAAATTAGTGGCAAAAAGTGAATGTAATATATTATTGTTACTTAGGAATGAAACAAGGAAGCTTCCATTAGGGGCTGGTTAGAAGAAATAGTTAACTCGGTTAGCGGCAACTAGATGGCAGTTGGGGGGTCGCTGGTCCCCAAATCTGAATCGTGCAATGCTTTTCATTAACGTGATTGGCCAAGTCGCTGTTGCGCTACGTCGCCGTCGCCGTCGCGCGTTGGACGTTGCTAGTCCCCAGTCGCGCTACACGTTTGAATCGCTGCATCGTATCGCTAGTGCAATAGAGGCAATAGCCAGCCAGATTCTCCTATCGGATTTAAAACTATAAATTACCGCTCGTAAATGCTACGAAACCGTTGACGTTGACAGGACTTTCATCTAAATTTAAAAGTCACCGCAATCTGCTTTAACTACAGAGCATACATTTTGTTCTTAGATAATTCTTCGAAACTGTTTAGATTTCTTAATTCAGTTATTGGATTTCTTGATAAAGAGTTCTATTTGCTTGTGATTGATTGACTATTGGAAGCTATAAAATAAAACTGCTTTAGGTTAAAGTTCTGTATTAATAAATATTTATGCAGAACTTGAAACTTGTTTTATTTTATATAATGAGTTCTGAAAGATTTTTACTATGTTATTAGAAGATATTCTGATAGTTTATTGAAAATAGTTTATTTCTGCTTGTATATTTCCTAATATCAATTAAGCTGATTACGTACTTGTAAAAAATAAATGTACAATAATAATTAGGATATTCAGAAATAATAATTAATTTTTTAGTCTTTACAAAATTTGAATTGCTCTATTTATATACCACATTAAGAGCCAATTACATAAAATACTGTTAAACACTTTGGAAGTTGACTGTTTAGTTAACTTGGCAACTGATCAATTAATTAGTCATTTCAAAACCAATTGACAGTGTAGTTACTTAGCCAACTTATTGATTAAGTTCACATTGCATTATGCAACTGATCCTAAGTAATAATAAAAAATCTTTTTTTCCCATTAAGTAGCTTGTCTATTTTGAGCTATTACGTAAGCATTGTTCGTGGGCAGAGAAATAACGCATTGGGAGTAAAGGAAATTATAATACAGTCGAGATATATAATATATGCAACATAGTAAAAATCTTTCACTGCTCATTATATTAAAATAAAACAGCTTTAGGATATATGAATTTAATTTCTTCTCCAACAGGGATGTAGGTCACGATTTTTTATGTAAAATGTAATTCATGTAAAATAAAATCAAAGTAGTTTTATTTAAAAAAAATCGTGACCTACATCCCTGTTGGAGAAGAAATTAAATTCACATATATCAAAGGTCGTTCAACTCAATTATTCCTTTAGGATATAGTTCTGTATTCATTTTTATTAATAATCGACGTTTTGACATTCTCTCCATACATCATCATCAGAAAAATTACACAAATGACATTTTCAGTAAATGAACAGAACATAGAAACAAGTTGTTACTTGGTAACAAAATAAGTAACTAGATCATAAAGTTTGTAAATTTTTAATTAAAGGAAACCAAATTTTATTTAAATCTATGCCTTCACAATGATTGATGTTATCTTTTTGGCTTCCTTTAATTAAAAATTAATAAGTTACTTAATTAATTAGTTACTTTATTTACTGTAATGTCATTTGAATAATTTTTCCTGATGATGATGTACGTATATTGCGTCGAAACATCGATTATTAATAAAAATTAATACAGAACTATATCCTGAAGCCGTTTTATTTTAATAATATATGTATTTCTTTTGGAACGTATGTTACACACTTGTTAAGCAAGAACTAAGAAAACTATAATACTACTGCGTTTGTGCTACTGTGCATCTTGCCTCTTGTGCCAGCTGAAAGTAGACAAGTTTTATTATACATATGTATAATATTTACATACAATATAATCGTCAAATTTAATTCCGCAACAAAAAAAAATCAATTTTTTTCTGCTTTCGTAAATAACTTAAGTTCACTTGAATCGGACAAATAAACTGGGTAGAGTCTGTGCATAATAAAGTTAGTTACATTTGTGGTGTTTTTTGAAGCGAGATTTAGCGGCAAGGCAACAATCAGCAATTGAGTTTTCTGTTTCGGAGCGTTTTCGGCATTCGACATTAGAGGATGAGTTAATTTACTCGGTAATAATTCGACCGTTTAATTGTTCACGTAATATTCGACAGTATACCGTCTTCGAAACAATAATAAAATGTGAAACCAACAGACGAAGTAATTATTTCTTGTCGTTGGGAATGGAGTTGGATGGTGGTGGTGGTGGGGGGAGGGGGACGATGTTTACCCCTCTTGCTCTTCAGCTACTGAAGAGACTGACGTCTACCTTGTCGACGCATTTACTCTCTCGGCTGGTGGACGCACCCTTGCGCAGCGGCGCGGCGTCGAAACTAGGGCAAACATATTATGATATTTAACAAGTTTACTCTTTAAACTTGTCATATGTTTTATGTTTATGTTTTTGTCTTTTTTTAAAAATGAATTATGCAGAATAATATTGAAACTTTAGTTATATTCCGTGTTTTTACTTTTTTTTTTAATTTTGAATTATCTATTACGAAGTACATGTGTTTTATTTCTGACGAGATCGGTAAGGTAATTTAATTAGATTTTACATCTAGTTTATAAATTGATGATATTGGAAATATATTGGAAGCTAATTTAACATTTTATTTAAAAAATTGAATTTTGTTGAACGTTGAACAGTTATTAAATAGTAATGTCTCATCATAGATTGATTTTAATCTTTTAGAACTTAGTTGCATAAAACGTTGTTAACTGAATCAAAGAGTTAACTATGCAAGTAGATTATCAGTTGACCAATCAATTCACTTTAAAAACAGTTGACAATCTAGTTCACTAGTTAACTCAATGATTTATTTAACAATATGTTTTGTGCAACTGGATCTTAGTATTTCATTTTTAATTAGTTGATAGTAAATTTTTTACGTTTATATTTGTTTTTATTTTTTTACGATACACTTAGGAACATTGGCGAATTGAAATTGTGAATTGTGTTAAAATGTTTGCGAGAAAATATATATTATTCGTCTTTTTAACATATCACGTATTACATTAACGTATTACATATAATTTTATCATAAAGACTTTATTTATAAGTTATTTTAATTTTTTGAAAGTGGAGATTTTTCTTTAATATACATAGATTATAAATGAATTGTTCTTCAAATTTATTAAAATATTGATATTACGTCACTATATTGCTTATGTAGATGGAAGTCATTATGTTACTAGTAAAATAATGTATATTACTATACAGCAATTAGTTACTATATACACCACTGGTAGTAGCACCAAACATGACTACAAAGTCAAGTGTATTTAATTTTACATCTTCGGCGGCAATACTAAAAATTATTACGTCAAAAATAAATAACATCGAACAAAATTGTTCATGAATGTCACTTGGTGAAATTAATATAATAATATTCTAAAGTTGAGACATTTTTCTCAAAATTTCACAAGTTACTCAGTCATTGAATCGGCTGTTAAGCTATGCATCAATGGCTGGCCAGATTAACCATAGACACGTGTTTCGGTCTTTAGGACCTCCTCAGTATGGTGCTTTGATTAGTTGCTGAAAGGCAACTGATACCGATGTTAATTCTGACGAGGTCTTAAAGACCGAAACACGTGTCTATGGTTAATCTGGCCAGCCATTGATGCATAGCTTAACAGCCGATTTAATGACTGAGTAACTTGTGAAATTTTGAGAAAATGCCTCATCGTTAGAATATTATTACGTCAAATTAATTGACAATTGCATTGTTTATTTTTGCTTGAATTTGATTATTGAAAATGTGTGAAGAGCAATGCAAGAAGTGAAATATGTACACCGCCAGATTTGTCAGAAACTGCATATTGGACCAAAGATACATTAATTCTCACAAATTACATTACAAATATAAATAATATGTACATATTATACATACTATTCTACAACTTTTAGTAAAGGAATATTGGAATTTTTGAAATTAATTATTTAAAAATTTACATATCGACATATCGAACATTGTATTTTTAACAACTTTGTCTAATAACTTTTGTCGATAGTTTAACAAAAAATTTGACTTTTAAAACATTATTCTTTTAATTTCTTTTTTGTATGTTAGAATTCACCTGATTACATTTAACCATTTCTAATTCAGATTTTTCAGAAATAATTAATAAAGAAATTTCTTATATGATGCGAATTTTATTGGTATGTAAAATTATTATTATTATTTGTATAAAAGTAATCTATTCTAAAAAAATAGTTCAAACTTGATTAGTTTTGTTGAACAAAATTCACTTAATTTTTAAATTACTATTTATGAATGAGCGTTAATTTTTAGCGATGTGCTTTAAATATTTATTTTTGCGAATTCAATATGTTTCAATGAAACATTTGACATTAATTTACGTATTTTGTTTTCCGAACGCTTGAAATAGTATCAATTATTCGAATAACACCTGAATGAATTGAACATAATTTTTTAAATCGCAAATTATTTGTTCATTGTAACTAAATTTTACTAGTTTTTTTCAATGTTTAATTTTTCGCGAAATCCGACTATGCCAAATGTTCACATATAACAAACCTATTTTGTAACATTTTGTTAATTTTACAATATTTGCTAATTAAAATTGGAGAACAAAATTTTGATGAAATTTTAAAACGAGTGTTTTTTTTAATTTTCAGTATTTAATCTAAAACAGTATTTTAATGAAATATCTTTTCAAACTGTTAATGTGCTTTAATATTTGTTAGTATTTTCTTCAAAGCGTTGTCAGTATTTAAAAATCCAATATTTTACAATTTGTAGATAATTTTCTATATAAAATTAAAGTGTATAAATAAAATTACAGATATAAATAAATTGACGAAAATATATTGTTAATTTAATTTGTCTAATTTATTTGTTTTAACGTTGTTTCTCACTGTAACTGTATTACTATTTTTACTTGTTTAATAAAAATCTAAATTTTTAGTACAATTTATTACAAATTTGTTACACGTAAAAATAAACGATCTGTCAGTTTGTGATAATTAACAATGACAAAACAATTTTTTTTTGAGCAATTTTAAATAAAATACTTTTACTGCTAAAAGATAATACTGAAACGTGTATTCCTAAATATAATTAGAAATTTTTTGATAACAGTTTAAGCTTTATAAAAGTTTTACAAAATAATTAATGATATCTCATAATTACGGTAATTCAATTGAGCTAGAAAATGAATACGTTATTTGGAAAGAATAAACAAATTTTTATGTGGGAAATTAAATATTCATTGTAAGTAAATTGCATGAATTATAAAGTTTAGAATATAGAGTATTTTTAGTGTTTAACTTTTGGCGTAATCCGTCGCGTATTTTTGTTTATTTTTTGGCAATTTAGTCGGCAACGACCTTTGTTACAAAGTTGAAAATCAGGGCGCCTGTATGTGGCAAAAAGCGGGACTATACGTAGTAGTTTCTAACTGACCATAAAAACTAGAAAGTAATTTAAAATTTAGCATAATTCCAGCTAGCGACACTTAAAAAACACCGCCGTAAATATTGATTGCAAGTTATTTATTTTGAAATCCATAAAAGACGAAATTGCAGCATAGTTCACGGAAACAATATATTATTTTATGTAGGTACAGAGAGGTAGTGTAAGTAAGTGTAGGAAAAAAGAAAATTCGGGCTCGCTGCGCCGCTGTTGTCAGGGTTTATACGGATAAGAAAAGCTCGCTGTGGTAGGGGTAGTGGTAGGGGAGCAGCAGTCGACAGTCGTCGGACGTCAAGAAGTTTAAAGATGCGGTTGACAGGATGGCTTCGCCAGCTGCAACTGAATTATACGGGAATTTCTTATTTGATATTCAGACTGTGTCTGTTGGCTCTCGAGCTGCGCCAACGCAACGGTTCCTTTCCTGGCTTCTGCCATCGGCCGCTGTACTACGGTACGGTGCTACGACGCAAAACTACGGCTCGAAACGTTCCTGCGTCATTCGTTAAGTGAAAACTTAAATATATTTGTCGACGCCCGCGTACCTACTGTCTTTCAAAAACGATCTATTTCTACCTCTTACAACATCTACGTTTGCTGTTTTTTTTTTCCTCATTTTTTATACGCAATAAATTCACTACCTACATACTTAGTACAGTTAGAATAAAAAAATTCGTATATATCACTGTAAAATACAGTAAAAATAAATAAGAGGGTTATTAAAAAGATTACTGTTTAATCATTGAAAGTCATAGATCGATATTTAATATTTAATGTGCAGAACAGGTATTTATTTTTATTATTTAAAAGTAAACTAATGCTCTAAAATTCTATTTACATCTTGTAAGACTTGTCGCCCTACGAGATATTCTGTCTTTTTCAAGTAAATGAAATTTTTTCTTTTGATAGAAAAATAATATTTCAAAATGCTACGAGTGTTACAAGATGCGTACAGAATTGTAGCTTAACTGTATTATTTGAAATAACAGCAAAACTAATTCTTTTTTTTTTGTTAATTTTGATTACTAGTTTAACTGTATTTTTGTCGCATTATATCATTATATCGCATTATATCATTAGCATTTTCCAAAATTATAATTATCGTTTTCTTAACATTTTTTTAGCTTATGATTGGGAAAATGCATGATGATACAATTTACATTAAGTAAATTTTCATATTTTATTTCCTGTTCTGTTTTGTTATTTTTTCAAACCAAACTGTTAAAATCGCTAGTTTCAATTGAATAGTTATTATCACAGCTCCAACTACTTCATTCTTAACGTAAATGGAGTAATTATGGAAAGACAATATTTTAATTAAATATCTTTTTTCAAAATGTTAATATGCTTTAATATTTATGCCAGTATTTTCTACAGAGCGTCGTCCCTATTTAAAATATCCAATATTTTTACTATTTGTAGATAATTTTCTATATTTGTTTATATATTTTATTTTGAGAATAGCTCTAACAATTTTGATGGTGAATCTATGTTTTCGAATGCGAGAAAGCAAATTATCTAGGTCTCGACTTTGGAAATAATACAAAAACGTATTTTGAAATTCACGGTTGACAATAAATATTTTGTCACATTACTGTCATATGCGATCCCATTACCAAATATATTTTTATTTTAAAAAACTATAATATTGATTGTATGCGTAATTTTTTTTAATTCTTTCAAAATAATAACAGAATTATTTAAATGGGTTTTAACTCGAGATCAAATCAAACGAATAATTTGAGAAAACAGTAAACATACAAATGGCATCGATCATAATATTCTTTCTACACTATCAAAAAATAAACAATTTTTAAGTATTTAATGGATCGTGTTCCTATTAAATAAGCGAAATTCAGCTTTCCTTCCTTTATTATATTTTTACTTAATTTCTTAAAATTAATTTTCGAACTTGTTTCAAATAAATAACTAACTATTTTAAAAATAATTAGCTAAAAATTATAGAAGTTGAGTAACTAATTAGGAATACGGTTTAATATTTTTTCATTGTATAAATAATACCTACTTTTTCTTTAAAATTAAAGAAATATATATTGGAAAGTTATTTTCAGTATTTTATATTATCGTTCTAATGACAGTATATTTTGAAAAATATGCGGATCATTTCAGATTTTAGACGATAGGTAGTTATTTTTTACTATTCAAGACAGTATGAAATTTTTCAATTTAATATAATTAATAAAATATCGTAGAACTAATAGTAAAAATCAATTGATCTATGCACTGTAGCTCCGTACTGTTCTTAGAGATGATAAAAATTACATTTCTGATGATACAATTTTTTGTCTCCGCAATATTTCGAAATTTTTTGTTTATTTTTGTTTTGTTCTCGGAAACACGTCGCCAAAATATGGCAAATTTCGCCACCCAATTCACTCTCTCTATGCAAGGGAAAATACTTGGGAAGATTATGGGTAGGCGTCAGGGCTGTACAAACTTCAAATCCGTTTCTAAATCGTGAATCTGTGCATATATGCGGGTAACATATCTCTGTGTGGTAAATAGTAGCGCGAATGACTGAACCGGTTACCGAATGCGAACCGGTTACCAACGACGGTGACGGTCGACGACCGACGCGACGCCTGACGCTGTATAGTCTAAATCGTTTTACCGGTTGAACCGTTGCACACCCGTATTACACGATAAACATATACGTGTTATCCAATTAGTTACAGACGAACAGTTACCATATTATTGTTTGCTAATGCTTTACGATTTTCTATCACGTTTTCATTTATTTTATTTTATTTCGGTATCTATTTATTTATATTCTGTGTTTTTACTTGTTTTAGTATACATACATGGGGATCTAACTGCAAATTTGCATATACTGTTGTATTTGTTTAAATGCTTTATTGTTCAATTATTTATGCCGTTATTATAGTTTGATTTATTTAAAAAATCAGTTTTAGGTCCGATTTTATAAACAACTAAATTTACTTCATAACTAAATTTTATTCTTCTCTTAAATAACTTTGAAAACAAATGTTATTTCATTAATTTATTACCAGATTATTATTAATAATAAATAATTATTTTTTAATGTCACTAGATAAAATTTATTCGGTTTTTTTTAATACGGAACTCTATAGAGTAAATATATTATCTTCTAATGTAAATTTAACTATCGTTTATGAAACCGGTTTTTAAGGATGTGACAATGGTGTGATATTAAATTTTTTCGTAGTTTTTTAATTTTTGCTATTTAGTATATTATTATCTAATTCTGTTTTTGTACTATTTGTTACTAATTATTTAAAGATATACAAGGGCGTCTGCAGATAATTTTTTAGGGAGGGATAATTTTATCAATACATTTTTATTTACTAATTATATTTTTAGTTTATTTGAGAATTGCAGAATATTTATATAATTAATAAAATAAATAATAAAATACTACTATGTGATGTTATTAAGCGATACGTTTCTTGATATGTCGATTCTCTCCAGTTCATAGACAATTTTTTGAATTAATTGAGAATGAAGTTTGAAATTCCATGGTCCAAGGTATATAAGTTACATATTTAAATTACTTTTACAGGCATAATTTGTGAATTTTTTTATTCAATTCCAGGGCAAGACAAATGCTTCGTTTGTCTCCCTTCTGTAGACTTTTCTGGTGACATATATAAAACTTTATATATTAAAACTTGTGTAGAGGCTCATTATAAAAAGGCCTATCAACACAAATAAGGTTTTTCCAAACAAAAATACCTGGGAATGTGACGGTGGACTTCGCTGTTTAACTCTCAAAGTGTTATCTTCGATTTATTTTAATAGAAAAATGAAGTAGGCTTACTGTACTGAATGTATTAGTGATCGCTCCACAGCCTGTCTCAGTTCCATGTAATGCCGACTGTTTTGTTTTCCTACAATCGGGTGCACTCTTAAGAAGTTTATTTATTTTTATTTATTAGATTTCTATGCAAGTTTTATTATGTAAACTATTTTTAATGAAAATTGTAAAAATAATATTAAAATAAAACTGCTTTAGGATATAGTATTAATTTATTTATAATCGACGTTTCGACGTACTCCACGTACGGTACACGTACGTGTTTAAAGTTTGAAGTTAGTTTTTTACTGCCCGATCTCTGTATTGATCGCTGTAACTCCGCCAAAAGTTTGAATTTTGGCAAATCGTTTTAGTACATTATTCTGTACACTATAAGTATTCAGAAAATGCAAAAAGTGTCAGGGTGGTGTCCCCCCTTAAGTTTATATTATCTGCGGTTACGGTTCTTGCAACAATTTACCCTTGTGCGACAAGTGTTTGTTTTTCACTCTAAATACGTAAATAACAATTTTATACGCTGCGCTGGTTACAATTTTATTAAATTTATTAATAATGATTTTTAAATTAAACTATAATTAAACAAATTTAATTAATTATGAAATGAGATTAGTTATAAAGTTAAAAAAACATTGTAATTTTGAGTTTGAACGAACAACCTGTATAATGATAATATTGTGTAAAATTCTATTTTCAGCTCGAAATTGCAATGAGAATATAATTGTGTCGCAATTGTGTTTAGGTATAAATATGTGTTAGTGTTATTTCGCACGTTTTATCTATATTTTCGCGTTAGTAATATTTTCGAGTAATTTTCTCATAATGGTTTTTAATTTTATTAACGTGTTTTGTCTATGATTTATACGTTTTCCTGAAGATACCTACTGCATGCAAATGCTACATTGCTATCGGTACATTTGCATGCATTGCTGTACTTCTAATATACTATTATTATTCTTGCAAAAATGTTTTATTTTAATGTTACAAATGAATAAAATTAGTATCTTTTATCTTCAAGTACATATTATATATGAGTAAGAAGTATTACTACGTATGAATATTCCTCTTATTTAGATCTATTTAATATACTTTTAATATAGGTAATCAAGATAATAAAGTATATTTGTTTCCATCTGGACGAAACATGAAACGAGCATTCTGTTCCAAGTGACATATGCTAGTTTTTCTGCAAGCGTTCTAAATAAAACTAAACGTACAATACACATACAAGTAACTTTAATCTTACTAGAAGTTGTAAAATAGTATATATATATATATATATATATATATATATATATATATATATATATATATATATATATCTGATGAATTTGGCGGTGTATATTGCATTTCTTCACACATTTTCAATAATTAAATTCAAATAATAAACAATGCAATTGTAAATTAAATTAATTTAACTTGACTTAATAATTTTTATTATGGCCGCTAAAAATTTCAGATTAAATACACAGATTAAATCGTATTTCTTTAATTAAATATGCAGTTTTGGATAAAGTGTACCTTGCATTTTTTGTACTTCTTCACACGTTTTTAATAATCAAATTCAAATTTAGGTGAAAAATTAACTTGACGTAATAATTTTCAATATAGCCGCCAATGATACCAGATTAAACACTTGGCCGTATAATCATGTATGTAACACCATTGGTATGTAGTATATAATAACTAACTGCTGTATAATATTGTACACACGGAGAAGAACGTTTCTTTGATATTAATAAATAAATTTCAATAACATATATTTTTTTATTTCAAATAAATTTATTTGGAGTAAATATACAAATTCTTTATTGTAAATAATTATTTGTTTGTAATAAAGAAATACCTTTAAATCAAATAGATATTTATTTGCCAATATTGAAAAAAATATTTATTGGAATGAAAATGATTTTCTTTACTCCAAGGAATGCCTTTTCTCCGTGCGTAGTAACGTAATAATATTTTAATATGCTTGAAGAAAAATAAATATAAGATTAGTTCGTTTAATAGTATCGGATTATAGAAAAGTTATTTTGAAAGTTCTGTAATATTGTAATGGTGACAAGTTTGGCAATATTACAATAGTGATAAGTTTGTCAATGTGGTCGTAATGTGGTCGTAATCAATGATAATTAATTAATTAAAGATAAATGTAATTAATAATTGATTAATTTTGAAATAGGGTTTTTTTTTGAATGAGTTTTCCCAATGCATCCAAATACGGTTTATCACAGAGTCGTTTGCGAGATAAAATTTATAAACAAATGTACAAGAATAGAATTATTATTTTAATAGTAGAGAACAGGATATTATGTCCCGTATTCTCACATACATACATACATACATACACAATCACGCCATATACCCAAATATGAGTAGTATTTCTTTTTTGGTATTTTTTATTATATCTAATATTATAAAATTTAAATAAACTAATTAAAATTGCTTAATAAGTAATTTTAAGTGAACGTCAAAATTATTTTTGACAAAAATTACTTTTAAAAGTAAGGTGAAGTCTTGGTTTATAAAAAGATGTAGTGTAAATATTTTGAGAATAATTTTTAAAATTATTTTTGATGAACATGTTTTTCATTGTTATGTCCACTATGTTATAGAAACATCTACAGATAATTTAAGTATGAAAATAAAGTATTTAATGTCTGAAATTAATTAATTCATTAGCGTAATGTTTTTGATATTTAGAAGAGTAACAAATGTTTCAATTTAAATAAATAAAAAGTGAATTTATTTTGAGGGCCAGGCCGCTCCGGGCCGTATGAATACATTTCAAACGAAGACAATAAAATCAAATATACGTAATCTGGCATGAAAATTCCGGACAGATTTCGGGACGCATTATGTAAATAATGTAAATTATTCAGACTTGATATGAATTTATCCGGATAATTCGAGTAATATGCGGCCGCAATAAAAAATGCACGTAATTGATTTGCTATTAGTTTGTTATGTGGTAGGTAATGTGAAACGTTGCGACTGCCTGTGCTGCTGCCGTTGCATTCCGGTTGCAACTAGGATACTGCCCGCTACCAACCCCGGTCGGTTTAAAGCTACTTAATCATGATGCGGTTTGCGCCATTCGACGAGATGCAACCATCACTATCGTTACCGGTTTCAGTCAGCTCGGTGCGGTTCTGATAACCGGTTTGCATTCACGATTGAATGCAGCGCGCGTGAATTTCACTTCCGCCGAATTGAAAGATTCTCCTTACCGTTGCAAAATTACGTTTTACGTCACTCTTAAGCTCATCGTCCACTATTGTTTGCTGGGTTCAGAATGTGCGCCATTTTTGTTGTCTACTTTAAGGAAATTACAGTAGCAGGAAGTTCTGATTGTTTGATGTTGCGAAACAAGTTTTTACGGTAAATTTATTGACTAATAAAAGTGATTTGGAAAATTTTGTTTCAATTTTTACACATTAACAAAAACTAAACATTTATTCAAAAATTCAATAATAGTAATCTGTTACGAATCTTTTTATTAAATTTTATCAATACCAATTAATAACTGTACACACATAAAAAATAAGTGCGTAGTTAGTATATTTATATTATTAAATCACTACAAAGCGGAAATAATTTTAATAATTAAAATTAAGAATCAATTTACTATTACAATTATCAATTTACTATTACAATTATTTTAATTTTGAAAAAGTAATAATATTCTAATGTTGGAATATTTCTCAAAAACTTCACAAGTTACTTAATCATTGAATCGGCTTGTTAAGCTGTGCATCAATAACTGGCCAGTTAACCATAAACACGTGTTTCGCTCTTTAGGTGATTTGTTCAATGTCCGAAACACTGATGCAGGTGTATCCATCTGACTGACTTTTATGCTAAGTAAATTAAAACAATATAGCTGAGAAGCAATAAATACCACCTAAAGAGCAATGCATAGCTTAATAAGCCGATTCAATGACTGAGTAACTTGTGATTTTTTACGAACATTAGAATATTATTATATTAATTTCACAGATACACTTATGAACTTTTGTTCAATGTTATTTTGAAAATGTAGTGCCCTCGCGACCATTTCAACTACTTATTTTTATGTGTTTAGATTTTCTTTTTCTTTTCGCAATTTTTCTTTGTAAACAACTGCATATATTTGAAAGTGACAGCTGATTATTTTCAGCAACTTTTTTGAATTGAATTGAATTTGAACACTCTGTATAAAATATTGTGTTTGCTACAAACGGAAATATTTATAATTTGTTAAATTAATATTATTTTTTAAATAAAATTAGTACACAATGAAATTTTGATGCATTGTGTTTGTTGCCATTGTTCTACATTATTTGTCTGAATTTATTATATTCATTTTTTTGTATTGTAAATACAGTTACTTTATTATTAGGTCATTTTTATATTTTAAAATTAAACTTTGTTTGGTATGTCTTGCCTTGTTTAATTAATGATAAAAAAGATATATTTGTAGATAAATTATAATTTGGATAATATATTATGGTGTTAATAAACTAGATTAAATTTTTAGATAAAATCTATTGTTATCTATTGATAAATAAAATAAAAAAAAGGAATGTTTCAAGTTCACTATTTTTCCTGGAAATATTTGTGTAAATTTAAAATTATTCTGAAAAATTATTATTTATGAAATTTTTATATCAAGATTATAAGTACGGTCAAATTTTAAAAAAGAAAATAATTGAGATGCATTTGTTAAAAAGTTAAAATATATAAGTTGAATAGTATGAATGAAACTTTACTTTTGGAACATTGATATTGAATTTGTACTTGTTTCTTTTATATTGTTATTTGCTTAATTTTTATTTATTCATTTAAATCATTTCAAATCTAAAAACAAATAAAAATGGAAAGTAGCAGTGTTTGATAAGCGAATAACCTATATTTTACGACATCATTACTGTGTAAGCAATAACGTTATATCATAGTGGTACCTAGATAGAAATTAACATATTTTTTATATATTGCATCAATCTTATTTGCGCGCGAAAATTTTTAGTCTTACGAAACAATTGCTGTTTGCATGTTACACTAAAATACGCGTGAAATAGATATAATTAATCAATTGAAACGAAATCCTGTCAATATTTACTAACTAGGTGACTTGAGTATATTTGATATTTGGAAATTTTTATTCGATTTTTTTGTTGTATATTTTATAGTTTATTATTGAGATTATAGTCAAAAATTTGAAAAAGTTTTGCAGTTGTTTATTGAAACATTAACATAATATTTAAACAATTAATTGAAGTCTTTCGTTTTGCTTCGCATAAACTTCCATTATTATCAAAATTATATGGCATTTACTGCTTACAGACTATTTTATTTTATTTATTTACTAATGAAAGATTTCTATAGGTATATTATTACTTGGTGTCAATAGACCCACTAATGTAAACAATTTCAATCAGTATAGTAATACACAATCTTTTTGCTAGTCAAATTATAAATTTGACCATTTTGAATTGAAATTGTAGCATTTCGGTTAATAACAATTCTATAAAAGTTTACGCACATTAAATTTCTTGTTTAAATGTATATCTATCACATTTAATATAAGTTTCATTAAAATTAATTGAAAATTCAATCAGAAAAATTATGAAAAGAATAAATTATCCTTAACGAAGTAATGAAAACAATCAATAATTTGTCAAATTAAAAAAGCAGAACTTAAAAAAACTGACGTCGAATTTTCTCAAGTTCGACAATATAAAAATGCGTTTCCTTTTTTGCTCTGTTCCCAAGCGAACGACGAACTATTGGCTGAGCTTTACCCAATTCGAACGGAATTCGAACACAAGAGGCAATTTAGAAAAACTCATCAATATACTTAATAAAAGCCGATTTATAAGGACTTAAATAAACCTTTGAAAGGTTCTCGGAACACTCGCAGATTTTTAATTACGCCACTCTAAGGTGCAAAGTGAGCAAAGACGTCTGGTAAGCTAACGTAACTCAGCTATGCAAAACGACCCTTGTTAAAGGTTGTCTGTCGCACACTACACAAAAAGATATTCTCAAAGCACTGATTACAGTTTCACGTATCTATCTTATCTTAATTAAAAAAAACTTTATTCAATGTGGGAAATGTATATTTTACTTTGACTTATAACCTAGAAAATATACATTGTTTACTTACTCTATGCAAAAACTTGATATAGGCTAGTGTAATTATGGAAAAATTTATTTATTTATTATCATTAGCGTTAATTAACTAACATTAATAATATTCAAATTTTTATGTATTTTTTATTTATTATAAAAAAGCTCAATTTTTATTGAAAAATATGCATTATTAAAAAAAAATCAGGTACATTGAAAAAAATATTACTTTAAAACCAATGTTTTTAATTTTAATTCAAATGTAATAATTAATTGTAAAATTAAGTTTCTATAATAGAAATAATCTTTTTAATAAAAATAAATAATAGTAAGTTATAGTGTAGCTATTTTGAAAGTTTTGTATAAAATTATTTATTATTCGATTTAGAAGGAAAAAAATTCAATTTCAATTCAAATATATATTCTCCAAATTAATAGTAAAATTTTTTAAAATTGTTTCAAAATAGTTATACTATAACTTACTATTATTTATTTTTATTAAAAATATTATTAATATTACAAAAACTCAATTTTACGGATCAAAAGTATGTTTACTTTTAAATTAATAGTTTTTTTTTTAATGTAAACAAAACCGACAGATGCAAAAAAAATAATATATAGCTAAATTCAGAAATAATTAATAACTAATTAATATATTTAATTTAATGAAAAACGATTGAACTAACCGCAAAATAATGTAATTTATATTATATGGGATTGGACCAAAATTTAAACTATTTATCACATTAATATAAGACTTTTGCATAAATGTTGATAAGAATCTGGATGAGATTTAGTTCATAAATTTTTTTAAATTTCTACAATTGATGTCAAATTGGTAATTTGGTGAAATAGAAATTTATCTTAGCTCTGTTATTAAATATATGATATATATAAGAAACATGTTTTTAATTAAGTTGAATTTTACCAGTTACAATTTAAAAAAAAATTGACAATATTCCGGAAAATAATAGTAATAAAAAATTGAAATTCAAAAATTTTGAAGTTTATCTTTGTTTTGTTGTGTGATAATTCTTGCACTAGCAGATCTGGCAAGTCTTTTAGCTGGTTTAACAGTTTCTTCATACTTTCGTTCTACAGGTTTCTCAAGTTTATCTTTGTTTTGTTGTGTGATAATTCTTGCACTAGCAGATCTGGTAAGTCTTTTAGCTGGTTTAACAGTTTCTTCATACTTTCGTTCTACAGGTTTCTCAAGTTTATCTTTGTTTTGTTGTGTGATAATTCCTGCACTAGCAGATCTGGTAAGTCTTTTAGCTGGTTTAACAGTTTCTTCATACTTTCGTTCTACAGGTTTCTCAAGTTTATCTTTGTTTTGTGGTGTGATATTTCTTGCACTAGCAGTTCTGGTAAGTCTTCTAGCTGGTTTAACAGTTTCTTCATACTTTCGTTCTACAGGTTTCTCAAGTTTATCTTTGTTTTGTGGTGTGATATTTCTTGCACTAGCAGTTCTGGTAAGTCTTTTAGCTGGTTTAACAGTTTCTTCATACTTTCGTTCTACAGGTTTCTCAAGTTTATCTTTGTTTTGTGGTGTGATATTTCTTGCACTAGCAGTTCTGGTAAGTCTTCTAGCTGGTTTAACAGTTTCTTCATACTTTCGTTCTACAGGTTTCTCAAGTTTATCTTTGTTTTGTGGTGTGATATTTCTTGCACTAGCAGTTCTGGTAAGTCTTTTAGCTGGTTTAACAGTTTCTTCATACTTTCGTTCTACAGGTTTCTCAAGTTTATCTTTGTTTTGTGGTGTGATATTTCTTGCACTAGCAGTTCTGGTAAGTCTTTTAGCTGGTTTAACAGTTTCTTCATACTTTCGTTCTACAGGTTTCTCAAGTTTATCTTTGTTTTGTGGTGTGATATTTCTTGCACTAGCAGTTCTGGTAAGTCTTTTAGCTGGTTTAACAGTTTCTTCATACTTCCGTTCTACAGGTTTCTCAAGTTTATCTTTGTTTTGTGGTGTGATATTTCTTGCACTAGCAGTTCTGGTAAGTCTTTTAGCTGGTTTAACAGTTTCTTCATACTTTCGTTCTACAGGTTTCTCAAGTTTATCTTTGTTTTGTGGTGTGATATTTCTTGCACTAGCAGTTCTGGTAAGTCTTTTAGCTGGTTTAACAGTTTCTTCATACTTTCGTTCTACAGGTTTCTCAAGTTTATCTTTGTTTTGTGGTGTGATATTTCTTGCACTAGCAGTTCTGGTAAGTCTTTTAGCTGGTTTAACAGTTTCTTCATACTTTCGTTCTACAGGTTTCTCAAGTTTATCTTTGTTTTGTGGTGTGATATTTCTTGCACTAGCAGTTCTGGTAAGTCTTTTAGCTGGTTTAACAGTTTCTTCATACTTTCGTTCTACAGGTTTCTCAAGTTTATCTTTGTTTTGTTGTGTGATAATTCTTGCACTAGCAGGTCTGGTAAGTCTTTTAGCTGGTTTAACAGTTTCTTCATACTTTCGTTCTACAGGTTTCTCAAGTTTATCTTTGTTTTGTTGTGTGATAATTCTTGCACTAGCAGATCTGGTGAGTCTTTTAGCTGGTTTAACAGTTTCTTCATACTTTCGTTCTACAGGTTTCTCAAGTTTATCTTTGTTTTGTTGTGTGATAATTCTTGCACTAGCAGATCTGGTAAGTCTTTTAGCTGGTTTAACAGTTTCTTCATACTTTCGTTTTACAGGTTTCTCAAGTTTATCTTTGTTTTGTTGTGTGATAATTCTTGCACTAGCAGGTCTGGTAAGTCTTTTAGCTGGTTTAACAGTTTCTTCATACTTTCGTTTTACAGATTTCTCAAGTTTATCTTTGTTTTGTTGTGTGATAATTCTTGCACTAGCAGTTCTGGTAAGTCTTTTAGCTGGTTTAACAGTTTCTTCATACTTTTGTTTTACAGGTTTCTTTGTTTTTATCTTGTTTTTATCTTGTTTTTCTTTTGTGGTAGTTTTTGTACTAACATATCTAGTAAATCCTTTAAATGGTTCGTCGTCACTATCTGAGTCTATAGTTATAATGTCGCTACCGTATTTTGTCGAATTTTGTTTAGGTTCTGATCTGTTTTTACAAGAACTTGTACCTGTATAAAGAGTATTAAATGTTTTATTTAGTTGTTTTATAGGTTTTTCTTTATTTTGTTTAGTTTCAAATTCAGGGTTTTCTCGAATTTCTACAGAACTAGCAGATCTGGTAAGTTTATTAGCAGGTTTAACAATTTTTCTAATAGTCAATTTACAGGATTTATTTGTGTCGTTTTATCCGACATTTTGAAATCAGTCTTTGTTGTAAATTCAGTTGTAGTTTCTGTAGGTATTTCTTGAAGAAATTTTTTGAGCCAAGTTTTATCAAAAAATATTGATATTAACCCGTGCCACACTAAAATTGAAATTTAAATGGATCACGAGTTAATATCACTATTTTTGATAAAACTTGGCTCAAAAAATTTCTTTCTTAATGAAGTTTTTTTAGAGAGTGCGTAAAAAAAATATTATTTTTGATCGAGGCAGTTAAAACGCGTCATATATGAAATTGTCCAAAATCTATGTTAAACTCCATTTAAATTTCAACTTGAGTGGGGCACGGGTTAATATTAATATTTTTTGAGTAAAACTTGGCTCAAAAAGTTTCTTTTTTAATAAAGTTTTTTTAGGGGGGTGCGTAAAAAATGATATATATATATATATATATATATATATATATATATATATATATATACCGGGTGTATACTTGGTTTATGCAATATAGGAAAAACAATGTTATTTTTTTAACATCGTAATTCCTGCCTCCCCGTTAGTTTTAGAGAAAAATTATAAGAGACAAAAATTATTTAGAATTAAAAACTACATTATTTACGCTTAAAATAATTGTGATATTACGTCTCAGTAATTAATTATTAATTAAAAAAATATTATCAGTTTTCAGCAATATCAGACAGCCATGGACAAAACGCGAACGTATTTCGTTCACAAATGTCAGTGTATTGTCATTTAAATACAAAATACATTCGCGTTTCGTCCACGGCTGTCTGATATTGCCGAAAACTGTTAATATTTATTTAATTAATAATTAATTACTGAGACGCAATATCGCAATTATTTTAAGCGTAAATAATGTAGTTTTTAATTGTAAACAATTTTTGTTTCTTATATTTTTTCTCTATAACTAACGGGGAAGCAGGAATTGCGTTGTTAAAAAAATAACATTGTTTTTTCTATATTGCATAAACCAAGTATACACCCGGTATATTTATATATATGACGTATCTGGTTTCCGGGATTGGCTCCGCGTTGTCGGTTGTCAATTTTGATGACGACGTTTCGGCACAGTCTCATGTGCCATCTTCAGGTCTTCTCAGTAGTGCTGTTGCTCTGCTTCGAATTGGACGTCTAACTCGAAGCAGAGCAACAGCACTACTGAGAAGAACTGAAGATGGCACATGAGACTGTGCCGAAACGTCGTCATTAAAATCGACAACCGACAACGCGGAGCCAATTCCGGAAACCAGATACGTCATATAACGTCCGCGGAATTCTAAAGCAAAACATATATATACTGGGTGTCCCATTTTAATCCGCCACCTGCAATAACTTTAAAATTGTGCATCGGACAAAAAAATGTTTCGGATAAAAAGTAAATGGTTTCGAGGGGGACATCTGATGCAGAGACTCTTGCCCCCTCCGAACCCTCTGGGGGGCGGGAAAGGGGGGCAACTTTGAAATCTTAAACGGAACACCCTATTTTTTATTGTAGATTCTGATAGGCCATTAAAAAGTATGTAAATTTTATTTCAAGATTTTTTGTTTATCTTTGATAGATGGCGCTGCAAACAGCATTTTTTTTCTCAGTTTATCAGTTTTTAATTTGAAAAAAAAGGTGTAACTAAGTACGTTATCAAGTTCTTTTCAGTTCTTTGGGAAGAGGGGGGGGCAAGGGTCACTGAATCAGATATCCCCTCGAAGCCATTAACTTAAAGTTATACCCCTCGAAACCATTAACTTAAAGTTAATGGTTTCGAGGAAGATATTTGATGCAGTGATCCTTGCCCCCTCCCCTCTTTCCAAAGAACAGAAAAAATCTTGAATATCGTACTTAGTTACACTTTTTTTTTCAAGATTGATAAACTGAGAAAAAAATGCTGTTTGCAGCGCCATCTATCAAAGATAAAAAAAAAGTCTTGAAATAAAATTTACATACTTTTTCATGGCCTATCAGAATCTGCAATAAAAAATAGGGTGTTCTATTTAAGATTTCAAAGTTGCCCCCCTTTTCCGCCCCTCAGGGGGTCCAGAGGGGGCAAGGGTCTCTGCATCAGATGTCCCCCTCGAAACCATTTACTTTTTATTCGAAACATTTTTTTGTCCGATGCACGATTTTAAAGTTATTGCAGGTGGCGGATTAAAATGGGACACCCAGTATGTATATATATATATATATATATATATATATATATATATATATATGCATAATACAAAATGACAAAACTTGTAAATATATGATTAGTGTATACTTGTATATTTCGATACTCACGTCTTACCGCCATTGCGCAAATTACTTCTTTAACCATTTTTATCCTGTTCAACATTTTCTCTAGTGCTTCTCTACCTAAAGCCATAGTTGAATACCATACCGGACTATCTGGAACGCAAGAACGTTCTGGCAGTAAGTAGAACACATCATTTCGTGTTTCTACGCTTTCCGGACTGAAAAATAAACAAGTATACAATTAATATCTGTTAGTATTTAGGTTATTACAATATTAAACATGTGTAATTTTTAAACAAAAAATAATGCTACCGTATTTTTCCAGACTACTAACTACATACATACATACTACTAACTGAATATATAAAAAAGAAGTGTCACGTTACTATTGTGATTTTAACTAGTTAGTTATGTATAAACATTACCAACTAACGTATTATTTTAATCTTTTAAGAAATATATATTGTAGCTTCGCTGGTAATATCTTATCTCATTTACATGAAATAGTAAAAAATCGAAAAACGTACCACTTCGAAAGATAAAATTCATACAACTTAACAGGACATCTCAATGGATTTTCTTCATTTTCCTGTTGTTCATAAACTTTCTTTTTCCGAGAATTAGCATCTGACAAATAATAAATGTTACATTAATACTGAATTGAAATTATACTATTAAAATAAAGATTATCAACAAACCTAAGGTAGTTTGCGGCGGATAAAACCGTAATAATACATTTCTAGATCCGGGTATTTTCGCAGCACCAGGTTGATTCGGATTACATTTCCAATGTTTCATTATATGGGAGAAGGATAATTGCATATGCTCATCCACTGTCTAAATATATAAACATAGTTTTAAATATATTATACATTTAATGATATGAATTATAACAAAGAACGTACTGTTAAATTAAAATGTTTCGTATTAAAGAACATTAAAGTGCTTAAAAGTACATGCGGTGAATGAGCACCAAGTTGTTTGCTCTCCCATAAATGTTCTTCTTCAACACGGGTTACAATATAATCTATTCAAAAACACGTTGTTATTTCAAATTCAATCTTTTAAATTTATCCAAGTCAGTTATTGTACTTACAAGAATCGTTGTATAGTACGGAGAATTTTCGAGCTACCTCATCTAAACAATCAGTAAATTTCTCATAATAGGCATCAGTAAAGATATTGTCTATTCTACCATTTTCAAATAAATACTGCTGTATACCTGCAATTTAAAATATACTTTTTCAATAATTTTATTCATTTAATAAAATTTAATCGAACATACCCAAACAACAATAATAAATCATATCAGGAGCATATTCAGTTCCATTTTGTTTTCGAACTTCGTTTACAAATAAACATAGATAATTTAATAATAATTCATTATAATTTAATTCATTATTCGTTTGTAAAAATTTTAATTCGGCGTTTTTAGTTGTAACCCATTGTCGCCAAACATATAGGCTTCTTGACTAAATAAAAAAAATCAAATGTTTTACCGACCCTCACATATAGTAAAATAGGTGGTATTGTGATCATACTAATTATGTCTTTTCAAGATTTTTGGTATTTTGTCGATCAAAAGTGGACAATATATATCTAATATATATATATACAGGGTGATTTATGACGTCGGAGAAAAAGTACACTGGATTATTCATATGAGTAATCTAAATAAAAAAACTTCAAATAAATATATATCCGAAAATGCTTTCTAACGGAACTGTAACCGTTAGAAGTTTATTACATGTAACATCAATCGCGTTAGCTTTATTTATTATCAGGAAAATAAATCACCTTGTATATATATATATATATATATATATATATATATATAATTCAGTGTGTGACCGTTGGTTTTGTGGTGATCACAATAAAGTTTTTACAAAAATATAAATCAACTAATTTCAAATGATGAATGAAATATTTCTCATTATACATCACAATACATACCATGACATTCGGGATTTTAGATTTTGGTGGAGATTCCGGTTGTGGCGATGACATTTCGACTACTCTATAAATTATATAAATATAAATTATATAAATTATAAATATATAATGCAAAATAACTAAATGCAAATATTTTTAAAAATAAAATATATTTTAGTAATTTATATTAGTTTTATATTTATTTTAGTGAATTTTGGTTTTACTATTTATTCGAAATTAATAAAATTTTTACAAAAAAAATTCTTAGTGTCCACAAAAATTACATAATTTTACTACCAAGCAGGATTGACAAGTATCTACAAAAAGGTTTTCTTAATGTTGCCAACTTTTACAGAAAAATATTCTAAAATTTTTCAATATTTTTATTTAAGCTGTACTATTTATCAAAATATAATTCAATTTTTAGAAAATATTCACCTAGTTTTTATAAGAATTCCAACGAAACATTTTTATGCAGTATTGTCAACTTTATTTATTTAAATTTTTAATATTTTGTTTTGACTATACTATTTAGCCATAACAAATGTATAATTTTAATTTTTTTAACAAAAATTTATTTAATTTTTTAATATTTTACTTTGGATATAAGTATTATTTACTTTAAGATAGTAAAAAATCTTTCAGAATTTATCACATTAAAATAAAAACTTTAGGATTAAGTTCTGTATATATTTTATTTAAATAACGATGTTTCGACATAGGTACTTTACGTATATCTTCATTAGGCAAAAATATTGTATTGCTTTTTCCTGATAGAGATATAGGTACCTACATGGAGTATATTAAAACGACGATATTTAAATAAAATATATACAGATCTTATAGAAAGCATTAAAAAAAATTGTTTAATTACATACACTGTAAGAAAAAATGTACAATGATTATCGTTGGACACTTTGTTACCTAGGATAATCATGTAAATTTATAGCAAAATGTATTCGAACAATCATCTTTTTTTAAAATGTAAAATTACAATTCAAAAATGTAATGCAATTTTCATATTACTTGCGCTATTGTAAAGTTGTTAATGTAGCTATTACATTAAAATAAAACGGCTGTAAATTATAGTTTTGTATAAATATATATTAATAATCGTCGTTTCGACAAACTCAACGTACGTCTTCATCAGGAAAACTGATACACATGCCATTAACAGTAAATAAAATAGAATATAGATTTAGTTACTTGTATTTTGTTACTTAGTAACTTGTTTCTATGTTCTGTTTATTTACTGTAAATGTAATTTGTATCAGTTTTCCTGATGAAGACATATATTGATTTCGTCGAAACGTCGATTATTAATATACATATATTAATACAGAACTATAATCTAAAGCCGTTTTATTTTAATATAATGAGTTCTGAATTTTTTTACATGTTAATGATAATATTGCTAATATTAATTATACTAATGATATGTATTTTTATATAATAACGTTGTATATTTACACGAAATAAAGATATAAATTTAAAAATATAAAAAAAAACTGTAATATTCCAGAATTATTACAATTTTTTCTTGTATTAATTGAAAATTTTAAATAAATTAACAAGAAATTTTAAAATTACAATTAAATATATAGTAAAATTTATAGGATTATTATTGTAAATTTACATTCATTTGTTGCAGTGTATATGAATTCTTTCTTATTTAACTCACCTACAGCAAATGTTAAGTTTACAGTATTTATGTGCTACGTTACTGTTAAATTAAAAAAAATATATATATTAAATAAATATTCTATAGTAAGTAAACAAATAAGAGTTGCAGGCCGAAATAATGAACAAGTATATAAGGATAAAAATATTATACGTACAGGGTGGGCAAATTTGGACGTTTTCATAGGGGAACTCGGAAACTATAAGAGATATGGAAAAATGGACCGCGCATCCTCGATCCCTTTTTTTGAGAGAAACTCAATTATGAAAACAAAAATTAGCTATCGTCTTTTGTTTTCGAGTTATGGCGAAAAGTTCGCTTTTTCCCTATTTTGATAAATGGCGATATCTCGATGGTTTTTTAAATTAGACGAAAATAATTTTCACATTCTTAAGGCACTTTTTTTAGTAGAATGAAATGGTCTTAACGGATATTATAAATCTCCGTTAATTCTCGGGTTATAACATTGCGATATACTACTTTTTCGAGTAAAATTCGAAGAAATACTTAGAATACTTTTCGATAGGGCATAATAAGTTCTATAATTTGGTTTTAGTTTTAATTTGCTAGCATGTGCCGTGTGGGCTCTAAAAATTTTTTTTGATTTTTTGGTTTTTATTTTTTTTCTCAAAAACTATGAGGTGTAGAAAAATAAACATGACATGGAAAAATGAGGAACAATGAGTACTATAATTGGGTGAACAAACCATTATTCTAGGTTGCATCGTTTAGTAGAAAAAAAAATTAAAAACTGAATTTTTTTAGGATTTGACGATTACAGGTTAAATTTACTTTTTACTTTATATTTAGGTTTGATAGTTTTGAAAAAATACATTTTTAGATTTTCTTGACTATTGAAAATACAAAAATTGAAATGAGAATATGGATAATTTTTGAATAATTGAAATTTTATATAGGTATACGTATGATAATATCAAAAGATCTAATTTTGATTGAAAAAATTATAACAAAATTGCTGTTTTATAATTAATATTAGCCTGTTATCTGAGAATGAAAATATTTATAATACTGTAATAGAATTTAAGCATTACACGCAGTACACAATAATGTTCAAGTATGTAATAGTTAGTTTTCGGGCGATCTTAATTTCCATATCTTGCTTATATAAATTCCAGTCTAGTTAAAATGAATTATGTCGGAAATTCCGATGTTAGGTTAAGGCAGATCATCATTTCAATTATGTCTAGCATGCGGAAATTTTTATTGCGCCACATTTGCCATTGAAGCAATCCGTATTAGAAGCGGTGGCGGGACGGAACGGTGCGGTGCGGTGGATGTAGGTTCCGAGGATTCGTAGAGCGCGCGCACGGATCTTATAAATTCAGAACGTGTTTCAGTCTATCTTAGCGGACTTGGGCCATTTGTTGGCAAACATTCTTACTAATACTACATTCTTACTAATACTACATTCTTCATACGGGCAGCGTGTATGGTATGTGCGGAATCTCATTTCAACAACGCGATATTCGCTTTGTTGTTTTTACGCTTCTTATTTACAACTATTTAACCGCCGCGATTGCTTTCTTATACGTACTTATTTACTCTGTGATTCATATTTTTATTTGAATTAGGAGAATGAAGTTGTTCAGATGTCCTACAATCGAATTTATTTTAGTTCAATTGTAATTTATTATTCTTTTTATTAAATTAATAATAATGTAATTTAAACATTGTGTCCTAAAATTATACATTTATTGACATCAATCTTTTTAAAAAAAAGGCTTCAAAAATATTCGAAAACATAATTATCCGGATTCGGTGTTCAGCACCACTACAAGGCAATATCTACTACGTCATTGAGCTTTCTATATGTCTCTCTTTTAATTATGTACTTTGGGCTTTGAAAATTATATATATATATATATATATATATATATATATATATATATATATATATATTATATATGCATTAAGTTTCTTTCTACAGTAAATTCCAAATTTATAAAAAAAAAAAAGATAATGAACAGGCGATTTTGAGTTTAACTAGAATATTACTTATTTCATGTGGTAATTTGTTGTTAGATTTTTGATGTAAATTGAATTAGTTTTCAGTAGGTTTAATAACATTTTGAATATTTCTATATACATATGTATAAGCTTTGGGATTAGAAATTTTCTAACGGTTATGTGCAAAATTATAAAATTTTATTGTAGTTTCCGACTTTGGTCTCGTGTAGGCATTTAAGCTATTATATTTGTTAACTTGTTACTAAATTTGTGAAATAAATTTTTAACCACCATGTTGGACAGTATATTTGATTTCTTTATACAATATACCAAAACAAATAATGTAATAAACGTTATAGTAGAATCGGCTGTTGGCACTTTTTGATATATTTTTAAAAGTTAAATAAAATTTATAAGAATATTAAGCACTTGATTTAAGTTTTAAATGATGATGATTTAATATGATGATTGTTTTCTGGTTGCCAGAGAAATATATATTTATATATCTAATAAATTATATTTGTCTATAGAAATGAAAAACTAAATAAGAATTTTCTGCAAGATCATTTGGCGAAACAAAAGTGAGAGAGCATTGTTTTAACACTGTCCAGTTTATTAATACAAAAAAAAAAACAAGTTTTGTAACGAAAATCCCAACGGTAGTAGCGATGAGACGATAATATTTTCGTATAGGTATATTCGCCCTATCAGAATCTATTCGTAGGTGTGTGGGGATATTTTCTAGAGCAAGTATCTACGATTGCCAGATATGTGTTTGACACAGGCGCATTGTTACGGAATCTGCGGCAATTGTACCAGAAGAAATGCAAACAAAGAAATAGTTATAATTAGCGAATATGCTTGACCAAAAAGTAACAGGAATTATTTTCAATATTTTTCAAAATTATTGATAGAAATTTATATGCGATAAAAAATATAATAGAATGCGGATGTTAATGAAAAAACAAGGATTGTTTATAATTAAATAATACCACGCAAACGTATACCTTTAAAATCATTCACATATATTCTTTGAATCAAATGTTCATTAGACATTTGCTCAAGATGACTGAACTATTTTAACTGACTCTAACACCAACATTTGCAACAACATTTTTTCAATTTTACACTCATCATACACTAATCTATTTCCATCACATACGTTACGTAACATATGCTAATAAAATTTTTTTTTACACAAATGGACTCGGTAGCAAAGACCATCAATCCAGTAGATACTTTATTAAATAAAGTGTATTTGGACGATACAAAGACATTACAAACATCCATGCCCCAAGCGGGATTCGAACCCGGGCCCGCACAGGTACGAGCGGTGTCGGACACACGTTCTAAACCGCTCGGCTATGCCGACCGGCAATAAAATTTAATTAAAAATAGTTTCAGAAACGTTTTTTAATTACACAAAAATGTACACCAGTAACAATTATATAGTATAACTGTTACATAATGTATGTAACGCTATTACAAAACGTTTATCAGTATGCAATTTGTGGATAATTCAAAATGTTAAATGAATATAAAATTTAAGGCAATGGTTATATGTATCGGTACCGTAATTTATAAGCGGAACATGGGGCTATGTGTTTGAGATACTGATCATATAGTTTCATTAACAATTTTTACTTGCACTGTCAATAGTACGGGTTGTTAGCCCACGGTCAAGTAAGTTTGTATCAAAGGTTGTAATACCAGATATAATGGCCCGTATTCTCACCTCACCATAGTTTTTCTATTTATGATTATTTTTATTATATTTGGTATTATAAAATTTATATAAACTATTATAAATTGCTTAATAAATAATTTTAAGTAAACGTCAAAATACTTTTGGAAAAAATCACTTTTATAAATGGGGTGAGAATAGATGTTTTTATTATATTCTGGTGTAAGAGCGTGTGAACCAGGGACATTTGAAATACGAGTTCGACACGCTATCATTGGCCTGCTACTGCTTGTGGTTATATAGTAATTATAATATAAATATATTTTAGTTTAAAATTACGTACTTAGAATCGTAAATCTTAACAAATTCTTCCAATTGTTATTTTACAGGGATATTTCTTGTTTCCTCCGTAGGTATTTCTTGAATTTTACCTTGTTGTGATTTTATAGCAGTTTTTGCGATAATACTTTCTTCGTGATGAAATATATTCTGATCTTTTATTTAAATTTGTATCTGGTCGTTGTTTTGGTTTTCTTGTGCCTGTAATTAATTAACAATTATTGGAAAATATAAATAAATAACTTATAATATGTCAGGAAGAGAAATGAAATGTGTTGGAATAAATTTTAAAGATTTTCTTCAGTTTTCAAATAAAAATAATGAATGATGTTAGTAAATTGAAAATGTACAAAAATACAAAATAAATATATTAAAAAAATTATAATTTAAGTGTGATTTTTGACAATTAGCATAAATGATGGTCTTACGTAGTACATTCATATAGTGTTTTGGATATCACTGTTAGATGATTTAAAAACAACGTACTTATTTTTGGAACTTCTTTTACTGTTGTATATTTACAATTGTAATTTTCTTATTTTCTTCTTGCTATTCGCGTTTGAAAATTGACATGACAAGTGAGCAGAATAAAATAATAAAAAAACAAAAACACATATACATTTTGATGACATGACAACGTAAATGACATTTTAAAATAATTTTAACAAGGTGCACTGTATCCTAGCAACGGCACTAATTAACAAAAACCGTGAGTACAATTTAACAGAATACACATATATTATAAACGTATTATTCAACAAAATTAGAAAAATAATATTTTTTTACACTTTTATGTTATTATTTTATTACGTTGTCATATAATATGTAATATGTTTTTAGCGTTAAGAATTAATATTTATATAAAATTGTATTAAAGTATAATACACTAAACATACGAAAAATATTAAGTAAACAATAATTCATATTAGGTTTGTTTCAACCTAAAAACAAAACAGTTTGAGATCAATTCACAGCTGTACGGGATATGCGCAATGTGGAATTTGTACAGTTGCAAACCAGTTTCGTAGTTGGTAGAAATAAACTTATTAAAATGTTATAATATTTTGCCGATTAGCTCTACAACTTTTTAATGTGATTTTAGATTACGTTGCCGAGAAATATATCGTAAACATTTAGGGCAATTTATCGGTAATTCGGATGGTTATATGTATCGGTTCCGTAATTTATAAGCGGAACATGGGGCTATGTGTTTGAGATACTGATCATATAGTTTCATTAACAATTTTTACTTGCACTGTCAATAGTACGGGTTGTTAGCCCACGGTCAAGTAAGTTTGTATCAAAGGTTGTAATACCAGATATAATGGCCCGTATTCTCACCTCACCATAGTTTTTCTATTTATGATTATTTTTATTATATTTGGTATTATAAAATTTATATAAAATATTATAAATTGCTTAATAAATAATTTTAAGTAAATGTCAAAAGTACTTTTGGAAAAAATCACTTTTATAAATGAGGTGAGAATACGGGCCGATGTTTTTATTTATATTCTGGTGTGAGCGCGTGTGAACCAGGGACATTTGAAATACGAGTTCGACACGCTATCATTGGCCTGCTACTGCTTGTGGTTATAATTATAATATAAATATATTTTAGTTTAAAATTACGGACTTAGAATCGTAAATCTTGTATAAATAAATGAACATTATGAATAGTTAAAACTAAAAATGTGTTTTGACTATAACTTTTTGGTACATCCCTAGTTGTTAGTAGAAATATATATGTTTGTAGGTTATTTTTGCTTGTAGTAAAACGTGCACAGTACGGAGGGAGCATCCTGTAAAAATATTAAGAATCTGAATGAGTAGGGATGTGCGTGGTTCGCAATATGCATTGTACTGTATATCGTTTGGAACGATGCATCCTAGTGCAATGCAGCGTAGTGTTTGCTGCTATTAGGCGCACTCGTTCGACACTTGTACCTCCCGTTAATTAGCTAGCGTCGGATTCCACTGAGTGTTACTAATCTTTGCCATTTCCATCTGGTCTTATATTAGCTTGGTAGTCGGTAGTCGGCAGTCGCAGTCGGCACCGAAATTACTTTAGAGAATAACTCGTGCCTTTGAACCTGTCTTTTTGTACTCCATTACCTCTTTACTTTATTATTGTGTCGTGCCGTGCCGTGCCGTGCCGTACCGTGCCGTAGCGTACTATGGCTAGGCATGGCATGGCGTAGCGTAGCAACGACGAGCTTTATCTAGGGATGCGGCTACTGAGAAACGATCAACGTGCCAGATACGTCTGTTCTGACACGGTTTCAGCGCGAAAAACGCTCTGTTAAGGTTCGCCGTTTCATTCTGCTTGTCCCTTTTTCCTCTTCGTTTTTCTTTTCGTCTCCGGCGCGAGCTAATGTTTCAATCGAGCATTGGACCGTCAAATGTGTTTTTGTTCCATTAGTAATCATTTCGTATTGTAACATTGTGGCCACACGACCTATTCCACAAAGAATCGATTGTTATCTAATGAAAATCGAAACCAAAGTCTCTTTAAAATGGATTAGAGTTTCGTTCTCTTAAAGAAGTTGAAGTTGAAGTGCACTTGCCGCAATTTATTTTCAAATTCTTTTACCATCCATCCGTACACTTGCCGTTACCTCCAGGACGCTGTCACCGTCACCGTCGCATCGTTACTTTGTTAAGTTCTTAATCTTTTATTTGCCCTGCAGTGTAAATTGTCATTATCATTGGCACAACAGCTTCTCTTGGCTTATAAATTATTTTTATTTCGTAGCCATGATAATAATGTTAAATAGACAATGTAAAAACGTACTTTTCTGATATTTTATTTTACCATTTCTACATAATATTTTTAATTGTATCTATGCATTTTTAATGTATATTATTTTGAGTTTATCAGTTAATAGTGTTTTAAAGGGCTTTGTTCTATTCAAATGTTTTTTGAAGAAGAAAAAAAAAACATCAGCTAGGAATATGTATATGTTACGTGTTAATCATGTAACTACCCAATCCGTGAAATGGGTGTACGTAAAAATTTGATGATGCTTATTGCAGGTTAAATTAGGTTAGTTTAAGAAATTAGTTTAAAACAAATAAAACAAGTAAGACAAATCAGTTTAATTAGGATATTTTACTGTATATTATGTCTTACGTTTATATTCGATATAATTGTAATTTTGCAATGTACGTATATTATTCAGTTTTGGATGAATCTCGTTTTTGATTTAGGAATCAATAAAGACTATTATTATTATTATCATTATTGTAATTAATAATTTTATAGGTAAAAGTAATGTAAATAATGCATATAAAAAATTAGATATTTAATAGTTTGTGAAGCTGTATTTTATGCAAGTATTTTTTTATTAAAAGATAAATTTTAGCACACAAGTAATTAAGTATTAATTTTTTTTTTACAAATTTGAATAGAGTTGTTTATCGCTATGTACACGCAATGATGGCAATAATTTTTGATATTAATATTTCATATTTATAACAAGTATATACGCTAATATCATAAAAAAAATTATATTGATAACATGACAATGACAATTATTTACTAAAACTGATATATTTTCAATATAACACACGCGAGTTAATGTGAATTATAAAAATTTTAATTAAATGAATTCAGTAATTTCAGTTTAAATATTAATAGATTAATTTGAAGTATCAATTTGTTGTTTTTTGTTATCTGTGCTGGAGCTGGAGGCAGGACTATTATGCTTACACAATGTAAATTATACTTAATGAAAATCTAGTTAATAATAATAAAACGAAATGTGCAACATATAACTTTTGGTGTGGAAGAAATTAAAATATCAACATGTATAACGCGTGTATTGTAATGTTATTCGAGTGCAGTGGCCAGGGCAGGATGGAATGGGAGGGGGTTTTTATCTCGAATCTCGCAATGTAGTAGATTGTGGACGGTCGCGGTCGGTCGGGCTTTATTTTAGTGAAACCGGTAGCGGTAGCGGTAGCGGTAGCGGTACACGAGTATGTTTATATGATGTGTACGAATGTATAAGTGGTGAGCGTTAGTGCGGTTAGTGCGGTGTGCACTGTAGCGTAAAATGGTGGATGCGCTATGCGTTCTATCTCGGTCACGTTCACGTCGCGTTAATTAAAAACTACAGATACAAAGTAGTTTGCGATCCGGCAACACTGTAAGTACAGTGTAGTGCAGTCAGTGGACTGTGTTAGAGCGGGAGTCGGAGTCGGAGCCGGTGTCGACATTGGTGTTGGTGGCGGTGGCAACGGTATACAAAAACAATGAGGGAAAAGTTTTAAGGAAGAAATGAAGTTTCTCTGTAACACCAGCCCATAAATTTCCATAATGATCGTGGCGTGACACGTTGCCGCTACATGCAAGCCAGCACGATCCGCTTTAGACCTAGTGTCCTGTCCGTTCGACCCACACCTCTAGCCAGCCAGTCAGCCACCTTTACCGACACAACTTTTTCTGTCCCTTTTTTCTAATTAGATGCACCGCTGTGCCCGGTGCCCGGTGCCTGGTGCTCGTGCCACTTGGAAAACTTTACGCCAAATCTGAATTTGAGTAAAAGTTTCCCTAATGCGTAACATGGCTACTTACGTTCTGTTGCGTTTCGTTTCGTTTCGTTCCATTGCGTTGCAGATGATCTTGTACATGGGATATTCGTCCGCTAAGTATCTTCAGTTTTAATTAAATTTAGCACCCGTGTTTCATATTCTGTTAAGCCTTATGAAATAGGTTAGGCAGAGAGGACGGTTCACTACGGTTCACGGTTCGGTTTAATATAATACTTTACCGATTTCTGCTTCGACCGTTTTGCGCTAATATTACACCAAATGGTGTTAATCTTCAGTTATAATTACACATTCGTGTATAATTCCATATTGATTTACTCTTGAAATTATTTATTTATTTATATACATACCATTGACACTTTTTCTCATCATGCAATCTTTCCTATTACCTACCATATTTTCTTCTCAGAAATGAGAAGTCAAATTTTGTCTGTCACCATCGATTTTATAATACTTCAGTAACATATTATTCGTTTACATTATTTGGTTCTCGAACTTTCTAACATTTTGTTCCCTATTTATTACTGATTCATTTCTATCTTAAGAAGAAGAATAATTAGTTTCATTTTAAATGTATAGCCAATTATATTTTTCAATATTAAATTTGCATGTTTAAATTTTAATATTATTTTTTTGTGACGAATTTAAATTCTTATACATATCGATCATAGTTTTTTTTTGTATTACCTGTATATGTAAAATTTGTTTTGAAAGTATTAACATCGACTAAAGTAATATTCTTATGCCCTAATTTTCGAAAAGAGACTATAAAAGTTTTGTGAAATATTTAATAAAACTCAAATATCTTCTACATAATTATTATTTTTGTTTTTTAATTAGCATTGATTGAGATGACACAATACTGAAAAATTTTTAAAAAAAGAATTTTAATAATTATATAGTGATGAATATAAATAATAGAAGCAAATACATGAATTATTAGTATTGACTACATTTTTCACAATTTTTTCAAATGAAATTCGAATGGAATCGATACTGTGATAGCATCGATATATGATTTATTTTCTAAGTTATGTAGAACTGATATTTTAAAATGTTATTTCGTCTCGATAAAAACACTTTAACTTGTTTATTCCCACACTTTTCAAATTTCAAAATTGTGTATTTTACCTATAGTGAAACGAATTTTGATTTAATGAATGTTTTGGTATTTTTGCATTTTTATATCTTGATACAGGTGGATAATAGCATTTTAATTTTGTCCTCTAATACAGCTACGTTCTGAAAACTAAATTTATAAATAGTTATGTGACTTTTATAGTGCTACCGATAATATATTAAAATTTATTACGAGCACAGTAAATCTTGTGTTTATAACATAATAGTAGAGGTAAATTATAATGTGGGTAGCTTAATAGCTTCTTCAAAATGTATAGCAAATCAGTAATTTATTTTCTAATGTCATTATTAGTGAGCATAGTGCTTATGGTAGCAATTTGATTCTTCGATGTAATATATTTTGTTAAAAAAGTGTAGTTGTTGAAAAAAGTTTTCATCTATCTTCGATAAATTTTTGCTCGTTGTTTGTTTGTAATTAGATGCACCATCGGTGCCAAAAGTGGGACACGGCACAGCCGTAGCTGTCGCCGTCCTAGCACGCGGGAAGAGACAGTAACGTAACCGTGGCAAACTCATCGCATCGGTTTGTAACTTATTTTTGCCGACGCTGCCATCTGGCGTAATTTGACGTAGAACTTTTTAATATCTATAAAACTTGGGCCAGAACAGGCACCGCACCGTACCGGATACCGTGGCCAAATCCACTTATAAATATTTATTATCAAACAAGAGACGCGACTAAGCTGCTCAGTTAAACAGTGATTACTGTCGAGATTGCTTATTTAAACCAGAAATGGAAGGGTGTCGGGCCGAGTGTAGAACGATCGGCAATGGAGTGTGGGGGAGGAGAGGGAGATTTTGCTCCGGACTCTGACCGCGCGATCATGGCCATCATTAATCTCTGTTGTGAGAATGGAGCAGCCGTGTGTAGAATGGAAAGGGATAAGGGACAGGGCACTGATGCCAATGCTGTTGTAATATCGTGGTTAAAAACATCGAAAGACTTCCACACACACACACACACAAGAAGAACCCTTCTATTTTCAGAATTGTGGCAGATTATGCAAAGGAGACATAATTATACTGCTATTCATTGTACGTATACGCAAAACCTGACTGTCTTTTTACACTAAATGACATAGTTTTTAGCACAGTCGCATGTCATGACACCCAATTCAACAGCGAGAATTTGTAGGTGATTCGCGTTGTTTGATGTTACATACAACTTTGTTCGGATTTTTATTTGACGTTTGTTCTTTTGTATTTTTGCTTTTTAAATTCGTTACAGCACTCTTTTTAGCATGATAATATTACTTAAAATAAAAAATATTAAATACTCAATTACAATATTTAATTTTAGAATATTTGTTTGTAACATCTGATTAATTATTTATACAAATTTTATATTAATTTCTTATTAGAAAATGATGTATCTCTCAAAACATTACTTAAAAATTAACACAACTTAGAATACGTGATTCTTGAGTTATCATAAATAAGTTACACTGTAAAAATGTAACTTAAATTTATGTAATTATACATAGCTTTTAACAGTAAAATAACAATTTTGAAATTTTACTGTTATAATTTACATAATATTACATTTGTATGATAGATCATGTAAAATTACATAATTTTTTTTACAGTGTAGATAAACATTACCTTTCTAGTCAACCTTATGTCGATTTTATTATCAAATTGGTCAATAAGTTTTTGTTAAAATGAGAAATTTAAATTTTTCTGTCATACGTTTAAACATTTTTTTATATTTTTCAAATTAATATTTGAGTTTTATCAACTCTGAAGCAAGAGCGTATTATCAAAAATTAACTAAATTTGCCACTAGCAGTGGTTACGTTTACATTTATTTCACAATAAAATAATTATAATAGTTCCGAATATTACTAATGTAATAACTTATCGCTGTTAAAAAGGTGGTAAAGATTTTTTATTTCCTTAAAATACAGTAGTATTATTTGCTGTCACAATTAAAATAATATTAATGTTAAAACTCATATTAAAATTTTATAAAGACTGATTTCTATAAATAATTTAAATATGAATTGATAGCAAAAATAACAAGCAAATAATACTGTAACATTTATAAACATTCAAATTATGTATATAAAATTAACAACAAATGTTGTATTAAGAAACTATTTTATATACTTTATCATCAATTAAAACAAATTTAGCTAATGAACAATTTTAACAAGTTAATGTTTTTAAACATATAAAATTTATTGTAAATATAACGTAATAAAATATGTTTTTCTTTTTATCAAACCATAAATATGAGATCTTTTCTAGTACATATTTTATTAAGAAAATATGTTTTGCTCGTAACGTTATGTTTATGTTTTTCTAATTACATTTTCATTTATAAAAGATTCTTGAACAGGAAAATTATGAAAATTAGTTTAAAATTAATTTAATGTAAAATTTTCAGTAGGTACGAGTTATGTTATCTTATATCAGTTTTAATAATCAAATGTTGAAATTCTATATATTTTTTAAATAAATTTTTTGGATTATTTAAGTTACATTATTTTGTAAAGTTTAGTAAATGCTATAGCATTGTTGTTATGTATTTGATTCGATTTTATCTAATTTAAAAGATCTTTGAAAGTAATAGAAAAATGCTTTGAATCCTAGTAGAATTATGTCAATTTTTCTATATAGTTTTTGTAGTAAATGAAATAAAAATAATGACAAGATTGGTTTAACCTTTTTCTAAACGAAATATCTGCGGTTACAGGTAAGTAAGGTAGTATGCGCGGTAACAGTAACTATTTTTAAATTGAATCAACTCGGTGGAAAATTATATTTTTTGTGGAGTATAGCTATTGGCGCGCTGCGTCTCGCGCATAGGTTCTTTGAAATATATTATGAAAATGATTTCTCTATTTTGCACGCACGATTTTAACTTTAATCTTGGCCAAGATGTTTCATATATCGTTGCGCGCGGCATGGCATACATGTTGTGTGGTATACGGAGTAATAAAAACGTGATGGTATATTTTATTTGGTAGAAGGGAGAAATGGGACGCGCAGCTATATCTGATTCAAAAAGAAGGAAAAATAGTCGAGGAAACACTTTGGCGTAATAACCTTTAGTGTAGTGGATCGAGTGTAAGGCGCAACGGAAGTGATTCCATGGTCCGCTATTCAACCCGACTTGAATAAGTAGCGAAAGCGAGAAGGCATCTAGTATCTAGTATCCACGTCGTTAGGGGGGCGCGCGCGTGGCCCTCGGCTACTTCATCGTGACCCTGCACACACTGGTAGAGTAGAGGGTCTTTGAGTGGAGTGACGCTGCGCTACCCCTGGATCTGGCGATGTCATGTCATATTTTGCGCGGCATTGCACGTCTCTGAAGTGTGAATAAAAGATTGAAAGCTGACACGGAACGTAACAGAAAGCTGATGGCCAGCTGAATGGATGGCGCTGAAGGGCGAGGGCGAGGGCAAGGACGATGGTATGTTCTCCTGCCCATCAACATTCAGTTTTATGATAAACACCGTACGTGCGGTCGGTGGTATGCTGTGCAATGTGTATACATACATACATACCTACCTACCTACCTACCTACCTACCTACCTACATTACATACTTGAACAGGGATGGATTTGAGTTTTATATAGAGCCCGTTTCCAGATGGAATATTTTCTGCACTTTATGCGAGTTTTAGACTTTACTTTTTCTACAACAACAACTACTGCTTTTTTATTTCTTTGTTTGTTCCAGACATTTGTATATGTGTGTGTATGTTTTTGCTACGAACAAAAAAACAAACGAATTAAATTAATTCACCTGCACCGCGTGTCATACTCTGCTCTCAACTTTGCTGCCCGAACAATATTATTATACGCTTTTACTTTATACGAGCAAACAGTTTATACACTGTAATTTGTTTACAGTTTTTTAATCGCGTATGGCTATAGCTTTTTGTTTTATCTTTTTTTTTCTTTTTGTTATGTTTTTCTCTGAAGCGGTTATGAAAATGAAATACAGACATATAACATATTTTTTATTATGTTAATGCAGGGATTAACATGTTATATTTTAAAATATGCAACATTCATAAAATTTTGTTGATTAAAAAAAAAAAGAATAAATTTCATTTACGATGCTGGAAAATTTCACGATTTAACATTGACTAATAATTACCAACTCTAAAAGATATATTTTTCTACGATTATATGAAATTTGTCACTTATGAATCTGTCACTGATTAGTATATGTGGTACATTATGCATTACTACCCAAGAATATCTACTACAGTATACCTACAAATTGTAGTATAGATTTTTTCATTGTAGTTTTTTTGATTTATGTGACGTAACAAGTTGTTATGACAACGTGTTGTGTGCAGTTTTGCCACTAGGGCGGCGTATTGTCACTAATTATGAACAACATAATGAAACTGTTACGTAAAACTAGTCAACGTAAAGTCAACTTTCGCTGGATACACAAAAATTATTATTAATAATAATAATAATAATTCGTATTGTATAGTCGTAGAAGAAGTGTAGTGTAAAACTCGCACAGAATGTCCATTTTCCACTCGTATAAATTGTAGCACTTGCCAGGGTTCGTGCTGCTAATATCCATACTCGTGTAAAATTAGTACCATTCTGTGATTATTCTACAATATACATACTATTTTAATTTTTTTTACTTAGAAATTATAAAAACTAATAATTGGAGATTGTTAGTTTTTAATAATATTTTGTCGCTTTTTAGTTTACAAATATTAATTTGACTTAAAACATGTGTTTTAACTTTTTAAAAAGTCAATATAGGTTAGGTAATTTTTTTTTCATTTAGCATTATTTCATATAAATTTTTTATTAATAAATATTGCTTAATGTGATCACATCGGGACTTGCGGTTTTTGATAATAATGATTGATTGATACAAAAAAATATGAACAATCTGAATTGACTAAAAATATTAAAATTAAACAAACTAAAAATGAGCAATATTTTTTCAATTAAATTTGAAAATTAATATGTACTTATTTTACATCTATACATTAATTATGAACAAAAAAAACAATTAACCTGCAGATTGTTAATTTACGAGATAAAGAGAGAGAGAGAGAGAGATGTGTTTAATATTCTTTTGAACTTCAAAATGCAAATAAAAAATAGATGCAAACAAGGTTATTATGTGGATGAAACTAATCCTAAGAAAAAATACTATAATAGATGCTTTTTCTACCAATTTCTCAAATAATCAGCGTATATATTCAAGAATATAATAGAATTATGTTTTGTTTCGAAAACCGGTTGTTGGTAGAATAAGAAAAAAGATGCATTAATTTAATATTCTGCAGTAGTACTAGTTGAAATAGATTTGAGGAGCAGACAGAGTTAATAGAAAGAACATAAATATAATTTGAACATCAGTATGCACATGTAACTACAAATAAAACACAATCTATTAGAGTAGCTAGAAAGTTTTGACACAAATCCAGTGTGTGCAGTAGAAAACAGAGAGTTGAGAAATCAAATATTGTTAAAGTTTTCGTTAGAAGCGTTCCCAGCTAGGTGTAGATATGATAGAGAGATCACATTGTAGCATAGAGAACATTGAGCAAGTGGTAAGTGTTCTATATCTATCTATGTTTCATGCAACCAGTCAGCCAGCCGTCCGCCAGCTAGTTATATATCGTCGGGGCTAACTCGTCTTGTCATCAACGCCTGAAATTTTATCCTCCGGACTGAAATAAAATTACGTTTACGCCAAGATATCCGAACGTCTCGCTGGACTGACGGTTCGGACGTACGCGTGCGCCCGTGCGCCGCCCTCGTAATGGACACGGAACGCGTCGAGAATTCCAGTTTTCCATCTCTCATCTCATCTCGTCCCCATCTCACCTCGCTTACGGCTGAGAGCCAGCAAGCCTCTGACGCCCGCCGTCTCAAATTATGATTGATGCTGAAGCGTAATTTATTAGATTATGTTCTAAGTCAGTAATACTTTACTAATGAAACGTGTTTTGTAAATGTTCAACTTAAATCGCTTATTGTACACCTTTTTCAACTCATTCCTATCTTTTTCTCTCAATGTATGTCTATCTGTCTGTCTATCTGTCTATCTGCCTACTTGTTTCTCTTTTATTTGACGCTTTGGCAGTTATGCGTTTTATTCTAATTAAATGTAACTTTTCATTTATTGCTGTAAAATGTTTCATTAAAATTTCATTAACAACCGAAAATATAAGACATAGAGCGGCAATTTTTTTATTTTCGATGACGTTTTTCCATTAACTTATTATATTTCTACGTAAATTGACAGGTTTCTTTTCGAAATGCAAAAAGGCTAAACGAGGCTAAAAATAATCGAATTTTATTTCCGGCACCATCTGATTTCGTTTTTGAATGTCTGTGAAAATCGCTGTTAATTCGACCCTTTCATTTAAATAAATAAATGCAACATCACCCTTCTGCGATTTTATAGGGTAATGAAATTGCTTGCCGCAACCCGCACAGGTGGATATCGAGTTGACACTTATTCGGCCTACAACCCCATATAATTTTATCGATGTACTAAACTCTCAAGATGAGCTACAAAAAGAATTATTTGAATTCCGAAATGGAAATTTATACATGCAGATTTTTACCGAAACGAACTTCTTCGTTTTATTAATCATTATGCTCTTGCTTTCACTCCATATTTATTCAAATTTTATCTTACATGAATATTTGAGTTTCTTTCAGCATAATTTTTCTTACGTTTTTATTTGAAACGAATTGCTTTTACGTAAATAAAACTTGATTAAGAATTGATTGTACAGTTAATATTTACAAGATTGATTAACAGGACTTATTTCATATACGTATACTGCATGCTGACGCTGAGTTCAGTTTTCAAGAAATAAAAATACCGACCGAAAAATTTTCATATATCACGTAATAAAAAAAATAACTGGAAACATTTAGTAAGTCATGCATGCAGATGCAAACAGTTACATGATATATAGTAGTGATTATCAAACTTCAACAAAAACTATATGCAATTAAAAAACAATAATACGAGTATTAAATAATAAATATTTTTAAATTTAATAAATTTTGTTATTTTTATTGTTTTGTATGGCTTACAGATATTGAAGTAAATGCAAAATTTTAAGTGCTTTTTATTCAATTTTTAATAGACTTATTCATTATTATTTTACAGCAAATTTAATGCAATTATCAAAATTATAAGAAGTTGATAGATGTTTTAAAGTTACTATTAATTTCTTATAGAGTGACATGTAATAGTATAAAATTATATCATTAGATTGGTAGTATAATATTCTCTATACATAGTTATTTTAAAAGATGTTTAAAATCATTTTAATTTTAATATGGCGATGCCTCTATTTAGATCATATATGTAGGATTTGTAGTGTTTTTTGTTTTTTAATAAATGATATATATATATATATATATTTGTTAGAAAAAACAAAATATCTTGTAGCGCTACAGGTCTTATATCTTTAAATACAATACAGCCAAAACTTTATTAATGAATATAATTTTCTAGAAACACGTGTTAATTTTGCAAGAATTTTGTACATCATTTTGCTTCGAGAGATTTACTCGGAGTTTGATTACAAAATTTTTGATAGATTTACTACAGATTTACTAGGTGTATAATCATGTAATTTAGGAAACGATCTTGGAATTAGTAGTTCCAGAACGGTTCACCAGATAGCGAACTGGTTAGTTGAAAATACATATTGGATTATCATGGAACAATGGCAGTTAGAACCATTAGTTTTGCTTTATGTCTAAATTACTTGAAGCATTAAGAAATGACATGCATACTGAAAATATTCACTATGATTATAATTTCTTAAATTCGAATGCTCACTGGCTACTACAATTCTTAATCTAATGTAGGTATATTGTGTATACGATATTGCATAATATGTTCGAGAATCAACGGATCGGATTTGAATATGAAAGAGCGATGTAAGATAATTTTGAATATGGTGGCCACTTATCAAACGATATGTAAATATGAAATGGTATAGAAAAAGGCGACAGAGCTGACGTGATTTTATCGTGTTTCTATATTCGATATACGATAGGATCTATAATACTAGGTAAGTAAGCTTGTTGTACGTATTTGATGCGATTTCCAGTTGGGTGAAGGGGGAAGGGGGGAACACGTTCTGTTCTGTTATTATTCCCGTGTTATTATTCAGGGAAGGTTCTGGCATAAGGTTAGCGCGCGTGACCTTTTCGTGACCTTCCGGTTAAGGTTCCTCTGATTACAGTGGTTCCGCTGCAATAACCACATGCTTTTCAGCCCCCAAACCCTTGTCCCTCGTATCGCGATTTTCGAACGCATTTCCGAACGGGTGGGGGGGGGGGATTACTGATATAATATTTAATATAAACAAGACTAATATTCAATTTATATTATTAGGAGTTTTATTTATATTATGTAAGTCATTAAATTGAATAATTAATTTTAATTTAAGAGAAATAATGATTATATATATTGATAATTATTTTTGTCTTAATTGGTTCAACATAAAAACACATTATTTTTAATTTATATAAAATTATAAAAATAATCCTCAAAATATAAGTAATATATCTTAAAAATAATAGTCAATTATCTATAAATATTTCGTTTTGAATTAATTAAAAATTAATGAATGAGTTTATAGATGAATAAAGAATTTAATTTGTAGAAAATTTAACATTTTAATTCATTGAGTCAAATAATGTTTTATTGTTTATTGTTATTATTTTGTAACAACATGTAAACGAAATATGTTGGTTTCTTTTATATGAAATGATTTATATTTAATAAAAGCAAAAAGGATACAACGTGAAATAAGCAGCAACAATTTTGATTAACTACAGTTATTTTTAAAAAAGATAGTGAATACGGATTATTGTGAATACATTAAATTTTAGGACCAAAATTTTGTAAGACAAATGTGTGATCTTTTTAATATGATTTTAATACATTTATGATGATGCTAAACGAAAATGTGTTTTTCATTTGTGTAGAGGTTTATATTTTATAATCTTTTTATTTTTTTAACGTTATGTGTTTAAATTTAATATATAGTAGCTATGACGAATTTATTATTTTTGTTTTTTACTGATTCATTAAATATGATACTTTTCGAAATTAAAATAAAAAAGCTTTAGGATTAAGTTCTATATGTATATATTTTATTTAAATATCGACGTTTCGATATACTCTTCATCAGGAAAAAATAATACGACGATATAGATAACGGATATCGAAAATTATACATATATAAAATATATACAGACCTTGATCCTAAAGCTTTGTTATTTTAATATAATAAATTCTGAAAGATTTTTTTACTATATTTTTCGAAATTATTTTGAGTATAAAAAGATAATATATTTGGTATGATTGTATTTTGTACTTTTACCCAAAAAATAATTGCATTTTAATTACATCGAAATTAACTAACACACAGAATTTTTGTATAATATTGCCCGTATGCATAAACATTTCCATTAAAAATAATAATTCGTTAAAATAAAAATTCTTGGATTCTTACAGAAATCTTTTTATATGTAATATATATATATATATATATGTATATATATATATATATATATATATATATATATATATATATATATATATATAATGCAACGAAATTTTTTACGGAATCCAAGAATTTTCATTTTAACCATCCATTATTTTTAACGAAAATGTTTATCTGTAAATAATTATAGTTTAAAGAAATTATTTTTAGCTATTGTGATAAAAACTAGACAGGTTGATAAATTTAAAATAATAAATTTAACGAGACATTTCACATTATTTGCAAATTTCATAGAAATTTTTACACTGTATGACTTTCTATAACGCGTAATGAATTGGTTGAACAGGAAAAAAAAATGATGCATGTCACATTTTTATTACAAATTTTAATTGAAATGCCTGTAGGACACCTGCGTTTATAATAAAAAAATTATATTAAAAAGTTTATTATTCGTTAGTTGCGAACATAGAAAAATTACATTCGTAGTTTTGTGCTGGTAAAATAATTTTGTAAAAATGGAACGTTTTAGGAAGAAAATTGTTTATATTATTTATAAAATGTTCATTTTTAAACATCGATTTTTGTAGTTTAATTTTTAATTGTTAAATATTTATTAATGTTATTGATTTAAAAAAAGACTATATTGTTTTAAGCACTTATATAACAAGATTAGAAGTATATGGGTAAACTCATATATAGACCAATTTGATATTTCTCGGAAAGTTGGCAACACTGTATTTTAATAATATTATAATTTATGTGGGTACTAGGAGAAACTTTTCAGAAAATTTGATTAAAATCGGTTAAATAAGTTGGTCATAATGAATTTTAAAATTTTTTAGTAATTTTATTCTCGGAAAGTTGGCAACACTGTATTTTGTTAAAATTACATAAATTATATGAATACTAGGAGAATCTTTTGTGAAAATTTGTGTAAAATCGGTTAAATAACATGGCCATAATAAATTTTTAAAAACTTTAGTATTTTTTTTCGGAAAGTTGACAACACTGTATATTAATAAAATTATATAATTAATGGGAGCATTAGGGAAATATTTTCTAAAAATTTGATCAAAATCGAATAAATAACGTAGCCAATATGAATTTTTAAAAACTTTAGTAATTTTTTTCTCGGAAAGTTGGCATCACTGGAAAAAAATAAAACCACAATACCATTTTGGGTACTAAACAAATTTATCCTGAAAATTTTATTAAAATCGGTTGAACCGTCTATATGAAGGATTTCTATACAATTTTTTTTTTTTTTTTGAAAATGTTACAAACACCGTACCAAACGCTATACCACTTTTCCTCAAAGTGGTAATAAGAGCAGAAAGTATACCATACTTATTTATATTACCAAAAAAATTAAGAACACAGTTATTAAATAAAAAAAAATTTGTAAATGTATAAATTTTAACACTATAACTATAACAAAAATTTTAATTTCCAAATTAATTGCAGTGACCTAATATATAATTAGAAAATTTAATAAATTTGAAAAAAATGTATTGGTCTCGCCGGGATTCGAGCCTGGGAACTTTTGCTAGTCAACAACAATATAATTGGAAAAAATGTATTTGTTTCGTCGTGGGCTCGTAGTCCAGTGGTCAGGACGATTGCCACGAAAGCAGGAAACCCGGTTGTGTGAAATTAAAATATTTCTTAAAACTGTTAATGTCATTGCAAAAACATTGCTTGAATACTATAATTTAAATTCACAGGATTCAAAAATAATATTGTATTTTTACAATAAAAACAATGAAAATGAAAATTTCGGTAGTGAATGTTGGGTTTGACTGCAAATGCATAAATGAAAAATAACTTCTGTGGAAATGAGATTTTTCCGTAGTTTATGTGGCGTAGCTAGAAGGCGTAACTAGAAGGTATACAAAATAGATTAGTGTATGATGAGTGTGAAATTCACAAAAATGTTGTTGCAAAATTTGACACTAGTCAGTTAAGATGATTTGATCATCTTGGTCGAATGTCTAATGAACGTTTGGTTAAAAGAATATATGTGAATGATTTTCCAGGTATACGTTTGCGTGGACGTTTGATGAGCAGTTGCAGTAGTATGACTGAGAGTATTTTGCGTAATCGAATGTTTCCAAGTAGAAGAGCATGTATGAGAGGTATCATGAATATGGATAAAGCTAGAGTTGCTTGTATAGATAGGAAGGTTTGGAAAAAACTAATTTCGACATACTGTAAAGAGTTTGTGCCATACATAAAAGTCATTATGTTTTTTAAAATTATTTTAATATTTTTAAAAAACTAACAATTTTTATTTTATAATTGATACATACAAATTTCAAGCAGTGTATCAGTTTGATTATAAACGGGTTTGGGTCGATATCCCGCAAGTTAACTTCCCTATTGCTCAACTTCTCGAAAGTCAACTCTCCGAAAAAATTAAAATGTATTTATTTAGACTAAATGAAAATTTCAAACTGAATTTTATTTAGTTTTTTCTTTCTTAGAACATTTTCTCAAATAAAAATTAATATAATTTTTGTGTTTTTATTTAATAAAAATGAGTGATTAGGAATTTAGCTTTATCTTTTGCTGCTGGTGATGAAAGCTTAATTTTTGCAATAAGTATATAGCCTTTTTTTAAATTATTCTTTGCGGTTTAAGGGAAATGATTTTATTTTATTAATAAAAATATGAGCACAACAAATTCATATGGTTGTCACAGTGCAAATTTGCTAAAAACAATATTGAATGTGTCTATATAGTAACAATATGGTTGGCACGATCCGTATTGTGAAACGATAAGATATGGAATATAGAGTGTATAGAGAATTCTGATGGGTAAAATTGCACAATTTGCGATAAAATATGAACGGTAGCATTTTGCAGCTGTTGGTGCACGAAGCGGACATTAAATTGACTCGAAATTACGACAATATCCTTTCTACACGTTAACGTTGTTATCTAACTAATATATTGCTTTCGAGACTCGAGCTGGGCAAAAATATATAAGAAGCGAACTTTCCTACATCTTCTGTTTAATTATCTACTGTCGGTAAATTTTCTTCGGATAATCTCGCGTCATTAGCAGAAAAAAAGAAAATAATATAAAAACTAGCATTTCTTATCTCGACACATTTTAATTATTCATGATGCGGTTTTTAATAAAACGCTACAGAAATGTTACTTTCATATCTGGATCTGGATTATTACGTTTCGCTTGCTTTTGTTTTTTTTTTTTGTTTTTTTTTTTTGAATTTATTATTTATTATTATTCTTTTTTTTTCTTTGAAAGTTCATGTTAAATGTACAAGTAATTTTTAATTTTATTAGAAAATAATAACTGTTAATTTCATAATAAGAAGTCATAAATATTTTATTTTAACTTATTGAGACTTAACTTTATACGAAGACCAAATTTAAATAATGCATTAATACAATTGTTTTTGTTTAATATCACTTTCTGGTTGCAAAATTTTGGGTTCTTTGGGTGCATTTGATAGTAATGTAAGTGTAGAGAGAAGCTCGTTTGAATTGGTGCCTACGTTGATGTGTGGTAGTGTATGTTGGGTTTGGCTGCAGAAGCATAAAAGGAATATGACAACTATGAAAATGAGATTTTTGTTTGGGCTATGTGGTGTAATTATAGAATTAATGTTTATAGGATTGGGTGGTATATAAAGAGCGTGAAATTGATAAAAATATTGTTGCAAAAGTTGGTATTAGTCAGTTAAGATGGTTCAGTCATTTTGAGCGAATGTCTAATAATCATTTGATTAAAAGAATATATATATATATATATGATATTGAAGGTATGCGTATAGGTAAATGTCCGATGAGTAGCTGGAGTGGTATGATTGATATATTTTGCATAAGCGAATCTTTCCAAGTAGATTTCATGGTAAAATATAAAAAAGTAAGCGCCCGTATTCTCACCTCACTTTGAAAAGTGATATTTGTCAAAATTACTTTTGACGTATTATGCAATTTTAATCAGTTTATTTGAATTTTATAATATTACAAATAAAAAAATATATAAAAAATAGAAATACTATTCATATTTGATAAGAGGTAGAAATAAAAGTTTATTTTAAAGCTAAAAATAAAAGCACTTTTACATAAACAAAAGAGGTGGTAATACTGGCCAACATATGTATGTCAAATAATTATATATATATATATATATATATATATATATATATATATATATATATATATATATAAATAAATAAATAAATATAAGGATAACCGACCCTATTATCGATTAATATAATAATTAATTATATTATAAAAAAAAACTGAATAAAATAAATATCCGTTTGCTATTGATTCGAATATTTATTTCAGCACATAAATAATGGCTTTTAAAGTACAATTTAATAGAATTGAAATTGTTTTTAACAAAATGCATAGTAATAAACCACGGCTAACTAGATATAAAATAGTCTCCGTTGCATTCTGCATATATTATGGTACCCAAATATTTATTATACTGTAATAAATTTTTTATGAGAATTCATTTACATATTTAATCGTACTAAAATAAATGAAGCTATTACAATAATTGCAGAGAGAAATTGTCAAGAAAAATTGTACTTATTACCATTTTTAATATATTAGATTTTTTAAATCAAAATTTAAATTAATTGAAATTGTACTTTAGAGATTTACGTTTAACTAACGTAAATTGTTTTATTTAACTAGTTTAATAGACACACACACACACCCACACACACACAAATACAACATAGAAAATTTGCTTTAAGTAAAAGATCTAAATTTCTATTACATTATTAGCATAAAATAATTCAGATTAAAATACGATAGTAAAAAATCTTTCAAAACTTGTTATATTAAAATTAAAAAGCTTTAGGTTTAAGTTCTATATTAATTTTAATTAAAAGTCGACGTTTCGACGTACTCTGTGTGCGTTATCATTAGGAAAAAAGATATAAATGTCATTTACAATAAACAGAACATAAAAACAAGTTACTAGACGTAACAAAATAAGTAACTAGGTCATAAAATTTATAAATTATTAATTAAAGGAAGCCAAATTTTATTTAAATCAGTTACTAGTCTTCCTGATTGATGTTATCTTTTTCTTTATAAATTTTTATTGCTTCTCTTATCAATCTACTGTTAATATTGGTGGGTCTTGCAATTATTATAATCTGCCAATCTAGTAGAAAAAAACATGTAGAATTGTTTCTACTAGATTGACAGAACATAAGAGGTCAATATGTCCAAACCATCTAGATAAATTTGCTATTGCACAACGCAATTTTTTATGAGGTTAAATTTGAAGATAGTGTAATAATTGCAAGACTCATATTAACAGTAGATTGATAAGGGAAGCAATAGAAATTTATAAAGAAAAAGATAACATCAATCAGTGTGACTAGCATAACTGCATGTAAATAATTTATAAATTTTATAATCTAGTCGTATGTATTTTGTTACCTAGTAACTTGTTTCTATGTTCTGTTGATTTATTGGAAATGCAATTTCTATCTTTTTCCTTGATGATGTACGCATATTACGTCAAAACATCGATTTTTAATTAAAATTAATATAGAACTATAACCTTAAGCCTTTTTTTTTTATTAAAATACAATTTTTAAAATATGTATTTTTTAAAATTTTACATATAATAAACATACCAATGTAAATACTTGATTTATTCGCCAATTTATTCTGATACATGTTCAATTTGTAGTTTAAAATCAATATCGTATTATAAATTTCTTTATGAAAGTCAGAACTACATTTAGAATTTTACGATAAGAAAATTATATTAATATGTCTTTTTAATAAATACTAGACAAAAATGTTAATATGCTCGGCTGACAGGAAATTATTATTGAGAATTAATAAAATTTTGTGCTGAAATTTGACAGGGCCTAAATTATGAAAGAAATTTACTACGAGTAATATTATTTATAATTGTAAATTTTATTTGGATATCTAATTTATTTATTTTCTGTATTAATTCAATCTATTTTAAATTGATTTATTTTAAGAATTAATAAAATAACGTAATTTTAAGTTTGTTTAATATACGTAGAGTAATTCCGGGTGAGATTACATCGCGGATTAAATAGCATATTAATTAAGATTTGGTTGAAATTGATTTACTATGTAGTTTTAGTGTACGTGACATTTAAAAGATATTTGTAGTATTTAATATAAAAAATATCATTAAAATATCCATTAAAATTTTTATTAGGCATTTCGTTTGGTACCAAATTGTCAAATATTATGTTGGCGCACACTAAACTGTATAGCTAAGCGTACTCCTAACCACTGAATAAATAGATTTTACTGCTGGAATGCTGTATGACAGGTATTATCATCATTTTCATATCATTTTGACATTTTTTAGGCATTTTATATACAAGTAATGTATTTTTCACCCCTCTTTTTCTCTCTATCTCTCTCTCTCTCCACCTAAGCTGTATTATTTCACGGAGATGCAGTGAATTTTATACGATGTGTCTAAGAAAATTATATACAATGTGTTTTTTAAAATTATTGTATACAATATTTTTTTTAGAAATATATATGCAAAATATCTAAAGAATTTTATATACTTTGTTCTGAATCAGTAACAAAATTTAATAATTTTTATTAAAAATGTACATTTTTAATAATATTTTTAACCAGATAAATAAGGAAATTTAATTTTGCTGTGGTGTAAATTTTATCGAAAAATTAAAAATGTGTATATTCGAATGAAATAGCATTTTCTATTATTTTTTATTATACATACATACACAATTACGCCACATACCCGAAAGGGTATGGCACAAATTCTTTTCACTATACCGAAATTATTTTTCTCCAAACATTCCTATTCAGACAAGCAACTCTAGCTTCATCCACAAACACGATACCTAGAAATACATGCTCTTCTGTTTCTATTACTTCACATACATTTTTTTAACCAAACGTTCATTAGACATTCGCTGAAGATAATCGAACTATCTTAACTGTCTAACACCAAACTTTGCAACAACATTTATTTTCAATTTTACACTCACCATACACTAATCTACGTACACGATCTCTTCTATTTACACCACATACGCAACTTTGCATTCCCATTTGCACAGCATTTATTTTCCTTTTATGTTTTTGCAACCAATCCTAACATTCGCTACTGTACATCAACGTAGGCACTAAAACAGCATTTTATATACTCAAACGGGTTTTTTTTTTTTGGAAACATTTACATTTCTAGCAAAAGTAATCAGAACACGCAGAAACTTATAACCAGCACTAATTAACTCTTCTTTCAATTTCATGATCAAAGCGACCATCCTTAGATAATAAACTACCTAAATACACAAGTACTATCTGTTCTAAACGTGCACCATCAACAGACACATTGTCTTCAGTCGTCAAGTCACCGTTCTCAAAAACTAATAAACATTGAACATTAATTCTATCAATCATTCTTCTCAGTTGCTCTTCAGATTCAACCATATTAAACTAACTGTATAAGTATATTTAATGTTTAATTTGGTTGAACACTTTCTCATTAAATGGTAAAAATACACGATTCAGTATGCTTGAATCAACCAAATTGAACCGTATATTTCCGCCTTAATCCACTGTCACAGTTCACCTATAACTTTGAACAGAGTGATCGACCTCTAGCAGGCTAGAAACGAAACTTTATGTATGACGAGAATTTAGAATTACATTTGAACCAATACTGAATACTACTTTTTTCTACTTTAGTTACAGAAATTTAATTTAAAATAACCCTGTACTAAATAAATCATTAAATTTTTTTAACATTTTCATCTATATTATTATAAACAAAAAACATTATTAAGAAACCAAAGAGCAATTTTTACTTATAAGGTGTAGCAGAAACTTTTACCGCATTCAACCAGCAATAATTTTTTACTAAGCATTTTGTCACATATAATAAGGGAGGTACTGTAATGATACCAAATTTGACATATCTAGATTTTTACAGTTAAGCACGAATTAGGCTTATAGTAACACGAATCAACTGTTTTTACCGTGACGTTCGTCTGTCCGTCTGTGGACACGTGTAAAGATTGGTAAAGATATGCCAATCGGAAGTTATAATTTACTTATATCACTTTTATATGTTTTACGAATATTTCGTAACAAAGATATATTTCGAAAAAAAATTGTTTAATAAAATAATTGTTTTATAAAGTTTCATACTTTTATATATATATATATATATATATATATATATATATATATATATATTAAATGTTTAACGCCATAACGCTATATAGTATAGTTTTAAATTGAATAAATATCAATTATTAATCGAAAATTAAATTTAAAACTTGTCAACCATATCGTCTGGGAATCCAATCTAGAACCTTTCAGTTTCCGGCTGCGTTCTCTTACCATCTGAGCTAACGATACAGACGATTTAATTGACAATTTTAAATCATTAGCTTTGTTCACGGAACATATCCCGAACTACTTCCGAGCAAGTACGCATGCGCAGTAACATTTTGCCGTACGATTTTGAGCCTTTGTGAACGCTCAAAATTAAAATGCGCATGCGAACTTGTTCGGAACTAGTTCGGAATGTGTTCCGCGAACAAAGTTTAAAGTATTCATAATTTGTATATTCACCTGTATACTTCTACGATTACATTTAAGCAAATTTGTAGATTAGTTACTGGATTAATATGGTTGACAAAGTTTTAATTTAATTTTCGATTAATAATTGATATTTATTCAATTTAAATAAATATATATATATATATATATATATATATATATATATATAATTTTGTAAATTAGGTGGCTTATTTATATCAAACCAGTTTTGTTTTTCGTTACCATGACTACAGTAGTTGTTGTTATACAAATTTTTCTATTCCATAAATTTATTTAATACGATGACGGTTGGTTCTGTGGTGGCCACAGCAGATTGTTGTTCGGATATCTTTGATATTGAGTTAATTATTCATATATCTATTTTATTCGAACTGTTACTTTTTTGATCCGGTTTTTGTTTCAGTTTTGTCATAATAAAATATTTCGGTCCGGATTCGGTTTTCGTTCCGCCAAAAATAATCTTTTTTTTTTCGATTTTTAATTCGGTTCCAATGGGCTAAACTATTTTTTTTTACAATAACTTTTATGTGTATTTTTTATTAATATTAAATATAGATAGAAAATTTATTATGCAATATTAATTTCTAATATTTTTTTGGTTTACTTTCGGTTTCTTTCGGTTTACGGTTTGGTTCCGGTTCGAAATATTTCGATTGATCTAACTGTATCAAAGTAAATGTAATTTTCGATTTGAAAGCTTATCTGTTCGTTGTGTGTGAAAGTAAAATAGTATTTACAAGTTGAATTGTTGAGACAGGTTAGAAAATATGATATTAATAAGTTAGTTATTAAATTTTTAGAGGGTGTAACAGTGCAAGTATGCAGTGTATACGTTTGCAAAGTAATAGGTTTTGTATAGTATATTAATAGAACAAGTTGAAAACTAAAAGAAAAAGGCAACAGTGTAAAGTTAATTTTAATTTATTGTCAAACTTTTATATTATGAAAGTTTCTGGAATAATTTTTGATATACTGGTGGAACAAAATAGGCTACCTTGTTAGCTAACTAAGGTAACTTGATGCAGATTGCTAGATCATTTTAATCTGAATTTAAAATTTCTTCTTTTTTTTCATTATTGTCTTTTTTTTTGCTTTCTCTGCGAAGCATCTAAATTTTTAGAAACTAATATATTTTTCTTTGTCAAGAATTTTACTAATATATATACAGTTTATAAACTTTTGAATTAGTTTAACTAATTTTAATGAACTTCCGTATTAATTACAGTAATTATTTTATTTGGAAATTATATCTGCGTCCGTAGAATTTTTTTTTTACATATTTTAGCAGTTTGTTTGATTTTGTATTGCTGTTACTAAACAAATTTACATTTTTTTAAATGTCAAACATATTTATATTTAACAAATTTTATTATTTGAATTTTTAAATAAAAGAATCTATATTTCTATTAAAGAAATGTTGCTTTGTATACACATACATATATGCATACTTTTATTATATACCTTCTCATAACATATGACACAAACTATTTTCTCATTGTACTAAAATATTTCTATTCTAGAACATAGCTTTTACTGTATTCACCAGTGGCGGCTCGTGGGTTGAAGATTTAATGGGTCAAATTTGGTAAATATTTATAGGATGTACTTACTAAAATATTTACTTGTATAATTGTCATTGATTTGGATCGATGTAATTAGTTCGCTTAATTCGCTTAACGTCACTGGGTTTCTTTTATTCCGTACCCCTGATAACAAGCCATTTTAATTTTAACAATATTTTTTCTATTCCGTATTCTTTATTAAAATCTAAAAACTTAACAAATATGCAAACACTGGAAGAGGAAACAATTACACTATCCGTGTAAATAACAGTTTCGGAATGGTTCGTAAACAGTCGGATTGCTTTGCCTTACGAACTATCTTGAAGTTTGCATTCTGCCAGAACTACAGGCCGCCTGACCTCACCTTTACGCTGTCACTATCAGTTATTAGACTGGTGTTTTGGTCACTGACCATGTGTAAGCGAATAGGGCGGTGGTTGTCTTCGTTTAACGCAAGCAATGTTACAATTTGATTGTCGCTGTTTGACGCATGGGCTTCTTCTAGAAGCAGCATATAACGCTGCGTACACATTTGAGCACAAACGCGAATCAGCCAAGCCGAACCAATGACCTATAATCAGAATGGACTGGATACATGTCGTGTGCGAGTTGCATAAAAATTTTTGGCCACAAGGTTGCACTGCAAGTTTTCAATCCATTTGGGTTATATATATATATATATATATATATATATATATATATATATATATATATATATATATATATCACTGGTTTGGCTTGCCTCGTTCGCGTTTGTGCCCATCTGTATACGTGGCCTAACACAACGTGGTCACACATGCAGCGCGCGCACACTCACGCCATTCGTTGTCAACACAGTGGTGTTGTATGTCGTATTTTTTTATTTTATTTGATTTTATTTCTTAGATTTCTTTATATTCATTACTTATTTGATTTATTCTGCTTTGATAAATTTGGAAGGTGATTGACCAAATGACCTAATGGATGAATTGCAACTGTTACTCACATAATTATGATAAGTTTTATACATAAGTAAATTAAAAATCATAACACAATACAAATAGTCAGCTTTGTTTTATCATATCAAATAACATTAGTTGAAATTTTCCGTGATGTAATTAAGTACCTGAGAGATTGAATAGTGATTCCATAAAGAATTTTTACTTATTTGTTTTTTAATCGCTTGGATTATTAGCACATTGTGAAGCTATGACGTGTACCATATAATAATATAGACAATCGATATCAGTTCATTAATAAATTTTTAAACTAGAGAACAGTATTTTAATGATTTTATTTTATATGTTAATGTTATAAATATATAAAACAATTTCTAAATAAAAAAAAACTGTGATACGATAAAATTAGAATCTAGTTTTGACATTTGAATAAATAAGTGTAAAAAAATGTTTCGTGAGAATGTGACCTATGTAAGGTTAAGAAATTAGAGTAAGTTTTGTTTTTTAATAATATATTTCTCGTTATGTCAATGTTTACAAATGGAATACAACAGAGAGAAAAAGCGAAAAATCGACGCAGTTGATGTCGAGATACGCCCACTTATCATCTAATTATGGTTAATTATTTCATTTTTGTACAACTCACGCACACCTTCATTTGTTAAATATTCCACAAACTTTGAAAACTACGATTTTTTACATTCATTATGCCATTTTTAATTGTCATGTTTTTCGTTTGTATACAGTTATAGCTACTATTTACAAGTAATATAATTAATTTAGTATTATTTTTTTTATATCTTATTTCTTACTATATGTATGTGCAATAAAAAACAGTATATATTAAATTTTATTATCGCATTGTTTAAAATAATTATTTCATAGTACTGAAAGTATTTCTAAGTACTATAAAAGAAATTAAATTTTTACTTTATTTACGTTTTTGATATCTCTCATGTTCGATCTAGAGACACTCGTTTATGCAAAATTCTTACTGCAGTATTCAAATTATAAATATAAAGAAAAATTTTATTTTGAAAAATCTGTTGCATATTATTCGCAAATATATAACTTGTATCTTGTTTATATTTATGATATTTCTCATACATTTTTAAATATTTATTCATGAATTTATATTGGTACTTCAAGTATCGAAATATTTGTTCCGTGCTCGTTCGTTAGACAATTTTTCGAAACTGCAAGTCGTGAATTCGCATAGAACGGCAACGAGTTCCGACCAGTAATCTAAACTACTGATGTTTTTATAGCGGGCTTTACACGGTCAATCAAGAATAACAGTCTGACTGAAAAATCATACCTGTCATTTCTTATTTCAATCACAAAGCCCTTACACTTCTCAATCAAACTGACAGTCTGATTGAAGTAATTTTAGCTTTAGATGACGTATAAAATTACTATCGTATGGACGAAAATCTTTTTAATACGTTGATCACCACCATGTTGACACCATATTTATCCAGAATAAATGCAGTTATTAGAGATTCGTGAGAGATTAGCGGTTACTTTAAGAATCCTTGCGACTGGGAAAAGTATTCAGACTTTCAGTTTCCCCCTATCAGTCTTTACCTTACATCTTCAATCAGAATGCCAATCTTCTGTCTGAATGACATTCCGAATAATCGTGTAAGGCTCGCTTAAAACAAACAGTTGATCAAATTGATGTGTCCGATTTTATTTAATTAATAAGTACCTGACTATATCGCATTTTTTTAAATATTACAGAAACAGAACGTTCGGCTACCGAACTTAAGACATTTTTTTACTATTCGATATCCGACCAAAAATATTCAGTATTCGGCCGAATATTAAAAAAAATATGAATCGAATTGACCGAATATCGAAGAGTAATCGAATAGTCGAGATATCTCTGGTAATTATTAAGAAATACAAATAATAGTTACTTAACATTATATTTTCATTGCATACAAATGAAATTTAAAAGAATCACTTAATTGCAGTTTTCATATGAACGAAACGATCATTATATAAATGACAATTTTCTTTAATTCGCTGAAATATGCACATAATGTTGAAGATTATAATTTTAATCAGGCAATTTAATATGGACACAAATTTGTAATATCAAACGTCGCAATCAAATTAATGTAGTTTCAGGTACATATGTATGTATGACATGGTACTATTATTTCAGGTATCAGTACGGTATATGAACTCATCATTTTATAATCATACCTCGGATGTGGTTATACATTCCGACATTATATCCTAACATATATACCTCAACAATTATTATGAATTGTACTGCATTTTTATTACCTAGAAAATGTATCTATGTATGTACATATACATTATTATTATTTATCTCTAATTAAGGAGAATTAAAAGTATTGTGCTGAGTAAAAACAGTTGAATAATGAGATGATTTATTATTAATTACGATGAGATATTTTATGTTGTTTTTATAAATATTTCTCGTTTTTACATCGTACAAAATAAATACAAAAACTTAACAATTATTATAAACAATACGTACATTACACAAGGGCAGAGAAACCTGATGAGATTTAAAATGAAATAGTGTCTTTAGTTTTTTTATACAGGTAATTTTTCTTTTTAAAATACATGAACAACATGTGTTCCATCATTCTTTACACACTGTTTTTGTCTACCTCGAAGATTTTCTATTCATTCATTTTTGTCAGAAAACACTGTAATTTCATTTTTTATTTATTGTATTAAATCATCAAAGTTGGTAAATTTTGGAATAATCCAAACCTGAATTGGCCATTTGACATATCGGATAAATGTCCAAGAAATTATATAGCATTATACGTAACGTAACAGCAAACAACGCAGCAAAACTACAGCGATTTCTGACGAAATTTTCTAAGTAGATAAAAACAGTGTGTAAAGAATGAAGGAATAAATTTTACTGATTTTTTGTTTAAATAAAATTGATTAATATTATTTTTGTTTTGACATAAAAAAATTGTAATTAAAGACTTTATTTCATTTTTAAACTCATCAGTTTCTTCTACTTTACTTTATATAACTTGTTTAACAATAATAAAAGAAATCATTTTTTATGATTATATAATTTAATATATTTTAATGACTAAATTGTTTCTCGAAAAATTTCTCGAAATAAACATTATTCATTTTTTTCAAAGCTACCTCCTGCTATTTATATTTTGTTAATGCGATATTTTTACACCATTATATTCAAGTAACGTATTTTTCTCCTCTCTCTCTCTCTCTACATAAGCTGTTATTTTACGGAAATGCAGTGTACGAGGCAATTATATACGATATGTCTAAGAAAATTATGTACAATGTGCTTTCTTAAGAATTATATACGCAATGTATCTAAAGAATTTCATATACAATTTGTTTTTTTTTTATACATGAATATTGCAGTGTGTCTAAAAAATATGCAATGTGTCTAAAAAATTGAAATATAAAATATCTAAATGAATTTGTAAAGTATATTTGTTTTATCAATGAAACTAGAAAACGCGAAGAAACTAATTAAATATAAAATTTAAAGACCAGAAAAAAAAATTGGTTTAGATAAAATACCTCTTCAGTGGACGGTAAAAATTTCAACTTGCGAATTTTATTTGCGTTTTTTTTCTTCTACGAAAGCAATATCGAACAGCGAACAGAACAGGTGATGTATCTATACAATCAGTTGAGTGATCAAAGAGCGCGAGGGTATGAACAAACGCAGGCAAGCGAGCAAGTAAGCAAACAGGGCAAAGAAAAACGTGAAGTACAAGCAACGTAAAATGCAACGACGATGAAAATAAGCGAAAATGATTCGAACGAAGGATTTATGATAGGCCAATTAGGTTCAATTACCGAGCGGAAAATCGACTTGATAGTGGCTTAAGTTCTGAACGCAAAATCTCACTATTGGGATCCGTAAACTAAGATGACTTCAAAACTAAAAAGTTCTTCTATATATGTAAAATAAAATAGCTTTAGGTTTAAGTTTTGTATTAATATTTATTGATAATCGACGTTTCAACGAACTCAACGTTCGTCTTCATCAGGAAAACTGATACAAATTATATTTACAGTGAATAACAGAACATAGAAACAAGTTACTAGGCAACATATAATCTAATTAAGTTTAATTAATGGAATCCAAATTTTATTTAAATCAATGTCTTCACAGTGATTGATGTTATCTTTTTATTTATAAATGGAACAATAAAATAAAATTTGACTTCCGTTAGTAAAAAATTTATAAAATTTGTATGGTCTAGTTATTTATTTGTTACCTAGTAACTTGCTTCTATGTTCTGTTTATTTACAGTAAATGTTATTTGTGCCAGTTTTTCTGCTGAAGACGGACGTTATATACACCTCTATTGAAAATTATGTAGCTACCATAATAATGTTTATGGTCAGTTGGTTAGAAAACATAGCTTCCGAGGAATGACGTAGTGAAGTGAAGTGAAGAGAAAGGGAATGGTGGCGGCGATCTTAGTAAAATCTGAGCAATCTGGCAAGAGGTCCTTTTTGTTTTAATTATATTTCAAAATGGCCTGTTTCAAGTATTTTTTTTCTGGCGAAACGCGGCGTCGTCCGATTTAATTGGAAAACGCCCTCGGCATCTAAATATTACGGACGCGAACTTCTCTCTTCGATGCGATGCGACGCCTGATGCTTGGTGTACGCCCGCAGGTTCTGTCATATTCTTTCCATCTACACTGCAAATTTTTACAACAAACCGATCGATTCTTTCTTGACCGAATATATTTTCTTCAATTTCGACTTTTTCTTTTTCATTTTCTTTTTCCATTTCCTTTTGATGAAAAAAATGTACCTACTGTTTGTTATGATGTGTCGTACAAAATATTTTTGGAAAATTATATAAAATTTGAAGTTGTTTGAAAATATTTTATGTTTGGCCTATTTATTTATTTTTCACAAATATTGTATTGAGATATTTATATTACTTTCTACAGTTGACTGAATTTGCATCTCGCATATCAAAAATTGTTACAATTGGAAACTAAACTAAAATAAAAAATTTCTATCTAATATATTTATTACGTTCTTTAGTAGCATTTGGGGTATTAGAACAAAATGAAAATTTAAAATTACTTTTAGTAAACTGTACTCTCTTATAACCATGGTTATACGATTTAGTACATTTCTTTAAATTTATAAATTTAACAAACTTGTATAATTTTGTGTAGCAAAAAGTATTGCTGTCATTTATTTTATGTGACTACATTCCATTTTTTAGACTTATCTATATATGTATTTACCGAAAATGCGGAGAATGAATTTTATATACATTAAATTAGTAAATTTTCTAGTATCTAAACAAAATAAATCTTAAACATAAAAACTTACTTATATTACTTTTATATTTATGACATTATCATGTATTGTTTTTGTTATAAAGTTAGAATAACTTAAATATATTTTTTTTCTATTTATCTGTTTTTAAATTCATGTAACGAATACATTATTGTAAATCTAAATTATCTAGTTACTTCAAATATTACAAATAATAATGTACGACAAACTATATCGCTCTATATGCTTCCACGATTTATCAATGACAAATACAGAATGTAATACTCATATCAACCTTTTAGGTTAAGATTTTTTATAATAAGGTTTGCTATTTTTGTTGTTCATATTTCATATTGTTAAGTCTATTGTATTATTTTGTTTCTTTTAATTACTAGCTGAAGATGGCTTGATCCAAAAAGCCGAAACGTACAAATTAATGTTAATAAATAAATGTTTTTATATGAAGAACCACGTGTTTTCTAAATTTTAAAAAGTTCTTTACAAGCCATTTCTACTTACAAAATTAATTCCTAGGAACAAATAAAGAATACAAAAAAAATATTTATCTGTTAGTTAATTTTCGAAACTAAATCGTGTTTACGTTACTGATTCACTTAAACTATTTTATATATCTTTGTGTATTTCTTAAAGTTTATATTAAAATTTAAAGAAATACATCTGAAAAATTGTTGCGGATCACAGCATTTTAAAGATGACAAAGAGATCCGAAAAGATGTAAAATTGTAGATTTAAGTCTATGTGTTGACATGTGTCTGAATTCAATCGAAGACGGTCAATTTCTTTTTATAAATATGTAGATATTTTTTTGGTGATGTTGTTGATTCTACGCCAAAATAATAAATCACCATATTACTAGTGTTTACGTAGATATTATTTCTGTATATGGATCTTTAGAAATAATTTGTCTACAATATAATTATAAAAGAGAATTTAAAAGAAACATCAGACAATGTTGTATGTCAGATTTTTTATCGTTGGTTTCAGAAGAAGAAGAAGTATACATAACCTTTAAAACAATGGAAGTATGACAAGTTTTTGTAATTGTTGAAACTCTTTACTGTGCGGCGCGGAGTTGTATATTTTACTTTAGTTGTAGCGTGTTTGTGGAAAATGTCCCTAGGTGGCTACAAGTCGTATTGCAAGAAACATACGATAGGGGCACGAGCAACAAAGACGGGGTGGGGTGTGGGGGTGGGGGTGGTAGTATCGAACTCTATACACAACACAGTACATCGCGCATCGAATCCTCGCAGTCGTATAGCGTGTGTACCGCGACAGAAAAGTCGTAATGTTTGTATTCTCGGAACCGAATTGCCATTCATATCGTAATAAAAGAGAGTTCCGTTACGGTTGTGTTGGTGGCCGGGGTCGGATTGGTTTTTCCATTCTGCACATGCGTCCCGATGGATAACTGACGAGAACGGAAATCAACGTAGTGTCCCGCGTCCGCGCACCCTACCTGCATTTCATTCGGCTTGGCTCCGACTCCGACTCCGACTCCGGCTCCTGCTTCTGCCTTCTGCTTTGACTGCGAGACTCGACTACGATTCTCCATCTACAATGAGAGTCCATTCTCGTTCCCGTCCGATTGTTTAGTGATGTGTCTGACCCGTTGAGATTTCCCATTTGCCACTCATTCAAATACGTACCGTACCGCAAATCGAAAGGACACTTTTCTCCGACCAACAATACTTTACTTCGCTGGATTTCATTTAAAACCTTTTTACTATAATTGATAAGAAAATCTCATTTCATTCACAGAAATATCGTACGTGGCTCGTTCGAAAAAATTCCTTTTTTTGCTGTAACGGAAATAAGACATATATAATATACAAAAAAATATATAGCAGTATTTTATTTATTTGAATAGTTTTTATTTCCTATTTAAATACAATGAATTAACAATAACAATTTGAATATTATTTATTATTTCTAAGCTATTTATTTGAACTAATTTGTACTTTAAATAGAGTCATTTAACTAATTTGATTTTTTTATAAATGTCAAATGTATTATAATTTAGTATATGCTAATAAAAGACAAAAAATTGTTTATGCATTTTTCCGAATTATAATTTGAATGTAGTCGTTTCTTGGTTGTGCAAAGAAAATTATTAATTTAAATATTTAAATTAACAATGTATCAAAACGAATACTTTCTAGATATATTTGTTTATAGTCAACTGAAAATATATGTAAAAATTTACATTTGTGTTAGTTTTTTTCAAATATCTAACATTTTCAGTATTTTTTTTTAGAATTTATTTTTTCTATCTGTTAATGTGGAAAAAAAATTATTTAAAAATTTACTTTTTATATATGTTATTGTGTAAAATAAATGAATATTATTATTAAAATTTTGATTAGTATATAAATCTGTATAGTTTGAAGTTTACTATAATCTACAGATTCCTTATTTTGTTAAAGATTAACGACCCGTACCAATGATAATATTCAAATTGTTAATGAAACTATTATGAATCAAAATTTCAAACAATGTAGCTTTATGTTCCACTAAGGAATTATGAAAATTAATACTATTATAAATTTTGTGTAATATTATAAAGAGCATATATTAGACAAGAAAAGAAACTAGGTAAAATAGACCAGACGATTTCTGGAAAAAATAACGTAACGAACTAGTAGTATTTTGATAAATTGGATGTTAGGTTTGAAATTTGCAAAACCGGAAGAAAAAAAAAATGGTAACAAATTTTCAAGTGTCAGTTGGGTACATATTGCGTGCGATGTAGGAAAGTAAATAGGTTCTAATTTGGCTAGACATTTGGGCCATCCAGTTGTTATGAGTTCGGACTTTGAGTGAGGTTTGAGCGAGAAGATGTGCTCTCGTACTCGGAACATAACATAATGTAACGTAACATAACGTAGTACCAATGCGTTGTAACACCGGTTTCACTCGTTTATCATCAGCTGTAATGAATGAGTTTATCACCGTGAGTTAATAGTTGCGAGCCGGAACATCTGTATTTGCCGGCCGACCGACCGACCAGCCGCTTAGTTCCACCCGTTTTACTTTAAGAGGGTGGGGTGGGAGGACTATCCTTCGAATTCTCTCTTCTTCCGACTCGTCCTGGCCCTTTTTCGTTTCACGCGACGTTCTCACCCCATTCACGCGGTCTAATCCGCTCGGACGTCTGTTTCTAGTCGTAATGTTGTACGATTCCGTAAAATCCTGGTTAACTCTCGGAATGCGAACATTAACAAATGAAGTTAACGAATAAAATCACTCTCTTTACTGCTATTTACGTGTAAATACTATTCGATAATTTTAACACTTATAACTTTATAAATATATATATATATATATATATATATATATATATATATATATATATATATATATATATATATATATATATATATATATTTATAAACAAAGTGATAAATTATTAAATTTAAAAAAAAATTATATTTTTATTTAGATATTACTATATATATATACCGGGTGTTCGTTCGTTAAGTTCGTATGGGCGTTTAACATGCAAATTCGATAATTTGCGATATACTTCTTTCTCGAGTTAAATTCGGAGAAAAACTTTTTTCAGAATTTGCTCAAAAAAATCTGAAAAATAATAATAATAGCTAAGTAACTTTTTTTTCTAACTCATACTGATTTTGCAGGAAAAATTATTGAAATTTCTAAAAAACATTTTAGAATTTTCAATAATTTTTCCTGCCAAACCAGAATGAGATAGAGAAAAAAGTTACTTAGCTATTATATAGCAAATTTTTTCTTTATTTTACTAAATTTTTTCAGATTTTTTTGAGAAAATTTTGAAAAAAGTCTTATTTTGAAAAAATTCCAAGGGTTATTTTATACCCTTGCCAAATTTTCAAAAATTCAGTTTTTTTCTACTAAACGATGCATTCTAAAATAATCGTTTTTTCATTCAACTATAGTAATCATTATTCCGCATTTTTTCATATCTTGCTTATTTTCCTAGACCTCATAGTTTTTGAGAAAAAAAATAAAAACCAAAAAATCAAAGTATCGAAAAGTATTCTAAGTATTTCTCCGAATTTAACTCGAGAAACAAGTATATCGCAAAATTATCGAAATTGCATGTTAAACGCTCATACGAACTTAACGAACGAACACCCGGTATATATATATATATATATATATATATATATATATATATATATATATAATATAAATGTCACCAAAAATGTAATCATATGAAAAGTAAACATTAAAAAAAAAAATGAATTAATAGATTATCTCGCTTTAGAAATTACAACTTTTATATTCAAATTATATTTATTAATTTTAATAAGAACAATGTCGGAAATATATAAAATATAATTTTTTTATTCGTATGGAGATTTTAGGGAGGCAATAAAATTTTTTTGTTTAAAATGTTCACTTATCCGAAAAATTAAGTAAAATTATGAGAAGTATTAACTATTTAGTTATTAATACGTTTATGAAATTATTCAATTGGTAATTTTTAGTGTCAGAATCTGTTTAATAATTGAGTAAATTTTTTTCTCTCAAAACAGAAGCAGGACAATTTTCATAAGATATTGAAAATTCAACACAAAAATAATAACTTATAAATACGATTTTAAAAATTTACTTGCACACTTAATTTGGCTTTAGTATGTTTCGAAATGTATCAATTGACAACTGTAAAGTAAATTACAATTTCGTTAATTACGTTAAATGACAGCAATAAATTTTGAAAATAAATTAGAGAATCCTGGTTTCTTGACTTTTGTCGGGGTCGATTCAGTCTGATTCTCTCCAACGCACGACATTTAATTATCTTGTTGGTGGTGCAACAGCGATGATAGTAGTTCTCTGCACTTCTTCCTGCGTCTTCTTGTCGAACAAAGCCGTGTCGCGTCGCGTCCTGTCCACATTGGCTTTATGTTCGGTTTTCCCATTTTCCTGTTTGTTTCTATATTTTATTTTGCTGCCGAGTGAATTAATTCTTTGTACAGGCAATCAACTTTTGTTATTGATTAATCTTTGTTGTACCATAACGGTATGATATGATTTCAGTACATTGGCTTGTAGTTCACTGTGCGAACATAACTCAAAACATATAATGCAATACAAATGTTAGGCAGCTTGCTAAAATATATAAATAATGGAATGGAATGTAATGCAATGCGTTGTGACATAACATATTGTAATGCAAAAAAAAATAGAGCAAAGCGCGACACAGCGCTGCATAATTTAAACGCAACGTCGCGCTGCGCCGCGCTGTGCCGCGCCACACCACGTACTGTGACGGAATACAACATTTCGTGTACGTCTGGCTTTTGCACTAACTCGCTGTTATACTTAATAATATAAAATAACGCTGAACGAATGTTTGTTATATGAATGGTATACCGACAGTATTACTAATCATGTATAATATCTTTTTTTTCTTACTGGCAGTCAGAGTATAAAACGTTACATGCACGAAACTTAAAGAAATAGATTCTAATATATTATTTTACAAAATTTATTGCTCGAAATATCTTTTGTTTTATACTTTGGATATTACTAACATGTTATGTGTAATAAATATGTTTTATTTTTTATTAAAATTGTTCTTTATTTAACTTTTTGTTTGTCGGACAAAATTTTAAAACAGTAATATTTTGGTTTTTATTTTACTCTAATTAACAGAAATGAAAACTAAGTATTAATTTTAAAGGTTAAACAATTTAATTTATTTATAATAAGTATTTTAGAAATTATAATTTTGTTATAATTTTTTATAAGCAAATATGTTAACATGCAAAACAATAATATTTCTTATTATTAGTATTTTATTTTTGTGGGAGATCTCGTAAATTATTTGGCTTTGGTTTCTCTAATATATATCAATGTGTGTATAAATTCTCAGGCGTGTCCATTTATGCATTATACAATATTTTATTATGTTACCTTTATCTTCTCACATTTACGACACTTTTACGCTAAACTAATTTGCTATCGGCGTTCTAATTGAAACTAGTGAATTAGCGGACATCTGGTGTATTAGAGACATGTTCATTGAAACATGAATCTCCATAGCAAACATTAGATCAGAACACATAACACAGCAGCGGCGGCAATGGCCACACAACAGAACAGGATGCAATGCAAGCAAGCAAGCAGGCAAGCAGGCCCCGACAGGCAAGCAAATGTATTCAGATGCGGGCGGGCTTCGTCAGCATCCCAGCATTGCCGTTCACAGTGGCACTCACGTGCATCGTTCCCGCGCTAATAGGCCAAGCTCTCTTTGATCTCTCATTTAGCGAGGCAGGCTGTGCTTGCTGTCTGTGCCTTCTCGCATTCCCGCCGTTTAGGCTTCCCCAGTGTCCGGTGTCCGACCCGGAATACCGGAATCCCTTCACAGGCAAGGCACGATACGGCACGGCACGGCACGGCACAGCACAGCACGGTACGGCACGTAATTCAATGCAGTTGCCGGCCGGACAACGAGCTATACGCCAGATATACGCGACGATTGTGCTAAATAATAAATTTTGCCAGGCTACGCTTCGCTTTCCAATCTTCTTTATTCGCTATGCAGAAAGCATACTGACTTGGACATTTTACGCGCGTTTACATGTATATTTATTGAATTAACTAGATATTATGCATAATTTACGGCGCACTCTTGTCCTGTGAGAATTCTTCATTTTTTCTCCGAACTAGGTTAAAGAAAAAGCAGTTCAAATCACGTTTTAAAAATGTGAAAATAAATATTTTTATTTGAATAACTTATCGATTTAAATTTTTCTAGATTTTATTTATCATTGAAATACACAGTTTAGGTAATTTATTTGATACAGATTTTTGTTTTAATTTGAAAATAGTTACAAAATCTTTTGGTATTTGTATTCCGTACATAGCTTTTTAATGGTTTTTATAGTTGTAGCTATAATAATTTGCAAATATCTTAGGAATTTATAATAAAAATAGTCATTATAAATATTAAAATATATTTATGTTTGTTTAGAAAATACGCTATAATATCAATAAATTGTTTATTGTTTGTTGTTTATTATTTTCGAGAACAAAAAATATATATTTTTCTTATTTATAAATATAAATTTTTGTCGACTGTCGCCTCTAAAATTTAAACACTATGAAAAATTGACGTTTACCAAATGATGTTATAATGTGATGCGGTAAAGAAACGGCGTTGCTAATATTAAGGATACAGCCGTTAAAATCAGATTAGAGTTTTTATTATTTTATTATTAACTGTATATTAACATTTTTCTCTTTGAAGAAAATGCGTATTAGAGTAATATTATTTTTATATCCATATTATTTTCAATTTAATAATAGAAATTATATTATAACTAGATAATTATTTGATAACTTTCAACAGAGTTCATGGTTATTCGCGTTACTCATTTGTTGGCCATTACTACAATATGATTGCAACTTACCTCTAACCTGTAAATAGTAAATTACAGTTGTATTTTTGTGTTTTTGCCGTTTTTTATTTGCTAATATTTTTCGTAAACAAATTAATTAAAATAATAAAATTTAATTATTAATGAAACTGATTAGATAATAATTGTATGTAATAGTTTAATGTTACATTTGTTCAGGAAACTTAAATTATTCATATACTTTTATAAAAAAAAATATTTATTTGTCTAATTTTTAACCATAGATAATTTTTTTTATACAACAATTTTATAAGTGTTTTATGATATTCTTTCAGATTTTTTTAGAATTTCCGATCTCATGTCATAAAACCCATTTTTACACATAAGTTATATAAAATAACAATTATTTAGTTAAATTTTTAACGGTTAATTGTATTAACAACATTATATATATATATATATATATATATATATATATATATATATATATACAATTTGAAATGAAAATTATTATGAAGAATAAACGTGTCTTTTTCAGTAAAGTAGTATTATTTTAAAAATTAATATACAGAATAAATAAACTATTCTAAAACAATACTTTAAATATGAAAAAAAAAAAAAATTCTTTTTGAACTAAACTATTGTAATATTTTTCGTAATTTATATTTCCAAAAAAAGTTAAATTAATTTTTGAAATGAAAATGTAATTTTCTCCTTATTATACATTTTAATTTTATAAATGAATAGAAACAGTAGTTATTTCATTAAAAATAGCAAAATAAAAATTTTCAGTAAAATGGAAATTACAAGAAAAAAATATTTTTTCGGAAAATAGAAAAATTATTGCTCTGAATATAAAATTTTTATTCGGTTTGTGAAAACAAGTTTAGATAATTGTATTTCGATTAGAAAGTAATAGAATATAAGTCAGTAGAAGTAAATGTACCCGCAAGAGCAAAAGCAGAGAATTTGAATGTCAGAGATCCGGGTGTGCTTGGCCGACTGCCTGCGTCCGCCACAACAAATAGCCCTGCCACTGTTACTTTAATGCGTCAGTTGTTCGTCCAAATGGGAGTCGGTTCTCGAAGCTCGGTTGCTTCACTAGCGGCAGAGCAGAGCAGAGCAGAGCGCACCGTTAGTATTGCGCGACTGTGACTGGTTTCAGTTTCTACCCCGTTTGCTGTTTGCACGATGCAAGTTTTACTTGGACAAGTAAACTCACTTCAAGTGGAAATTGACATGTATTAATGAACTTGTATGTAAACAGACAACTTCCGCTATTCATTTACAAATAACATAACCCTGTTTGCTGCTGCTATGGCCCCAATGCCTTTAAATAACCTTCTTACGCTTTCAGATTTTAACAGCAAATTAGTCGAGACTTAGCCAAGATCTTTACTCCATTCACTCATCAAAACCGTTTTATTTTCAGTGAGCAAGCATTTTACAGTGATAAAAACTCAATTTGGTGTACACCGCATTTAGATAGTCCCAATAAAACTGATATATAGTGCTTTTAATTACATTCTGCATGCGAATATAAAATTGATTTTGTTGGAATAAATTCCTTCATGCTTCTATCACATTTACTTAGGTTGGTTGGTTGGTTGGTTGGTATCACGCAAATTTACCTACCTAGTTGAAAACACATTAGAATAGTCTATTGTACGTACTATCATGCTGGTATACGTACTTGTATTCAAGTTGATCTTGTTTTGCTGAACTGATCGTGAGTTCGTGTGAACCATACATTAATAGCGGTAAAATTCGATTGTAATATCGCAAATAGACTCGCAAATGAGTTTATTGTATAAACTGATAAATTAATAGCGACTGTAGGTAGGTACAATTATTTACGAAAAACAAAAGCTTGCCCATCGAATATTTACAATTGCATTCCATATCATAATATTTATCTTAATGCTCTTATTATATGTATTTTGAATAGAATCAAAACACATAACAATTCATTTATAAAATGCATAATAAAAATTATTCACTGATTATATTTTTGTAGTTGTATATCAAAGCTATTAATTAAAATTGTAATAGATTTTCTTATAATTTCTACTTTACAACAAATAAAAGAAGCTTGTAAAATTGACCACGAAATATATATATATATATATATATATATATATATATATACAGGGTGTAACAGAATAACTATTTCTAATTTTCAGAAATGATAGAGTGCACTTAGAGAAACATTTTTTATTAATTTCTCGGTGTCAAGATACACTAGATATCGTTAAAAACAATTTTAATTATCGCAACGTCAAAGAGTAGGTAAGTTAAGGAACATTTTATTAGAAATAATAGTGCATTAAACTTTATAAAAATTGTTCGAATTTGCAACCACCATTTTCGATACACAAGTTGTAACGATGTACAAGCTGGGCAAATTTGGACGTTTTCATAGGGGAACTCGGAAACTATAAGAGATATGGAAAAATGGACCGCGCATCCTCGATCGCTTTTTTTTGAGAGAAACTCAATTATGAAAACAAAAATTAGCTATCGTCTTTTGTTTTCCAGTTATGGCAAAAAGTTCGCTTTTTCTGTATTTTGATAAATGGCGATATCTCGATGGTTTTTTAAATTAGATAAAAATAATTTTCACATTCTTAAGGCACTTTTTTGAGTAGAATGAAATGGTCTTAACGGATATTATAAATCTCCGTTAATTCTCAGGTTATAACATAAAGTTTTGTTTTTTACAATTGACTACCAAAAAAAAAAAAAAATTTCCGGACACTAGTTTATTAATAAAAAATGTTTCTTTATGTGCCCTCTATCATTTGTGAAAATTAGGAATAGTTATTCTGTTACACCCTGTATACACACATATATATATTACTTTAATTAGAATTTAATGTAATGAGAATAATAAATTTATTATTGTAAAATAAAGATATCAGTTAAATTACAGAAAACCAATAATACCTAATGTGCTTGTAAACTTAGGTTGAGTTTAATTCTAAGAATTTTAATAAAACTTGTATTTAACCATAAAACGGGTAAACGTGTGTAATTATACATGAAAGAGTTTAAAATATTGGCAGGATTTTTGTAAGATTCTCGGTCAATCCCCAGTTTAATTTCGTTTAATTCTCTTAACCGTTATGTAGTAGCGTTGTACGTGCAAGAATTCCACCTAATCTAAATCCTGTTTAAGTAAAAGTTATATTTGTTGGAGGAGGTGTATATATTCCATTTGTTCTTGGCTTTTCTCCATTTAATGACACTTTACCGCCCTCGTCCCCTCCCCACTCCCATTTTTTGCAGTAGCATTTGTCGCATCATGTCGTGTCGTGTCGTGTCGTATTAAGTTTGTTTCATTGAATTAAATGCGAACAACGTGATATTTATTGAACGCCGCCAATAGATGTAGTCTTATACAAGGCTCATTTTTCATTTTCACATAAACGAAAGACAAGATCCGAAGTCTGTTTCGGCTTCAGCATCAGCGGCCACTAAGAAAATGAAATAGAAGTTGACATTCTAGAAGGGTTCATTGGCGCCCGTCACTGCCAATATTAAGTATAAACTGTACAGGTATTTTTTTCATTCTTGTTTTAATTCTATTGAGAATACGAAACTGTTTTGCTTGACAATTTTGCGTTTGACATATTTGTTCCGATTCGATTATATATTTATTTGTCGATTTAAAGCTTTTTTATAACTTGTTTTGTCAATGCAATTCCATTTGTAATATCTATCTCTTCTCTTGGGATATTCGTTCTTCTTCTTTTATCTACTGTATATTTATATCATTCTACCATACATTTTTAACGATTCTATCAAAAATGAAAAATGTTTTTCAATTAAAATTCAGCACAATATTGTGAGTAGATTTAAAAATACGAAATCCATTAACTATAAAGCTATGTGTGTGTGAGATGTCATTTGTAATATTCAAATACATCTTTTTCATAAATTGTTATACTGGTTTTGAACAATGAATTTAATTGATACTCTTTAAAAAAAATTAAGCTGAAGGGCATTAAGTTGATAGCAATGGAACTTTTGTTAAATACTTACGTAATGATAATAAAGTAAAAGATAGATGATAACGCCAAGACAATAATTGCAAAGTTATAGTAACGTTTAGTGGGACGTGTGTAAATTTGAATCCGTCGCTGGTAACATTAGTCGTAGATACGCCAATGGCGAGTAGCGGCATCGAGCAAATGTTCAGCTTGGTTTCCTATGCAAATTGCCGTAGTAAAAAGGGAACGTTAGAGCTGAAACGCGGAGCGACGTGGCAAGGCCAGGCACGGCCAGGCACGGCCAGGGCACGGCGCGGCGTCGCGCGGCGTCGCGCTATGCATCGCTAGAAGTAGTAAAGCGTCTCTGTTTCGGCGTTCTTCCTGCAAAGGTAGCTAAGCCGAAAGAGCCAAGAGCCAGGAGCAAAGACAGGCGAAAAATACAGAGATAAATGGAGCGTGACAAGGAACAAGATTGATGTTGCAACGTATAGAGCGACAGCTACGCGACTACCGTTACCACTTCCACTTGCAGCAGGAATACGACTATTGCCGATCTAAGCCGATTTGCAACGACTGGAACCGAACGGATTTGCGAGCAGCGCCGAAGGCAACCGAGCGCATACATACCATCACGTGAACGAGATACACGTGTCGATACAATATACAAGCAACAACACTGTAAGGGGGATTGTAGCTTGTATGGCGTGGTCGTGGTATGGCAATATCAACTGCGTTGGCCCTTTGACAAATCTCTATTAGCCATGGAATGTGATACCCTTGTCCGGTGGAACAGTCTCGGTACGCCTGAGGCAAACGCGACTAGTCTATTCTGTTCTGCTCTGATCTGCCCTGCTCTGCTCTGCTCTGCTCTGCTCTGCTCTGCTCTGTTATGCTCTGTGCTCATACCGAACGGAACGGACAAAAGAGAATCCAACGCGCTCATACTAACTCTACCTCTAATTAACAGGTGGACATGGGTTTTGTGTAATTGACTTCGTCTCGAAATATTACCAGAAAGATAACTGAATTCATCTCATTAAATAACATCATTCACTCCAGCAAATTGCCTACATAATTCTCACTTTATCTTCATGCATAATAATTTACTCACTATCTGCCATTCCCTTTACATGATTTATTGCACGAATACGGCATTTTTTCTTCTTTAAAATTTTTTGTTTTTAATATTTTCATTACTGAGCCGGTACGTGATTTCCGATTTGTCGATTTTTATTAATTTATCCTTTCTGAATACTAATTTGTTCTATGATTATAGACAAATATTTGCTATTTATTATGTCTGTATACACAGAAAATATAAATGTTTTTAATGTATTTCTCTGATATTACTGATAACATTATAATAAAATAGAAATCAAATAATTATTTTACATAAAATTTAGATAAATAATCGTATAATAAACTGTAATTAACGACCAAGAATAGATAAATATACGACAAATTAGAAAAAAAATATCTAATTACATTCGATGAATACACCAAAAGTAATCATCTGTCTAAATTAGATGTTTCATCTAATATGGGATCATCTGAGGAGTAGACTTTCAAAATACGTTTTGTCCAAATTTTATAAATTTTAGAAAGAGGCAAAATTCATTGTCAGAAAGTGACACATTTTTGATTAAATCTAAACAAAAATCCGTATTGAATGTCCAAGTAACTTTCAATATTTATTTCTTTATATATTTTGATGAGAGTGAATCTAGCACCCGATTCGTAGCAGCCGATTCGCGAGCGTACCACTGTAAACGTGGTGACTCACCGCTAGCGCTATAGCAGTTATATATTGTATTTAAAATAAAACTCGTTATAATTATTAAAAATAATGTAAATACAGTGATAATATTAACAGTTTTTAAAAATCAATCTAATAATATTAAATAAAAGTAAATTTAAAGTAAAACGGAACACAAGAAAAGTTGCAATACATGTTATCAGAAAAAATATATTTCTAAGAAGTGTCTCACTTTAATTTTTTTACAGTGGATATCTACCCTCTTGTAGAACATTTTCACTATATCGTTGATATAGCAGCACCCGTAGTCCTTTTTTTATGTAGTCCTTTCGGACTACATAAAAAAAATTTCAGGAGCACAGATTAAGACTGGGACTTCAGGAGTTACTTTAACCCTGTCAGGCCTAGAAGTATTTCTATGGAACCACAAATAAAAGATTTTTTATATTTTCTATAAATGTAATTTTGTTTTTTTTTTTAAAATTACAAAATTACAAAAATGTTGTTATTTTACTGTTAAAAGCTACACTGTAAAAATTTTTTATGTAATTTTACCTACAAAGTATGAGACACTATGATGCCCAGCATTTGTAGGTATTATTACCGAACAGCTGTAATTTTACATAATTGTTTAAAAATACATAATGTCGGTACTTTTACAAACGTTGTGTAATATGATATTACCAACGGTATGTAAAAATACATATGTATGTAATATTACAGTTTTTTAGTAAAATCTCTTTTAGTAAATTTACAGAACTTCAGTAAATTTGCTGTCGGGAATTTTCCATAAATAGGTAATATTTATTTAGTTCTGTAATATTATTGTTGGTAAAATTACATACATTTGTAAATTTACATAAAGGATGTATTTTCAAATGAAGCAGGAATTAATAAACATTGAATAATAATAATATATATAGTTTATTAGCAAAAAAAAAATGCTATATACAAAAAACAAAAAATATACGTATAGTTTACAAAATTTGTATAGTAATATATGTGTTATATAATATGAATTATTATTTATCGTAACATTATAAAAAAAAATATATAAAATGAATTAAAAAAAAAAAAACATTCAGTCATTTAAATCTCTGAACAAAAATATTGTTATTCTTACGAATAATTATTCAGCTTTCTAATTAAGGTTAGTACCCTATTCAAGACAGACATCGTTTTCATTCCTGACGAAGACTTCGATCCTTCTTCTGAATAAAGTTATCTACAAATAAAAAACGCTACGTTAATTATTTTAATATAAATAAACTGCTATGTATCTTTCTAAAAATATTTAATTATTAAATTATAAACAATTTACTTACATTTTCTTGGTAAATGTTGCAGACGCCTGGAATTTGCAATAACCTACACAAAAACACAAATATATTATTAGTATTCATTAGTAAAAATCATAAACCTTATATAAATATAAATATTATACTCGTACGTACTTTATGTGAACTGATATATTAATTATACCGGTGATTTCAACTATAATATGCATGCGTACATCTACACTTCTTCACTGCTACAAATAAACTAACATTAAACTAAAGTAATTCACATTCTGGGTGGGCTAAACAGACAAGATTCAACTAGTAGCTTATCACTGTTCCGATTGGCTAGCGTCATATTAAAGGAATGTTTTTACCAAATTATTCTGTAAAATTTCGGAACCCTTTTAAAAGTTGCATGTAAATTTAAAATTGCGTTTTTAAACTGCCGTTTTTATATTGTAATACAGAAAAATTATAAACTTTTATATTTAAAATTTTATATTTTATAAAAACCTTATAGGTACGTTTATATGCAATATAAATTATAATACAAAATATGCATAATGTTTATATTGTAAAAAAATATTCTATAGAATAATCGATAATCGATAATTAAAATAATAACTTCAATATTGCACCCATACAATGGAGATTAATCTCAGAAGAATTAATAAGAACATTAATAATTACACTTAAAATATTTTATTAGCATTATTACATAAAATATGTACTAACAATAAGTCTCATTATATTGATGTATTATTACAGATATTAATATGCAAACTGTAATTTTACATAATATAGGAAGTTTTACCAACAATATGTAATTCTACATTAAGTATGTGATGCAATTTGCAGAAAGTAAGTAATTTTACATACATATTAAGTCATTTTTACTTACTTTATGTAATTATTATGAATTTTTTAAATATTACAGAATTTTGAGGTAGGAATACAGAATAATGTAAGAATTACAGAATTTTGAGGTGAAAATACGGAATAATTATAGTAAAATGAAATTACCGAATTTTTTTAGTAAAATTTTACTAGTATTTTTCTGTAATTTTACTTTTTTTTTTTTACAGTGTATATAATATATATTTTAGTTACATTTTTACAGTGGTTATTATTATTCAGAAAAATCTATTCCGTCCCGAAAGGGTTAAAGATTTTTTTTGAACGTTAAGATTGAGGAGGAGTGTTGAAAAAGATGAACAATCAAGCGTTCAAATATTCCCGCAATTTTAATAAACATAATATTGTCAAGTGTGCTTGGTATCTTTTGTTATTAATTTATGTGTGATTGAGTGATGACACATGTAATGCTCTCAAAAATACATAAAAATTACATAGTTTAAGCTAGATATATTAACAATTCTATTCATATATAAGTTAAGAAAAACCAGTATTTGTGAGTAAACAATATTTTATACACAGTGTAATCCTACGTCAGTAGAAACGAAATTGTAATTTACAGTGAAGGTATGTGATTTAAGTTGATTTAATGGCATTTTGCAAGCTATGCACACGTGTAAAATAGTAAACGAATGCATTTTTCTTGTAGATTTGTATATAAAAATGTCTCATAGCGTGGTTAAAGATTTTCCCACCGAAACAGATAACACTTTAGTTATAGTTATCAACCAAAATGGTGAGGCTTCGGTTGATCAGGAAACGCTCGACAATTTAATGAGTAAGTAGTAAAATTTAAGTCAGAAGTTAGGTTAATATTTATATATGTTTGTAAATTAGCGAAGCTATGTAGTTATACAATAATAATTGTGTTTTGTAGAATTAGGAAACTGGGAAGTTAGTGTAGTGCAAGTTGATAGTGATGATGGAACAACGGTTGATATGACTGTGTATACATTTCACCAATCGGAAAGTGACAGGTAATATAATAAATTTTTTTTTTTTTTTCATAATTTTGTAATAAAAATGTAAAACAGAAAAAAATCTTATTCCAAAATGTTGAGGCCAGGTCGATTATGCCTCTGTCCCATTCCGAGGTAATCTGATTTAGTCACGGGGGTCAGATAATACCCCGTACATTACGTGATCAATGTAGTGTGAGATATTTGATATTTGTATCATATAGTACATTGCATATGCTGTTTTGATCTACCGTACTAACGATGATTTGCATTTACTATGATCCATTGTTAATAATACGCAATGTTTATTGAGATATCAAAGTGCTATTCTGCTTTACTTTATCGTTTCTCAGATTAAGATATTTCACAATAAATTTGATATTAAAAAGGGAAATTTATTATTCGATAAAAATTCATAAATATATTTTTATGAAATAATATTTTTTAAATTGTTTTGAAAGAAAAGGATAAAATATTTTATGAAATTTAAAGAGTTACATTGCAAAAATGTAATATAGCATTAATTTAATATGAAACAACTTTTATGATTTTTATTTCGAACACAAAATTAAAAATTTTACAGCGACAAAGACTTACAAAACATACCCACGTTTAATTAAATATTAATGTTACACGAAATGTTTATCGGAAAAAATTTAATAAGCTTTTTATTATCCAAATATATTAACTTCATGTTAAAGCATTATTGTGTAATGAAAACGATCGGTAAAAATAATAGTAATGAAAATAATATTTTGTCATAGTTACAAAGTTTCATTTAATATTTAATTAAATAATAATAACAAGTTAATGAACAAATTTAAATTTAAATGGAAAAACAAAATGTTTCTAGCTTTTTCTTTACGATATAAGCCTTACGGAAAAGTAAATAATGTTACAAAGAATTAAATTTTAATGCTATTATATTACTAATTTTGAATTTAAATTTTGACAAAGCTTATTTTATTGTCATTTTAAATTTATGTTTTTCTTATTATTTTTTTTTTTTTGTATATAAATTTAAGTTTATCGTACACTGTAAAAAATAAGTTGCCATTTTACATAAAAACCATAGTAAAAAATTACGTATTATTTCAGCAAAACGATAGTTTACATAGATTTTCTGTAAAAATAATATAATTTTGTAATAAAAGTAAGTGTAATTACTAAAAATAAAACTGCTGTAGGTTAAAGTTCTATATTAATATTTATTTATAATTGTCGTTTCGGCGAACTCAACGTTCAGCTTCATCAGAAAAAAATGATATATTTGTATCATTTTTCCTGATGAAACCGGACTTTAAGTTTGTCGAAACGTCGATTATAAATAAATATTAATACCGAACTTTATCCTAAAGCAGTTTTATATAATGAGTTCCGAAAAATTTTCCACTATGTTAGTTCTATACATTTTGTTCAAACCAATAACTTATTTGATTCATTAAAATCAAAATATTTTATAGATTAATAATTTATAGTATAAATTTATAGATATAAGAGCATTTTATTAAAAATATAGAATATTTAATAGTGTCGAATTAAAAAAAATCTTTTGAAAGTAAAGTTGTTTCCATGTCTACGGTGGTAAATTATATATACGTATCAGGAAATTGTCAACGTAATATGATACTTTTATGTTATTAACTTTTTATAGAATAATTTCTCTATTAGAAAGTATTTGGTATAAGAACATTGTGATGACAATCAGTGTGATGAGAGGGCCACAGTTGATTTTTTAAATTGTATTTTTATGATATTAGCACAATATTAAGTTCTATTTGTAGTAAAATAGAACAATTGAATTTATAGAATCGGCCAATGGTGTAACGTCACCTGTAGAGGATGGTGGGGGTATATATATATATATATATATATATATATATATATATATATATATATATATATATACAGGGTGTTCGTTCGCTTGGTTGATATAGGGCAATAACATGGGATTTCGATAATATGCAGAGTACTACTTTCTGAAGTAAAATTCGGAGAAATACATAGAATACTTTTCGATAGGGAATAAAAAGTTCTATAATTTGGTTCTACTTTTAACTTGCTAGCATGAGCCGTTTGGGCGCTAGAATTTTTTTAAAATGTTTTTTAGAATTTTCAATAATTTTTCCTGCTAAATCAGTATGAGTTAGAAAAAAATTTTACTTAGCTATTATGTAGCCAATTTTTTTCTCTATTTTACTGAATTTTTTCAGATTTTTTTGAGCAAATTTTGAAAAAAGTTATATTTTTAAAAAAATTTGAAATATAACTTTTTTAAAAATTTGCTCAAAAAAATCTGAAAAAATTCAATAAAATAGAGAAAAAAATTGGCTACATAATAGCTAAGTAACATTTTTTTCTAACTCATACTGATTTAGCAGGAAAAATTATTGAAAATTCTAAAAAACATTTTAAAAAAATTCTAGCGCCCAAACGGCACATGCTAGCAAGTTAAAAGTAGAACCAAATTATAGTACTTTTTATTCCCTATCGAAAAGTATTCTATGTATTTCTCCGAATTTTACTTCAGAAAGTAGTACTCTGCATATTATCGAAATCCCATGTTATTGCCCTATATCAACCAAGCGAACGAACACCCTGTATATATCAGATTGTAAAGCAGAAACTGTCATTTAGTTGCAAAGCACTGAGAATATCTTCTACGATGTATGGCAAAACGTCTGCGACGAGAATAGATATAAATTCAATGGATATCGCCTGTGAAAGTTTGAAGGTTACTAAAATAGAACAACTTGAATTAAAAGTTATAACACCGAATATACGCGAAGTTAATTTGAAAAATGAGATGAGAAAGAGAGCTTTAAAAAAATCAATAAATAAAGTTGATTAGCCGTGTAGCGTGTGTGAAAAGTGCGCGAATCCGTCTCTGACGCAAATCTTCCGCTTTATCGCGATTCTCGCAAGGGAATAGTCGGGACGGGACGGCTCAGCTGCCATAATTTGGGGATGAAGAGACTGGTTTATTCCCCTTGGAATCGTCGAGGCACGACTAAAAAATATACATCATCGAGAAACAATACCACAACACATCTTCCGACTACCACTACCTTACCGAAATCCAGATCTTGTGTATGCGTATTTGTATGAGTATAATCGTACGATTGGCAAAATTAATTGTTTGCCATGCCAAATATATAAGGTTACCATATGTTTCAAGTTGTATTGAATTGGAAGATTATCGGATGCTATTTACCACCAAGCTTGTTTTCTTCGATTTTTCTTCTTTTTTTACGTGAATAGCATCGTTTGTACACGGAACGGTTTAGATTAATAGATTTCTCGTGAAATATTACGAGCTACCGGCAGAATTATTAAATAAACAATTATGCTTACTGTTGTTGTGTAGCCAGATATTTTTATCCTAACTTTTAGATTTTGTGAGGTTATTTTTGATGTAGGAGTTTCATCTATATATACGTGAGTTACAAGAATAGTGATATTTATAATTTAAAATTTATTTTATCCTTAATTGTATTAGTAAGGGCCGGATTATCAATACGCGACTAAGAATAAATGGCAAAATGTATGAAATTACATCATATTTAACTATCAGTTACTAGTACACTCACAAATATATCTTAAATTTATTGAATTTTACATAGGTTTTAACAGTAAAAATAACATTTTGTAATTTTACTGTGATAATTTACGCAATATTACATTTTTTATGAAAAATTACAATCACAAAACATGACATTACCTACATAATTTCTTTATAAAATTATGTAATTTTTTTTACAGTGTAACCGTAACCGTAATTGCGCATTGAAAAACTGGACCTTAGTCTTCAAATATAACATTTGTTTTATATAATTTAAACTTTTTTTTATTATTTATCACTATTTATGCTACTCCAGTAAAATAAATAAATTTTTAATTTAATTATTATAAATTATAAAAACTTGTGGACAGGAAACTTTAACTTACCAATTTTTTTATTGGATGAGGCTATTTATACATACGGTATGTATACGCAATTGGCTATTTATACATACTGAAAAAAAAAAACCTAAACCAACCTACTAACCTAACCTACCCTAAATAGCCAATTTTTTTTTCAAGTATGCATAAATAGCCAATTGCGTATACATACCGTATGTGTAAATAGCCACTTTCTTTTTTATTATTTATTTATTTGTATATATGTTTATTTATATATATATATATATATATATATATATATATATATATATATATATATATATATGGAAACAATCGAGAGATAATGCTCAGTTGCATATTTTTACGGCAAATACATAACTATACAAATACACGGTATACATAACTATATAAAACTGACAACAAAATTTTTATACAAAATTCTTTAATTTATCAATATGATCTGAAACTTTTAACTGAATATGAGAAAATTATATTTAGTAGATAGAAGTGAAATAACAATATTCAATAAGTATAAAATAAAATGTGTATGTATAGAATTTATAATAAAAATTCTTTTGTAGGTTTACAATAAGATTTTTTGTATTAAACGAAATTTATTTTTTCACTTAAATTTTAAAATAAAAGAAATTTGTTGATATAAAGTAAAACTCTGTAAATATTATCATGAAATATAAAGATATCAAAAGAAAGTTAATTAAAAAAAAGATTTGGAATTATAAGAACAAAATGAAATCATTTGGGATTTTTTTATCTGGATTTCTTTTGCGAAGTCGGAATATTATAGCGCACGAAGAGATTGTGGCGATGGCAATAGCAATGGCGATGCGATGCGATGCCGTGGTAAATTACTAACGAATAAAATTATATGTATTCTTCGGCGCATCCAGCAATTTTGTGTATTTCGCGTAAATTGAATACTTTGTTGGTATAATCTTGGGAGTTTCTTCTCTCGTCGAGAATGACTGAAACTTATTATTACGTTGTTCATTACTTGTTTATCTAAATGTACCTAAGGTTCTGCAAAATAATGTATTAAGTTTTGCGTGCTCAAATGATAGATTACCATAAAGATCAAAGGTATAGCTCCGGGCTTCACTTCTCGTTCTAGATTATTATTCTATAGTGTATGGCACTGCTCTTTCCTGCACACTGGACCCCTTTGCTTTACTGCAGTGGACATCACACACTAGTATGTATTCCAAATACTATTACACTTATTGCAAAATTGCGAAACTTATTCAAAACATATCTTTTCTTCTGTCTATTGAAACCCAAATAATATATTGATATGATTTTTGTTAAAGTACTTTAGTTGTAATATATATATATACAGAATAATATTAAATGTAGATATATATATATATACAGGGTGTTCGTTCGCTTGGTTGATATAGGGCAATAACATGGGATTTCGATAATATGCTGAATACTACTTTCTGAAGTAAAATTCGGAGAAATACTTAGAATACTTTTCGATAGGGTATAAAAAGTTCTATAATTTGGTTTAAGTTCGAATTTGCTAGCATGTGCCGTTTGGGCGCTAGAATATTTTTTTTAATGTTTTTGAGAATTTTCAAAAATTTTTCCTGCTAAATCAGTATGAATTAGAGAAAAAAGTTACTTAGCTATTATGTAGCTAATTTTTTTCTCTATTTTACTGAATTTTTTCAGATTTTTTTGAACAAGTTTTGAAAAAAGTTATATTTAAAAAAAATTTGAAATATAACTTTTTTCAAAATTTGCTTAAAAAAATCTGAAAAAATTCAGTGAAATAGAGAAAAAAATTAGCTACATAATAGATAAGTAACTTTTTTCTCTAATTCATACTGATTTAGCAGGAAAAATTTTTGAAAATTCTCAAAAACATTTAAAAAAATATTCTAGCGCCCAAACGGCACATGCTAGCAAATTCAAACTTAAACCAAATTATAGAACTTTTTATACCCTATCGAAAAGTATTCTAAGTATTTCTCCGAATTTTACTTCAGAAAGTAGTATTCAGCATATTATCGAAATCCCATGTTATTGCCTTATATCAACCAAGCGAACGAACACCCTATTTAGAATTCAAATCATCTTTAACAACATAAAATATGTACAAGATTTATTTTAATAAGAGAAGAAATACACTCTAAAAAATCAGTGTAAATTTACGTTGATAATCATAATAATTTTACTATATTTTTTGTTATTGTTTTTTTTGTAATCTTACTAAATATTTATAAAATTGCAATAAAAAATATAATGAAATTACTAAGATTATTAATGTAAATTTACTGTAAATTTTTACAATGTAGCTACATATGTATTTTTATAAATAAAATTATCAACTAAAGTCAGATATTTTTAAACAAAATTAATCAACTGAAAACGAGATACTGAACAAAATTTTTAACTGGCGGTACATTTTAAGTCGATTTGCGACTAAATTAAAATAATTTAGTTTTTGATCAAATTTGATTTCCAGAAATGCAGCATAAATATAAAACTGCATGCAATGGAACTTGCATCGCCTGCCTAATGATTCAAAATGATACAGCCGATGTTTATGTTTTGATGTGCTAACTTCCAAACATGTTAGCAGCAAATATTAACGACTGTTACTGTACGCTAATTACTAATTTTTTTGACACGTGTGTGTTATTCAGAAAAATTATTATAATGTCCGATATTTATTTATTTAGTAGGAGTTTTATTTTGTGTTAACATTAAAAATAAAATATTTAATAACATTTTGTTTTGAAACAAAAAAAGGTTTTTAAACAAAAAAAAATAGTTACATTTTTATTTAATAGTTCCGTAATTATAATTATGTATAATAGATTATTTGTATTTGTGCAATTTCTATCTTATATAATAAAACTAAAAGCGGACTAGCATATTTAAAATATCCAACTAGCAATTTTAATATTGTTTTACTTTTAAGAAGACATTACCAATGAGGTCATCCAGTAATGTTTTTTTAATGTAAATCAAAACTTTATGCTTAACATAATAATACCTATATAATATATAAATTTAATAAATTAAAGTTTAAATGTAAATCCTTTCAAATGGCAAATATAATGTGACATCAGGGTACGAGAAAAGAATTACTATGAATTTTGTAAGTTTAACATTTTTTTCTCTGTATTTGTCTTACTTCACTTTATTCAAAGATTTTATAAATGTGGGTCTCTAGTTTAAATAAATTACTGGATGATCCAATTAAATCAATAAATTATCAGCAAGGTTATGAGGACGGTACAAATTGGTATGTAACATGAAGTTTTTGGAAGCATAAATGTCACGGATCACTTGGATTGGGTAGGAAGTTGATGCAAGGAGACCTGGTGCTCAATTCGGAAGCCGGTCAAATTCAACTGTCATTGCCATTGATTGTTAAAGTTCACTCAGTGTTGTAATATGGGTATCTGGTTAATTTCAGGGATAATAGGCTAATGCTAATCACATTGCTTACACCATTGTGCGCTGGGTTTCCGAAACTGACAAGCTATACTTCATCTGTCCCCTACTATTATAAACACTACTAGCTTATAACCTAACTTTATTACGGAAATTTTACTTTTATTTCGCTGAACAGTTAATCAAGAAAGTTACATACTAGTTGCGCAAGTTTTAGAATAGGAAATTTTATGATATGAAATATAAAGTAATTACCTGACTTTTGTCGATAAAAAAATATATATACAGTGTGAGACAAAAGTATCGAAACATTGAAATATTTATTAAATTATTCTAATAATATGGAGTTTCGATATCTTTAGCTTATTATTAATATTATTTTTAGTTTAAATAGAAAATATTAAATGTTTTACGTTGAATTCTGGATCTAATAATACATGATATGTTTATAAGCTATCCCGGGCAGAGATTGAATTTTATGAAATAGTTATTATTTTTAAATACCGTAATTACTTAAATTAAAAATGTAGTTTTGAACTTACATTTAGTATAAAATTTTTACTAAAAATCTCTGAAATTTTGTAACCATTTTAGTACTCATTTTATATTTTCGTTACGCTGGTTTTCGGGTGTTTGGGTTTTTACTCTTCTTTTTTTATTACAAATTTGTTTATTAAAATTACTTATTTAAAAAGTTATATATTTTTTTAGAAAGTGTAAGTGGAAAGAGTAAAAGAAATGTGAAGACCTTTATTTTTATGTGAACGTTTAGTTGAAGTGAATATTATTTTCTAGTTTTATAATTGAAATTTGTCTTCCTTTTAATATATATATATATATATATATATATATATATATATATATATATATATATATATATATATATATATATATATATATATAAGTGTTATTTGTTACTCATTTGTTTTTTGAAATACAAAAAATTGAATGCTGTCTTATTATGGAAAATAAAATGTTAAACAATTTTATATACAATTTTTTTTTAATAAAGTCGATATTTACCGAGATATATACTATATTCCATACATAATGGGCACCTTGTATATATTGAAAAGAAATTTTTTTGTAACAGGATAAGGAAATTGATTGAGTAGGATATTAAAATGCAAGCATTTAAATATCTATCAATTTATTGCAAGTCCAATATTTCGCCACACATTTGTGGCTTCTTCAGGGAAGCACTGAAATTGTTATTATAAAATTAACAATTGTCTAAAACCAGAAATAATACAAATTAATATATAATATGTATGTAAACACTTACAAGTATGATAAGAGACTTAATTGCTATTGTTAATAAATTAATGTTTAAAAATGGTGTGATTTTTCTGTTTTCATTATAATTCCAATGTAATTTTTTTTAACCAAAATAACATAAAACGAACAAATTAAAAATACACAAATAATTTACAGCAAATTTTACTAAAGTTAACACTTAAACTAATCAATTAATAAAATAATAAATAATATAAATATAATAAATAATTAAAAACAATGTAGTTATCAATTAAAACCAAATGTAATTTTTTTTACGTTTTATCAAAGACAAAGAAAAATTAATTTTTCAAAAACCAAATTAACGTGTCTACTAATTTGAATTTTAATTTGGTTTTTGTAAAAATTAATTTTTATATTACTTAGTTTTCTTTATCTCTGATAAAACAAAAAAAAATTACAATCTTACAATAAATATGCTATATAATAAAATATGAAAAAATTTATCTAATATAGTCAAAACAGCGTACGTAAGATTATCTTGCTAAAATGTTGTAAAATTTTTCTTTAACTACCTACATAGCAAATGAAATACAATTTTTGCAGTAAAATATGAAAAAGTAATAATTGAAATATAGTTAATATAAAGAAAAATATTATTGAAAACTCATTAAGGTTGCATTAAATTTTTTAAGAAATATTTTTTTTATCTTATTTTATAACAATAATATTTTACATCGTGTAGTTCATTATAAATCCGAGTAATAGTAGAACTCAATTTTATGTCGAATGATAATGATAATTAAACAGATTATTTAATGCGAATACGTATATGTGCATATGTATAAGCTGAATCAGAAAGGATGTTAAATGTCAATGATAATTAGTAAGGATAATTTCATGGTAAATATTCCTTTGGTCTAATTTCCGCAGCTTGTGTGCGGATGCGAGTTTATTAGTAGCTGCTCGTATTAGTTTTTCTTTATGCTGGAGGCGCCAGCCTGCAAACGCTGAATCCTTAAGGATACGGGGAATCGAGAGACGACGGCGACGGCAACGGCGACGGGAGCTTTTCACTGTGAACGGAACGGAATAGTAGTGGGGGGAAGGAATGCGGTACTTCGCAGTCCTAACACTCCTCGCTGAACATCAATTACGTTGTTAATAATCGAGCTAAACGCGGCACGTATATTTTATCTAAGTGGTTAATTCATTCTTGATTCTCTCTTTGGCCCATTTGTGTGTCAGCGGCGTACAGGGAAACTTTTCAGAAGGCTCCATTTAATGAAGCTGCACAAAAGCCCGTTTCTAAGTTAATTTAGAAAGCGAGATATGAAATCCACGCCACTGGGATTTCGTCCATTTGATATTTAACTTATAATATTTAATTAAACACATATTTTTCTCGAAATCTTATTAGAATTTCAGCTATTCGGTGCAATATTTAATGAAGTTGAAAGATTAATACTAAACAATATCAATTTTATAAATTGAAAGAAAATAATTATATTACGAATTTGTGATTTGATATTTTATTATTAAAACTGCATTTACTATTTATGATATATAGAAGTTGTGTGTTTTTGGTATTATTGAATTTTATCAGATGGAATATTTTTATTCAGTTTAGTTTTACTTTGAATATATTAATCATAAAAAGCAGTAATTATAAGAGAAACTAAAAAAGAAGTATACGCAGAAAAATATAATTTTATATATGTATTGCTTAATATGTTGTGATAAGTTAAGCAATGCTGTGATATAATTTACTAAAGCAGAAATCACTTTAATTAAATTTACGCCTCAGTTTTCTTTAATTTTTAATTCGATGAAAAATGAAAGTTACATGAGCAAGCGTTTGCTTTTAGTTCATAATAAATTCCGTATTTTGTTATACATATACCTAGCCTAGCTACTTGTGTACCTTGTTACGTGAAATTTTATGTTTAGAAAAAAGGGAAAAACTTTGATAAATAAACAGAGGGCTTATGTTAATCCTTGGGTTAGTTTTTTAGAAATTATGTGCTATATTTTTTCTCTTTTGTTTCAGGTAAATCCCAGTTCATTGCGTCTCTGTTGCTCATTGGTTAATCTCGGTGCTTTTCCTACATTAACGAAGAATCCAGTGCTGTTCCGTTCTTCGTTTTTTTTTCTACTTATTCTACTCTCAGTGGTCGGTGCTAGGTATTAGGTGGCAGGTGCTAAACTAAAATTGTTTGTGTAACTTAGTGGGTGGGACTAGATGATTTTACGCGGGTGAGAAAGGTGTTTGTACGTATGGAAGCACGGACAGCTAAATGTTTAATGTTGCCGTCGTCGTTACCGTCGCAGTGGCCGTGAATGTGACAACAAAATGTAAGTATTGGAAATGGTTTCGATCGGCAGTCAAAGTCATCGACGCGCTCCTTCGAAATATGGTTATTAACACGAACAGTTGCAATAGTTATAAACGCGACCCAGTTGCACGCGACGCGTATCACGACGGCTCGCCGAGACACGGACCCCCGGATGGACCAGGCTCGGCCTCCATACCTTCTTCGGCCTATCAACAGGCTCAAGCTTCGCATCATTACCAAACGCACTATCTCTATTCCCCTCAACAATTACCACCTGAGTACCGCGAACATATTCGCGAACGAGAAAGGGAACGAGAACGTGATCGAGATCGTGACGACTACCGCGAATCGCGTCCTCAAAGTCATCATTACTCCGAGGAAGAGTATTACCACCACCGGTCTAATTACTCGCAGGGACGGTTTTTGCCCGAAACGTATAATGATTCTTGGTACGTAAAAGAGGGCGTGAACCGCGTGAATCGAACGGACACCAACAAACGCAGCACCGAGTCGTACGAGGGCTGGTCCAACGATAAGAAGTCAACCAACGTAATGGACGTGTACGATGACGACACCCGGACGAATCTCCGAGCCAATTTGAACTCGGAACGTAACTACCGCGCTGTAGTGGTCAACGTGAATGGTGATAGCAGTGTGGTGCCACCGACGGAGGAAACTACAGAGACGAAGTCATATGGTTGGTGCATATCGGGCGGCGGTGGAGCCGGGGGCAATTCCACGCCGACGACGACCACAAACACGGAAACTAGCTGGATTCCATGGTGTCGTCCGGCTGTGTTTCTGTTAGTGCTCGTGCTGCTGGTGTTGGTATTCGTACTCATCTCCGGCATACTACTCTACTTCAATTGTACGTATATGTAATGGATAGTGGCATAGTAGATCCCGGTTGGGAAGCCATGGAACCAACTTGGACCCATGTGCGATTATGATTTATAGCGCAGATGATGAATGCTGCTTGCACAATGCCTGATGTGCTGCACACACTCACATACTACTACGTACACTCAATCTTTATACACACACACACACATACACACACACACACACACACACACACACGTACACTCGTATGTAATGCAGCTCGCCTGTGTTATGTCGTCCAACTCGACCCGACGCGACGCGACGCACCAACTCCCAACTGAAAAGCAATATTTTTTAGTTTATGCGCTGTTACACTTGTTCTACTTTTTTTCTTGCCCATTTTGTATTAACGCACATGTTAGAAGCAAATTTTTCTCTTATTCTTTTTATGACATTGCATGTACTGTTGTCTAAGCTATATGGCTAATAGTTTACAATATATCTTTTTTATGAAAATAATTTGTTGATTCATTTTCGGTAAACTAGTTTCTATAAATTTATATCAATTTTTGTTAATAGCTAAAACTAATAATTTGTTTTAAGGCCGTTATTTTTTTTAGTTAAGTAATGAGTGTTATTAGTGTCATTAGAAGTTAGAAAAAGATGTTGTTTATATTGATCGTGTTTTAAGGATTTATAGATGTTAAATGTTTATTACATGTTTATACAGCATAAGTGTAATACAGAAAATTGTAGTTTTGTGAAGTACGACATTCTGACATTTTAAGCGTAAACCAATTTTTCTGTCAAAGAGAGTAAAAAAATGGAAAAGAGTTTTGTAGATGCAACCGTATTTTGCTTTAAGTGTAATGCTTGGTGTTATATTTATTGCAAGAATTTGATGTAGATATAAAGCTAGGAAAATTGTTGTATGTCAGAGTTCATGTGACGTTGTGTCTGTGTGTATGTTTACGTAAGGTGTGCAATGTGGGGTGATGTTCAAGTGAATTCGTGCATTGCTTGAAAGCAGCGTGAGGTATCCTTCGACGTTGCTGTTCTCCGTCTCTGACTCCGGCCTCTAACGTAAGTTGGACTCCGACTACGACTACCAGTCTGACTGCCACTCTAAATACAAAATGCAGAGCATACAGACTCCTACGAACACTTTAGTGTTTGTGTGCACGTGCACGTGCGTGTGCGACGATGTGTGTACATTCGTTCGCGCAAAAAACACACATCTACATATACAGATGCTTTCTGCCAAATGGAAAACCAGACTTTCATTTCTGATTTTCTTAGTTTGATTATTTCTATTGATATCGAATCTTGTTTATTTTCTCATGCTTTTAAATATATTTAACAGAACACAAGCTAATAATTATTTTAAGTTAAAGAATATTTTCTTGATTTCTTTGTAAAATCTGGACAGAGATTACAATTTAGAATTATTATAAATAATTTATATTTAAATTTTTAATTACGATATCTAAATGCAATAAAAATCTGCTGTAATTTTAATGAATTTCTGTTATTTTTTAAATGTGAATAAAACATATCAACTAATATTACAAATTACGTCTATATATTATTCACGTAATTGATTTTTCTATAGTAAATAAATGAAACTTACAATTAGTCAAATTTATATATATATATATATAAAATATTTAGATATCAAAACTATATTTAAAACTATAGTAACTATTAGATATTTTTTGCTAGTAAAATAAGAAAAGTTTTCATAAAATGCGCAAACATAGAAGATATCATGTTACGTATATTTGAATTCAGAAAGGAATAAGCTACAGATCAACGATCTTTGTAAATAAAACGTTGCTTTTGAAATACACAAACAGACCTGCGATAGTTCATATGAAAACCATCTATGATATCAAATCAGACAGGAAGAAACATCGCAGAAAATCTTATGTTAAAACATGGAACTAGTGTTGATACAAATACAAATTATATATGATTCAAATGGTACAATGTCGAGAGCATGTTTAATTCTCTTTTGATATAATAAAATATTATATATATTTTGTAGAGGAGCTAAATTTAAATCTAAATGTTAAAGTAATTGATCTGCTAAAATTCGTGTCATTACAAATTATGTCCCATATTGAATTTTTTTAATTAATTACTAAACAATTCAAAGTGCTTAATTGATTGATTAGTTGACAAGTATATCATGTTGTTAAACTGATAGGAATTTAAAGTTTTACGTAATTTATTTTTAACTTTTTTTTTGGAAACTGTTGTGTATACATTGTTACTATCTTATTATAAAATATAATAGAATGAAAATTTTTATGTTTCAATAAGGTAATTTTATATTCATTAATGAAGTGTATGAAACTAGGGCATTATGCAAATTAAAAGAAAAATACAGCAAAATAAGTCGTGGATGGTTGCATTGTTTCCATTTTGAGTTGCATCCGAAGTTGTTAAACTATAAATGGTTTTGTAGAAAATTTACAAGTTTGTTTATTTCATTAGTTTTATATTTGGAAAAGGAAATGAGTTCAAAATTGTTTTAGTTTTGAATGAATACCACAAGGGGATTAATGTAATTGCTGTTATTTTAATGAAGTTTTCCAACAAAATTTTATTCATTACAATAAATGAAGCGGTCGTTTAATAAAATGATGATGGCGAGAGAGACTGCTGGTATGTATAATATTCGGAAAGTTAATTTCAATAAACTGTGTATCAAATTAAGCAATTAAATTATGTATTATGCTGTCAACAACTTGAGAATTATTAAGTGGAATTTTGCTGGGGGAGCGCGGAGCAGCTACATTTTTAATCAGAGAAGAATTCTGGTGGCTGTTTCGACAGTTTTCTAAAGTGGATACTCGGAAAAGTTTCGAAATTCGTAAACAACGAACGAAGCAAAGAAACAATGCGGAACGGGGACCGACTTTGCCATCGGCAGCATCATTGCCGATTTGAGCGCTAAATCTTCTTTCTGTCTTATCTGCCTCAAAACGATTAACGGGTAGCATATTTTCATGTCATCCTTTATTTCTGCACTTAAATTATTATAAATGCAGCATTTGCAACACCAGAAAATACGAGTGCTGAGCGCGCATACGAAATATATATAAACGTACAGAAATAATATTATATTTTAGTATATCTTTTGTAATTTTACAATAAATCCGTTATATAAGCTTTTTTTTTATGGGTACGTAGATATCTTTTTATTACCATTTTATATAAGGTCTATTTGGTTTACGTATGTATAACGCTAAGATAATTTGTTTCGTAATATTTTATCGGTATGTCTATATTATTACAATCGCATATATTTCAGGAAAATTATTTAGAATTTATATTTTTATTAACTCTAAGTATATACAATATATATATATATATATATATATATATATATATATATATATATATATATATATATATATATATATATATATATATATATAGATAAAAAAATTGTGGGTAAAAAAGCAGTCTGTTAAGGTTTTTGAAAAATTAAACTTAATTGAAATCATCATCAGGGATCTACATGTAATTGATATAGATAGATTAACATAAAAGCACTTGTATAACTTATAATTTACAGAGACATTAAAAAATTGAACTCGTTCAATGAACAAAACATTTTAAAAAGGTAACTATTATACAAAATAATTTTAACATAACAATCAAGAAAACTACATAGTTATAGAAATAATAAAATTAATATTTGACCAAGACATTTTACAAAATGTCTACACGTCAAACATTTTGTTTTCGTAACTATGACGTTGCTGTTAGGTGGGAAAGATATTGAAAATTGTAAATTTCAAGAAATTGTAAATACGAGATAATGTAGATAATCGTATATAATGAAAGCGTCAAAATCTGCATTAGACAGGTCTGGTTATTGTTTCTAGCACATTTCGATAATATGCAGTAAATGTGACTGAGATTTTCAACGTCAGATCTTTTGTTCACAACGTGGTTTGAAACTAGTTCAAGTAATAAAAGAAGTATAAGAAGAAGAACATAGGTACTAAAATACTTCCTGTATTGGAAAATAAATTTTATTTATTTCTTTTACTTACTCAATATTTCTTATGGATGTAAGTAAGCGTCAATATTAGAAGACAGAATGCAAATACACAGCCGGGCCGGACCGGGCCGGGCCGGGCCGGGACAACGTGTTCCGGACTGTTTGGGGGCCATTGTAGTGTGGTGCTTTTCCGATGTTTCGCTTCGTTCCGGTACGATGGGTATTCGCGCCGACAAGTCGTGCGCGTCAAATGAATTTTTTTCCTCTCAGATACCTTCCGCATAGCACGGACGGACGGCGAATTTTTTCTCATTCGAGGCGTTGTTTACCTCCGCGCCGTGTGCCGTGTGCCGTGTGCCGTGTCGTGTTCCGATGAAATACGTGAGCGACGCGACGCGACGGGAAAACCCATAAACAATATCCATGCCTTGGCTGCTTGTTTTTGCCATCGTCTGCGCGCTGCGCTGCGCTGCTTTTCTTAGACCAACTATTTGTTTCCCATTATTCTTCCAGCCGGTACCTGGTACTATTGAAAAATAACAGTCTTTCACATATTATTACGCAGCCATATAATGCTCCCGCAAATTATTACTACACAATTCTTTCTTATTTATTTCGAAAATGCGTGCTCAACTTTTTTCCTGAGTAATATTACATTTTATTATTATTTGTCATTATGCGACATATTTACTTATACGAAATTATAATAAATTTTTCCGCAGATTTTGATAATATAAACAAATTCAAATTAAATATACTCTGAAAAATATATTGATTGTTGTTTATAAGATTAGTTCGTATAAATATTATTTAAATTTTAAGAATGGTATAAATTAATTAAAGATTTTATACTTAATAACGGATTACATAATTTTAAGTACTTGATATAAATATATAAATTCCTTCAAACTGCGATATATTAAAATTTTAGTATTTTTGTGTCAGAAGATCTGACATAGTTATCGCTTAGCATATTTATTTTTCAAAAGTATGTTTTATTGATTTTTTGTATTAATTATTTATTATATTGTTAGATGTTGCACATAATAATTTTCTTTTGTATTCTTCAGAATTTTCAAAATGAGTTGAATAGTAAATATATTCTACCTGTATTGTAAATTCATTCTTAGATTATTAACATGAATAATAATGAATAGTATCTATACCGAAATTATGAATCGAAATAGAGTTTTATTATGTAAAATGGAAATGAAAGCAAAACAATATCGTTTAGAATATTTGGTTAGTTTTATTGAAATTTTTGTGGTTGATTTAAATCGCATCGTTTATTAATAGAATTATAGTTTGCAGAATATTGGGAATAATATTTTTGTTGAGTGGCATTTAAATGTAAAATTTTCAACAGGTTTATGACGCAATAGAATATTTAAAATTTCTCTGCATAAGTAGTTGAATAATATGAAATATACAACTATTATAAATTTGCATTGATACGTATAATCAGTACATGGTTTTCCATTTAGTGTCAAACAACAGTGAAGCGTATCAGATTTACAATATGACGGTGGCGTGGAATGGCGTGGAGTGGCGTAGGGATGGGCGTGAAGTGCAGTGCAGACATTTCCTTGACCGCTTGTATACATCAAACTATGTTAATAATGTTATATTAAGTACATTAACATTGGAACTTGCTAGGAAGTTAAGTTCGGTTGCTTCAGTTTTGATATCTCATCTGATGCGAGATGCGATGCGATGCGATGCGATGCGTTCTCGTTCTGCTTCGACTTCTCGAACGAAGAAGACAGCACATACATACATTTCTGATCTTGAAACAATCTAGAAATTACATTCATTCCTTGAAGTCCTCGCTTCATTCCAACGTCGAATTCAATTCGGTCTAGTCTAGTTACACCGTGCTGTGCTGTGCTGTGCTGCTCCGCTCTGCTCTGCTCTGCTCTGCACTACCCTGCGCGTCACTATCATATAAATTACGATGTTATATATCGTTCCATTAATATTTCGCAGACAACGAATGCCATAGATTAATGTCATTTTCAAATATCATCGTTCACGTTCCTAGTTAACAGATGTGCAAAAACAAAAATCATATCTAACTGCTAACTGTAACTGCTAACTATAGTTTGAGCTACATACACATGTAACATGCATATTCAATGTACTGGTATATCTTATTCTATGCTATGTTTTCTATTTTACAATTTACAATGCTCATTGCTTGTTCATATTATTCATATATAATGTAGAATGTGTAAAGAAAATACTTAAAATTATTATTAATGCATAGAAATAACTCTAATTTGAATTTCATACATTTTATTCCATATTATAATTGTTAGAAAATATTTTTACTGCAATAATTTAATTTTCGAATATCAGTGCGAAAACAAAATTTACATCTAGACAGTAGCTATAGTTTGAAACACATGTTGTTTAGATTTTTTTTCTGATTTTGCTAAATTTTTAAACACTGTATTGACAAAAGGCATTTCATTGTATAACTGCAAGCTACAAACAAAAGATTTTTTAGTCAAAGCAAACATTGTTGTTTTTTTTGTACAAGCTTCTGCGTCGTATTACGAAATAATTCATTTTTAAAATGTATGTCAATGAAATATTGCAAAAAAATGGAAGGTTCAGAATTTGTATTTATCGTTATTTCATAGTTAGATATTTTTAAATTTGGATTTATCATTTTCGTTGCACTAACAAAAAGTGTCGTCTAATATAAATATTAAAAGATTGAAAATAATATATTTTACATTTCATTTTCCGAATATTATTTTTACAGTTTTGATTGTTATTTTTTATCATTTATAAATCAAAGAGAATGCGCTGTTTCAAAGCACATATTGTGTGGCAAAAGAGCTTGTGTCATTTTGTTCGTTTTCAAACTAAGATGAAAGTAATTTGTTCCAATGTTGAACTCTTACTTTTTATTGTTACATATTTTTGGGTATTGCTTTGTGTGGTTTTGACATTTATTTGCTGTTTTGTAATTGCGAACAAAAATCAAATACTCGCAATTTCAAAGTTTGTATTGTTTTGCAAAAGGTTCGAAATAAGTTGCATGTAATTCTCAAAAGCATTCTTTGTTTTGTTTTTTTTTTGTCGTATTTCTGTGTATACATTTCAAATTTTTTTAAAAGAAATTTTAACTTTAACGCAAAAAATACAATAATAATAATAACATTCAAATTATAAGTATATGTAATATATTTATGTATAAATAGTCAAATTATTAGTGTTTTTAATAATACTGTAAATGTATAATATAGAATAATTTAAATAATTAAGTAAATTTTAAACTGCAAAAATAAATTAAAAATTACGCATATTGGAAGTTAAATTGTCATCATTAGTATCAAATTTCAATAAGATCAAAAACTTAAGCAGCGATTTAAAAGTACTCAATATATTTTCAAATTGCTAATCTTGTTCTAATTTTGCTACTGATTTTTTAACTTGCAAAATACATATTTTTAGCTTTATTGTTTCTATACTATGTAGAATAAAATACGTATAATTATTAATTTATATGAAACAGATGAAACCTACAATGCATTACTTGTACAAAATAGTATATTTTACAATTTGTGTAATTTTCAATTTTATATCAGGTGCACTAGAATGAATGCACGTAATAAAACAATATGCGAGTACTATTAATTTGTAGGCTTTAAGATAATGTATTTTGAAGATTAGACATTTTTTACATAATATTTTTTATTATTTGTTTGATCTAAATATTCTTAATACTTAATACTATAAAATTTACTAACATTTTTTCAAATTTTCTAATTTATTGAAATGTTAAATGATTTTTAAAAGAAAGGTATACGAATCTGAAATTTTAACCGAAAAATATGAAAATGTTAAATATTTGTAATAGTTTTTTAAAAGACAAAATTAACATAGTAAAAATTTTTTAGAACTCATTATATTGTTTTATTAAATGTTTTATTAATTCTTACAATAATAATTAAGAAAGGAAGAAGCAGTGCGTGAAGCAAAGCATTTATCTAGACTATTTGATATCTAACGTAATAATAATTTCTAAGTGTGAAGTAAATTTGCGTGGAGCATTTAATCGTAATATCGACCCATTTATGCATCGTAGCAGGTATTAGCGCGCGCGAGCAAGTGCCTATTTTGCATAAACATAATATTGTTTTCTAGTTTTAACTCGGCGCGGTGCGGCGCGGCGGTGTGACTCAATGATTAGCATTTGAGTTGAGTCGCGCGGCGGAGTCGTGAGTCGAGTCGTGTTCCGTTCCGTTTCGTGTTCCCCTGACAATAGCACACACAGCACAGCAGCCGATGTTACATTACATCCTTTTCGCCACATCACCATTTTCAGTACTTCGTCCGCCCCTAATATGCAATTAGGTTTCGCCAGCCAACCACTGTTTCACCGTGCTTAATGAACAAAACTTAGTTTCAATCCTTTTTGCATTCGCGCGCCACGCGACATGTGCTCTCTTCTCTTCGCCATTCTCTCAGCGTATTATTATTTCTCCGCTGAGATGTTACTATATCCTCCGTGTCGTTTTACACTTTATGGGATGTCTATTTTCTGAATACACACACTTACAGAGCGCTTTTCAAATAACATCTTGTCTGCTGGCGAAAAATTATCTTCACTTTCCAACTAGTTCTTTTACAGATATTTTTCATTTTTCTACTGTAACAATTTAAATAATAAAATTTAAAAAAATGACTGAAATATTCTATTGCATAAACATATATAAATGTTTTTGAAAGTTTTTAATATTAATTTGGTTTTTAACTACAAATATTTTAAATGAAATATAATATAGGGGGGGTCATTTAGAATAGCAATTTAGCGAAATAAGAAACCGAAAAAAATTAAGATTGTACAAATATTGTGGTAGCATCTTTACGTAATTTATCGTTATTTTCCGATTAAAAAAAGGAATTGATACTAGTCAAATTGGCTTTTAAAATAAAAACATAATAGAAAATTTTTATTTCTATAATTTAAATAATTTAAAAAAAAATCTAATGTAAATATTTTTGAACAATTTAACTTTGATACTAATTTGATAATAATTAACTGGATCTAATCGGCACTAAACCAAATTTTATATGTTATTTTACTACTTTATTACTACTTTTTATAATTAACCGTTATTTAGAAATTATAGAGGATTTTGGTAATATTAATGAAGAGAAGACTGTTTTTTAATAGTAACATAATATATTGACAATAATTTTATATTATTGTTTTTGTTAAATTATTATTTTGTATTTAAAATTAAATTTTAATAAGATTCCAACAACGACAATTTTTAAAAGAGAATTATAACAATAATAGGTATGATTTTGTCGAATTTGTAATTAAAATTTTAAAGTTTTTTTATGAAATTTTAAAAATATATGTGTGTATGTATGCATAAGTTTATTATATTTACTAATTTTTTTTCTTTAATTCCACTGGAATGATTTTTAGGCGATTTTTTTTTCGAAATAAAGTAAATCCATCAGCACAATTTTGCTGGGAAAATAATTTAAAGAGCGCGTAGTGTAAATTGAATGAAAACAAATATAGGAGCTTTATCGGAACAATAAAATCAGAGCAAGTGAACTGTGCGACTCTGGTGAGCAGCATGGGTCAAGCTATGTCCCAGTAAATTCGTTTCGTTTCTCTTATTCGGTCGGGCGGCCGTGTGCCGGTGTTCCGGTGTGGCGTGTGCGGTGTGCATTGCATTGGCATGGCACGGTACGGCACGTTGACCTGACTGGCGCGCGATGCGGGATAAAAACTGCCTGTTCGCTGCAAATGGCTCCAACAGGGAGGTCATTTCGAGTTTGTAGACGTCAGTGAACGTTGAACGCCATCAATAACGACGCCGCTGTTGGACATCGCCACTAGTTGGTTGATGATGGCATACCAACGTCAACGCCGACACTTTCTGCTCCAAACTCATATCTTTTCATGTATACATACATACATTGTATCTCTCATGTGCCTTTATGCTACAGTCTGTTTCAGCTTTCATAAAAAACGTACGTCTTATGTTTAATAATAGCATAGAGATTTTCAAGACTTTTACTAGACAGTAAGAGAATATGGTATCTTTTTTTTATTGCATGGTGTAGTTGTGAAAACATTGTGCAGTATATGGAAAGTGATAATGTAAGCTTACATTTCAAATTGACTTGAAAAAATAAAAATTTTATCATTATCTTTTACAATTATTATTATAAAAATAAAACGGCTTTAGGATATAGTTCTGTATTAATTTTTATTAATAATCGAAAATATTCATGATGTAAAATTCGAAGATACTGCAATAAAAATGTATAATGAAAAAAAGATAACATCAATCAATGTCTTCTCACTGATTTAAATAAAATTGGCTTCCTGTAATTAAAAATTTATAAATTTTATGATCTCGTTACTTATATATATATATATATATATATATATATATATATATATATATATATATATGTATATATAATATATACAGAGTGATTCAGAAACAAATGGCATCCTGTATTATGGCGTGTTCTTCTCACCAAAATAAGAAGAAAAGATCCTATAAACAGGGGTCCTTAAATGCAGTGTTACCAAGATACAGAGTGTTGAAAAATTGAATTTTTCTAACTATTTTATTTTAGAATGTGGTATTGTAGTAACAAATAAAAAGTATAATAAGGGCTCCTGTTTATAGGAACTTTTCTTCTTATTTTGGTGAGAGAAGCACGCCATATACAGGATGCCGTTTGTTTCTGAATCATTCTGTATATATATATATATATATATATATATATATATATATATATATATATATATATATACATACACATACATCTGTTATTTGCTATTCGGTTATAATAAAATATGCTAAGAATCATTTTAAGTTGTGCTAAATAACAACAGCAATATTGGAAACTTGATTGAATGAACGTGTAATTGCATTCCTCAAAACAATTTTAATAAAATATTCATGCATTTTTGAGGTGGTGTTTATTATTTACAAATCATTGTCGGCTTTTATGAAACAGACTGTACGTTGGGGATAAGGTTGACGCTGGTTTTCTTAGCTGTCGTAACCTAACTTTGCGTCGTAACTGCTGTACCGTGCTACCTTACTCCGTATACTTTTGCGATCTACCACTACCACCAGTGGCGTGTTGTAACTTTCTGAATGAATTTATCTAGATAAATATATATATATATATAGTTATTAATAAAAAAAAAGAAAACAGATTTTTTTATTATTAAGAAACTAGCAGGATCAACAATACAATTTTTTGAAGCTTATCTTTTTCATATAATGTGCTATTAAATTTTTGTGCTCCTCCAATATTTTCTTTTAAGTTCAGACAACAGTTTACATTTTTTTGTTTGCAGAATTTAAAATTACAAAACAATTTTTTTTAATTTTATATATATGTCATTATTAATAATCATATTAAGCATATCGTATTAATAAGTAAATATAAGTTTGATTAATTTAATGTAATTATTATAACCATACACTATAATGTACGTGTTAGTAAAAGATTTTTTACGAAAAAAAAAATGCCAGTCTGTTTGCTTTCATGGACGCCACGCCACTGCCTGTCACATTTTAACAACTCTCTATTTAAGGGCGAACTAAATATTTTCTGCTACAACTTCCTGGGAGTGTTTTATGTACTTTTTTAAATATTTACTTCTGGCGTTCTGTTACTTTCTGACTATTTTTTCAGACGCAATTTTGTTTTGATTCTTTCTTATACAAAGTCTTACCAAGATAAAATAATATTTGAATCAAATATTGCTGTCGCTTTAAATCAAATATTTATTTTATTGTTTCAGTATTTTTTAGATCAAATATTTAATATTTAATTGTACGAGTTGAACAAGATTTAATATTTAAATTTCTAGATATGTAGAAACGTATGTTTACAGAATAATATTAAAATTATTGTAGAGGATTTACTCCACATTTTCTTACTGTCATACACGTAAAAAAAATTAGAAGACTTTAGGATTAAGTTCGTATAAACTTTAATTAAAAATCGACGTTTCGATATACTCTACATATATATTATCATCAGGAATAATTATACAAATAACATATATAATAAACAAACAGAACATAGAAACAAGTTACTAGATAACTGATCTTTTAAAGGTGATTTAAGATTGCTGATTACAAAAATGGCACCAAACATCGAAAAATTAGTATCATCACACCAAACTCAGCTCTTTCACTAACAATATTATATATATATTAATAATATCATATTTTTTAATCATACTTTGGGCAATATACACCAAAATCATTTTAAAAATCTGTCTTTGTTTTTCAATATGTGTGTAGTTCACCTAAGAGGGCGTTTTTTCATAAAGTGGACCTGACTCAAAAAAAGTTGAGAACCTCTGACTTAGATCAAATATAAATGATCTATAATTCTAAACAAGTTTAGAAGTACCCATATATAGACTACTTTGACATTTCTCGGAAAGTTGGCAACACTGTATTTTAATAATATTATAATTTATGTGGGCACTAGGAGATACTTTTCTGAAAATTTGATCAAAATCGAATAAATAATGTAGCCACAATGAATTTTTAAAAAATTTTGTGATTTTTTTCTAGAATAAGTTGGCAACACTGTATTTTGTTAAAATTGCATAATTTATTTAGGCACTAGGAAAAGCTTTTATGAAAATTTAATTAAAATCGGTTAAATAAAATGGTCAAAATAAATTTTTTTAAATTTTACTAATTTTTTTCTCGGAAAGTTGGCAACACTGTATTTTGTTAAAATTACATAAATTATATAAATACTAGGAGAATCTTTTGTGAAAATTTGAGTAAAATCGGTTGAGTAACATGGCCATAATAAAATTTTTAAAACTTTAGTAATTTTTTTCTCGAAAAGTTGGCAACACTGAATATTAATAAAATTATGTAATTAATGGGAGCATCAGGGAAATCTTTTCTGAAAATTTGATCAAAATCGGATAAATAACGTAGCCAATATGAATTTTTAAAAACTTTAGTAATTTTTTTTCTCGGAAAGTTGGCATCACTGGAAAAAAATAAAATCACATGACCATCTTGGGCACTAGACAAATTTATACTGAAAATTTCATTAAAATCGGTTGAACCGTCTAGGAGGAGTTGCGGCCACAAAATTTTGACTTACGACCGAGCGAGCTGACGACGCACATACACCCACATAAACTAAGTTCAGATTCGTCATCTACAGGCTATATGAAGGATTTCTATACAATTTTTTTTTTTTTTGAAAATGTTACAGACACCGTACCAAACGCTGTACTACTTTTTCCTTGCAGTCAAAGTAGTAAAAAGATCATATGCGGAGCTTGCATTACAAGTTATAAATAGCATATTAGTTACGTTGCGTTTAATAAAATTTAACACCTCATTGTCTCATCTGCTCCAGTAGAACGACTATTTAGTAGTTGGGGTCAAATATTAGCCCCTAGACGTTATAATTTGAATCATTAGTATTTGTAAAATTAATCATGAAAAAAAAAAATCAAGCTCTAGAGAACTAATATTTGACCTCTGTACTGGATTTTAAATCACATTAATTATATAAATAAATAATTTGTTTTAAATTTTTTTGTTTTGTAAAATAAACAAAGTATATAAATATTTTTTAATTATAATAAAAATAGAATAAAATTACCAATTTCTAAAATTAATTGATTACTTTGGGACCATGTTATCTATTTTTTTATTGTAATTAAAACAAAAAAAAAAGAAATAATCGTTTTTATGATCTAAGAAATTGATCAGATTGTAGAAATTGAACATATTAATTGTGAGGATCTGGATCTAGATTCTGTTTAAAATGATCTGTCGTAACACTGAATATAAACGGAATTTTTTGTAATTGATTAAAATAAACTATCTAATATACTATATTCACCAAGTACTGAGAATGCCATCTACGATGTATGGTGAAACGTTTGCGACGAGGATAGATCGACCACGGCATACCAGCTCAGAAAATTCTATAAATTCAATAGATACCGGCTGAGAAAACCTGAAGATTACTATCTACTATAGTATTATACTAAATTTACAATTGTTAATAAATAGAAAAAGTCAAAAAAAAAAATTTGTTTAATCCAACGTCAAATTTTTCTAATATACTTAAATAAATGTACATTATAGCTTTGGTAATGTGGGTGGTGTTTTTGTAAGTTGTAATTATAATCGGGAAAGTTTTTAAATCAAAATTAATACATCTAATTTTGAAAAGTAAATATCTATCGAATTTTAATTCTACATTATTTACTCATACGAGAACTTCTCGATTTTTAACCGCAGTGATGGAAGTGGAATATTTTACATTACTCTTTATGCGGCTATAAGTTTGACTTTGAACGTTTTATAACTTATAATGAACATAATTATTTTCAGTTTAATGTATGAAGTATGTGGTCGGTCGTCGCAAGTTATGAGACGCGTACTTTCAATTAAAGACGTAAGGTTTTATTTACTAATTTAATACAAGTATAGCAAACTTCTCTTATATTTATTATAAATTTTCAAGTTTATTTTAAATTTCGCTGTGTTATTTTTACGATATATTGGAAAAATATGTTGCGATGTAAGGAAATTTTTAAAAAATTTTTATTTTTTTAATATATTTAAAGTGCATTTAGATGGAACAAACAAAGGTTAGAAAGAAAAATGCTCGGAATATAAGTATTTGTAAGCACGCAATGCGAGTCGGTGAGTTACATAATATATTGACAGTCATTTTTGTTTAGGGATGACCAAAATTATTTAATAATTTTTTTTTTCTCACATAATTATAATATAATTTAGACTTTCATTTCAACTTTATTTTAATTGTATGCGTAATATTTTTCTACTGTTTTGGACAACAATAATAGATTTATAATAAAAATGACAAACTTCGTTGACGTCATTAGTTACCAGTGACATAACATACAATATTCTAGTAAACTGACTAGACACTGCAAAATAACGGGAAAGCCCTTAAATTGAATTTGAACCAAACAGGACATATATATTTGATGCTTTAAGATGGCCGACTTCCGTCGAACTACTTGCAATGCTAAAAATACGATGTGCTCCTTCTTTTTATTCATTTGGTAAGCTCAACTTTCAGGAACCGTGTGCTGAAGTGCAACTGATTTTTCCGAAAAAGACCAACTGGTTCATATGGTTCATTTTGGAATTTACTACTATTTAAATGCAAGGTTTAAATTTCAAATCAAATCAAAGAAATGATGTGCGAAAACATTAAACGAATAAATGGCATCGATCATAATATTCTTCCTATAATATTAAATGAACAATTCTAAACTATTTAAGGAAATCACTCTTTCTTGAAAGAGCGAGATTCGGTCTTTCTGATATTTACATCAATTATATTGCAAATACATACGTAGAAGTGGGGCATATTTTTTTTCGTGTCTTTTTTTCAATTTATCAATGTAAAATGATGTCGAAATTCTTGTTTTATTAATGGTTTCTAAGAAGTAGCTGCAATTTAATTTATTATTTCATAACATATTGTTAAATAAAAATAAAAGTCGCATGTAACCAATGCGGTTGCGTGGCTTTATCCAATAATAAAAAATTAAAATATTACAGCTATCATTTTTTCTTTAATTGGTAAAATTTTAAGAATTAAAATTCTAAAATTAATATAAATGAAAAACGTATTCATTATCATCACTGGTGCAACAGCCCTAGGCGACTCTTGATCTCAAGCGAGACCTCGAGTAGTGAAATACATACTTTGATTCGTGATTTTTCATTTAGACACTTTTTCGAAACTGCAAGTCGTGCGTTCGCTTCATATTTTTTAAGACAAACAGTTGATCAAAATATTATGTTCAATTTTGTTTATTTTTTATTATTTTTCAAAATTATTACGATGAACACGAACCACCGAATCCAGCATTGTATTCGGTAATACTTGACACATAAACACGCTCGCCTACCTCACTGACATGAAAACATACGATTAATAATAAATTAAAATATGATTTCGTAATTGGATAGTCTGTATGGCTGTACGATTTTCATTTATTATTCATCGTAATCCGAAAAGCAAATATTGTTTAGGAATAGAGTTTAGGAGGATTTGTTTTAATGTTAACGTAATATAACATAACGTATAACATAATGTATAGGTTGTTGACTGAAATGTGTTTGATTAAATAAATGTAAATGATTGTAGTGCACGCATGTTGTACACCCTTGATTTTACAACGTACAGTACGGTAGGTATATATATATATATATATATACGTACATACGTACCGTATACGTATATTTGCTAGACAGAACATTGTAATTCTAGTGTAACATGCAAACTTCATTGTATTAATTAACAGAGAGAGAGTTTGAGTTCACAACTGGTCAAGAACATATGTCATAAAACACGAGTAAAACACAAAAATTTCTATGTTATCATTATTATACGGTTTGTTTTACAATAGACTAACTGCGCTGATTTATACGCGAGCCAGATTCTATCTCAAAATGTAGACATATTTTTATCGAAAAACATTTTCCATTGTATAATACTTATTGCGTATTTAGTTTTCTGTTACTTACTCACTGACTGTAATTCGTTCAATATACCCAACGAAACAATACAAGTAATTTATTTATATAATTCTAATTTTTTCTCTTCAAGCGTATTAAAATATTGATATATTGCCTATATATATATATATATATATATATATATATATATATATATATATATATATATATATATAGAGGTTATTATGTTACTAGTACAATAATGTATATTATTGCACGTTACTAACATAACTACAATGTTAAGTTTATATAATCTGAAATCTTCGGCAGCTATATTGAAAATTATTATGTTAAGTTATATTAATTGACAATTGCATTGTTTATTTTCGTATGAATTTGCATTTGATCATTGAAAATGTGTGAAGATGTGTACAAATTGAAATGTACAACGCCGGATTTAATTATCAAGCGTTTTTTAAACAATATTTTTTATAAAATAAGAAATACTTATAAAAATTCAAGAATAACATTTTTAAATTATTATTCCGGAGTGTAGTCACCATCTACGAGTACTTTAACAATTGCTTTCCATTTGCTTGGAAGACGGTTGATTCCACGGGCAAAGAAGTCACGGTTCTTTTTATTAAAAAAAAAAAAGCAACTTTTGTTAACAAATAACTCGTCTACAAAAACGCCTGATAATTATTTTATCTGCATTTATAATATTTTTCATATAGGTTTATCTATTATTTGTAGTGAGAAATATTTCAATAACTATACTATGATTTCTATAATTTTTTTAAATAAAATATTTACAAAATTTTGATTTAAATATAATTTTATTAGAAGATGTTTACCTGTCAAATATTACTAGGTTGTGAAAATTTAAATAATACGTTATCTGTTTAAAAATGTATAATTTGAAATTTTATTTAAAATGACGCTTGTACATTTGACTTGACTACTGTAATAACGTACAACATAAAAATATAATACGTACATATATAAAAGCGCCGTTTTTAATTTAATCTTCATCAAATAATACGAAGGAAACAAAAGCAAAAATTTGACAACATTGTATAATTTTTATTTCATATTTATTTATTTCGAGTTTCTGTTTGCGAAAATAAGTTTTAGCTGAAATTTATCAGTATAGATTACAGTAGCAATAGTAATTTTAGCATCAGAATTTATTTCCAGTAAAATTAGATGCGACAGCCGTTTCTATTCATTTCAACACTCATTTGTATGTTTAGTTCAATTTGCAGTATATCATTGCAGTACTAACAATTGCGATATGCCCTTTTTGTATGCATATAACTTTTCCATGAAAATTATTTAAAAAAATAATAAAAACACTTTCAATACAATTTTATATAAAAACGTGAATAATACGAAACCTGTAAAGAGCTCAATATTTATAGGCATCAATATTTTAAATTAAATTTACTCGACACGTTCACACAGTAGCACAGAAGAGTGTTTAAGGGTCACGTGCTTAAATGCGCCGCGCCGTATTAAAAAATAATAATTATATGAACAGAATATTAAAGAAAAGTAGATAAGTTATCTTAAAATTTATTAAAAACATAAATATTTATTTAGCATATATTTATCTAGGTAAGTAACTTTTGCTAACATTCGCAGTTTCTATATAACCCTAGTAAAAAATCTTTTAGAACTCTTGATAAAAGTAAAAATGCTTTAGAATTAAGTTCTCTATATATTTTATTAAAAATTGATGTTTCGATATAGTCTATGTATATCATCAGAACAAAATTATACAAATCACATAAATAATAAACAAACATAATATAGAAATAAGTTACTATTTAGTAAAGTAACTAGATTTTTTTTAGAAATTATTTAAAAAAAAATATGTATAAATTAATAAGGCAAATTTTATTTAAGTCAGTGCATTTACACTGATTGATGTTATCTTTATAAACTTCTATTGCTTTTTTTATCAATCTACTGTTAATATTGTTAGGTCTTGCAACTATTTTAATATCTTCGAAGATTTTCTAACGTATGTTGCGTAATATGTCTAAACCATCCAGATAATCTCGCTATTGCACATCTTGCGTTAGAAAATCTTTATGATGTAAAATTTGAAGTTATTAAACTAATTGCAAGACCCAACAATATTAATAGTAGAGATTGATAGGAGAAGCAATCGAAATTTACAAAGATAACATTAATCAATGTGAATACACTTCCTTTAATTAATAATTTATAAATTTCATAATATAGTTAGTTGTATTTGTTATCTAGTAACTTGTTTCTAGGTTTTATTATTTATGCCAGTTGTGTATTTTTTCCTGATGATGATACACGTAGAGTATATCGCGAAGCGATTTTTAAATAAAATATATACAGAACTTAAATCGAAAGCCTTTTTTTATTTTAATATAATGAGTTCGAAAAGATTTTTTACTAGGGTTATTTAGATCCTTCAAATGTTTCCAAGTGGTGAATATAGAAAAAATAACCCTTTCTATCACCATATAAAAAGTTTGCATGGACTTATCTAACATCCTGTATAAAAATTTGTTACTGCGATTTTTTAACTTTGTTTTTCAATTTATATACGCTCGAATAACAAAAGAAAAGAAATTTTTGCAACATATTCTAAAAACATGTTTATAACTATCATACGTATAACGAACTAGTGTAAACAATTTGTCGTTATGTTTTATTTTTTTAGTTTGAAACAATGACAGTGCGTCGAAAAAACTAAATGGAGTGTTGCACTCTTTTGTAATTAAAAAGGTACGTATATTGAATCTGTAACTTTCAAGTTTATTTTCAATGTTTGTACTAACAATTTTTACTTCATTCTATTTATTCATATTTTCAGAAAAACGAATAGTTTATGAAAATTAAATTTTCACATATATAATTCATAATTAAACTGTAACTAAAATAAAACGGCTTTAGGTTGTAGTTTTGTATAAATATTTATTAATATTCAACATTTCGACGTACTTAACTTACATCTTCATCAGGATATATATATATATATATATATATATATATATATATATATATATATATATATATATATATATATATAGCCTGAAGCAGCAAATTTTGAGAGACGATAAATTTTAACAAATTTATAATTTGCATTTCTTGAATTCCATAGACGAGATTTTGTACGATACAAATCCATTATTTCCTAATATTAACTATAAACTAACAGCAGAAAAAATCATATGTTCATCTTTGGTTTCTTTACTTATTTTTACGTATAATTTTAAAAAGAAAATAGAACTTCACTGTTTTCTAGCTATATGTTGAAATAAATTATTGATAAATTTTGACAAGCTTGAAAGAGAAAATGAACGGCAAATACTTATATAGATATATTGATTGCATGCATGAAATTTTAAAATTTTTGTTTGCGTTTTAAACTTTGTATTCCGCTAACAACTTGACGGACGGTACATTATCAGAAAATGGGTACTATACTAACAAGTTATTGTTTATTAAATATGATAGAATATAATATTTACTTTTCGATTATATAATAAATTTTACAAGTTTTAAGTTATTTTAAAGTATGCGATAATGACTCTAAGGAGTTCAGCAGGTATATAGTCAAAATGCGGTAATGACTTCTATTCACTCTTTGTCCTATGTTTCACGTCCAGTATTTTAAAAATAACAACATAAGTTTAAGATTTATGAAAATAATTTTATTTTTAAGTTTAAAACCACCGATCGATTATTTGTCAAAAACACTGATACAATTATTCCGCATTCCTGAGGAGTATAGGGATTAAAAATCATCTATGTGTATTCTGAATATGTTTACTTCACAAATTTCAAAGTCGCGTTGACATGAGACACTGTCTTCAAAAATTTGAGAATTATCAGATAGAATGATGACTTTTACGCCACTTTGTATAATAAAAACAAAATTATGTCAATTATGTAGGTTAGGTAAAAAAATTACCTTGATATTTTTATGTTTTCAAAAAAAAAAATTGAGTAGTAGACAGAATTGTTTTCAAAAATTCTGGTATTTTTTCGAAAATACAGATTATTCAATATTCTTTCGACATATATAAAATGTAAAAGAATATATTATCTACCTACTTAACCCTGCCGCATTTCGTAGGTATAATTCTGACCTAATCTTAAAACTCTAGTTAAGTTCAACATTACCGCATATTGGTGATGTCCGTTTGAAATGTTTCCTTATTTTTAATAAATTTATAATCGGTCTCATAATATTGCATTAAAGTGAATTCTTATAAATTGCTTTAGTTTTTTAATGTAGATTTTATTGAATTTATACAACACAAAATTTAATAATAAATAACAATGATCAAAGAAAATCGATTTAGTATAGTAGTAATATTCTAAAATGAAAATATTCATTATTTAAAAAAATATGTCTTGTAGATAATTTCTTTTAATATTATTTTTATTTGAAATCTTAATATACTTTTTAACAAAATTTTGATGAAATAATTTTGTAACAAATATATATTTTTATTTGTATAATAATGCCCAGTAGCAAATAAAGCTTAAAATAAAATCTTGCGTTATAGCTCAACTTAATATGAGTTATAATTATAGGGGCGTTATCTACTAGTTAAGATCAGATTTTGTGAAAATTTACTACAAAATTACACGAATTTTGTTTTAACAATCTCTTTAAAAATAAGTCATTATGACATACGGAAGGAACTCAAATAATTTTTCAAAATGTACAAGTTTTTTTTTTCTTTTGTTCAAATAAAAATGATTTGCTACATATTTTATACAAAATTGAAGTAATAAAATTATATTTTGAAAAAAGGTTGAATTATAACAAATGATAGTGTAGATTAAAATGGTTTAGCATATAATATTTATAAATAATATAATGAAAGTAAAATATTTAACATAGTAAAAAAATTTTCAAACTTCATTATATTAAAATAAAAATACTTTAAGTTAAAGTTTTGTATTAATATTTATTTATAATCGACGTTTCGACGAACTTAACGTCTGTCTTCATCAGGAAAGATGATACAAATTATTCGTATCATTATTCCTTATGAAGACAGACGTTAAATTCAATGAAATGTTGATTATAAATTAATATTAATACAGAACTTGAACCGAAAGCATTTTTATTTTAATATATTTATGATTAAATTATTTATTATTTTAAATTCGTTATATCTGTTATGGAAACTTACTGAATATTTGAACTAATATCGATTTTTAAATATAAAACATCAAAAAGTAAGTAATACATATACACAGTGTCCCCTAATACGTTTGTATCATAAGGAAAATTTATTTATTATTCATCTGAAAACTAAAAATGCACTACCCGGAAGTATTAGTATAAGTCAAAATAAATAATTATGAAAAATCAATCAGGTTAATTCATTTTGAAAAAAGTTTCAGAATAATATTTTAGGCACACAAATTTGAGGTTAAAATTAGGGAACAATTTTGTTTTAATGTTTTTTAATGGTAATTTCTAATGTATTTGAAACATGTATATTTTTAATTACTCAATCATTATTTGACAATATCATAATAATATCGTTGTGCTGACAAGACCGATACTGTACTGTAAATTTTAATGTTCTTTTATGTAATTCTAAAATTAGATTTAGTATATATAATATTATTGTAAAAATATTGTTAGCACATATTTATAAATACTGTATTTAAGATTAATGCTGCTATTCTGGTCATCAAATTAAAATTTAAAGATTTTTAGCTTAAATGAGACTTAAAGTTAATGAAATTTAAATGAAGATATTCCGAATATTCATCTTTAAGCGTAACCATTTAAATGATTTTATTTCTGTATTAGTAATGTATACATTTAATTTATCTTGCAAAATCTTGCAAAATCATCTAAATTGTAAAAAACTAAAAACATTTCTAAATTATCCATTCTTCATGCAAATATTTTTCACACTAATTCTGTCGACTTAACGAGTCTAACCTCAAATTTAGCAGTTAAAACACCTTTGATAGCCATTTAAATTTAAAGGAATTTAAGCTAAAGTTTTACACTTAAAGTATTTAAGTAGTGACCAGAATTGAAATTCACTTAAAGTTCTTTAAATTTACAGATTTAAGCTAAATTTAATGACCAGAATAGCGACATTTATTACTATTGTATATAGTAAATTTAGTTGTGAAACTATATAATTAGGCAGTATACCTGTTTAGTTTTTTTAATAAATAAATAAAGATATCACTTGCCTAAACATATTATTACTTAAAATTTATTATTATTTTCATAAATAATAAGTATTTATTTATTAATAATATTTATAATTATTTAAGTTCATAAATAGGTGTTACCACTTTGATATAAAGATGTTTTATTTTCTGAAATTTATGATAACACGAAATTTATGTCATATAAAACGAAACACTCATAATGCATATTTATTTTTATTTTATTGGATATTTTTTGATTACAAATTTTAAACAATTAGTTTATCTATTTGTATTAAAGAAAATTATATTTAAGTATAAAAGTTTTCTTCATATATTTTTTCAAAATTTTCACAAATAAAGTACCTGATTTTTTTTTATATTAGTACTTTCGGTTAATGTATTTTTAGTGTTTAGACAAGTACCAAAAAGTTCGGTATTAATAATTTTCAAAAAACAAATAATTTACTTTTCGATATGATGCAATTTTTTTGGCGGAACTGTACAAGTTCATGACAATTTTAAATGTATTTCCCATAACATATTAAAGCTAGTCTGTAGGTTATGAAAACTATATAAAAATTTTATATTGATATTGATTTTTAATACGATAGCATAAACCTTTCGTTTAAGGCAAAAGTAAATGTTCTTGTATAAGTAAAGTAAGGTATGAAAGAACAACAAAAGTTTTGTATTGATGTTAGATTTTTACATGTGAAATTCAGAATTATTGAACTGTAGTAAATTGACAATTGGAGGTTAGGTATAAATATAATAATAAAAGATGAAAGCCACCATTTTTGTTATGAGAATATAGAAAATTCTTGTGCTAACATTGATTTTTAAATATGAAACAGCGGAAAACCGTGTTTGAAGTGTAAATGACAATTTGAGGTTAGGTAAGCGTTGTGCGCACGTGTGTAGCGAGTGTTCGGACGGTTGTTATCTGTGAGATGAGTAGGAAGTAGGCGATGGAAAGTAGGCGATAACACACGCTGTGGGGGCGGTATGAGGCGGTTTGGGGTGGGCGACAAAACACGAGTATCTCACACACCCTTTCTTTACCTTTCGTTCGCTGTGCGGTGGCTAAGTTGGCAAGGTGTAAACTGTGGAAAGCGTGCTACATTGCGTAGATGTCGATGTGATATACACGCAGTGTTTCGGACAGATATGGCCCATGGGGCACACGACAACGACAACCCGTTTATTTTCGGAGAGGCGATGCGATGGCGTCTCTGTGTTCGTATCCGCGCGTCCTCCTGCTGCGTTCTTTCGGTACATTTCGCACCATTTCGGCTCACTCCGCTGCGACTCTTAGCGACTCCCACAGTGCTTCCGCACACGACTTGAATTATCTATGATTCTTTTTCTTTAGAAATCTCATATTGACAACTGTTTCGTCACGTCAAAAATGCTTTCACATATTTAAAAAAATTTGCTGGGAAATTCTTTAAAACAAAATATACTTTACTGCTATTACCGTACTTTACATAATTGAAATAGTAATACAATTACATTTACGTGTTGAGTAAAATACATTATCGACAGAGAAATATTATAGGAAATACATTATGGAAAATAATGCACTTTGGATTTATCTACTTTATTTCTTTTTAAAAAAATTGCTAGTTTGTTTTTATGAAGGTAACAAAAAATAACTAATAATATAAATATAGTTTTTTTAATATCTCTAGTACTTAAAAATATATTTATGGATAGTGAAATTGAAATAAGTGCATAAGTACTTAATTTTTTGCAGAATAATTAATAATGTTTGATGAAGTCGATAAATATCTCTAAAGAAATATTTAAAAATATTAAAAATAATTATGTTAAAAGATAATAAGTGTATTTATAAATAATTTTACCTATGGCTGCCTCTAAACTTTACACATCATAGACACTGTAAAAACATGACGTTTACCAAACGATGTTATAATGCGATGCATTCCAATGTCAGTGATGTTGTTGAAATTAGATCAGGTATATTATTAATTGTGTGTTAACATTTATCTTTTTCGAGAAAAGGCGTATTAGAGTAAAATGAATAATTCTATGTTATTCTTAAATGTAGTTAATTTATTAATGAAAATTATATTAAAATAAGATAATTATTTGACAATTGTCAACACTGTTTATGGTTATTCATCGTTATTCATTTGTCAAGCATTATTACAACATGACCGCTCTTTGCTCTAATTTCTAAATAGTAAACAACAATTGTATTTTTTTTGCGGTTTGTTATTTGTGGATATTTTTTGTAAATAAATTAATTAAAATTATGAAGTCTGCAGTAAATTTAACTATTAATAACATTGATTAATAATAGTAAGTAGCATTTGTATGTTATTGTAAATCACATTTGTTCAGAAAACTTAACATATATTTATATATGCACACATTTTTGTTTGTTCGTGTAAATTGAGACTGTAGATCATATTTTGTATGCAACTTGTGACTAAACTGGGTTTCACGAAATTCGTTCGGATGTTTTCGGGCCTCGCTAAACTTGGCAGGAAATTTCAATAATCATGTTTTAAAATCTATCTTTATATACTTGTTGCATAAATAACTATTATTTTATTTGCTCTTAGCTTTTTCAGCTATTTTACACACTTTTGACTATTTAAATTTTACTGCATAAATTTGATATGTTCTGTTGCCTTAAAATGATTCTATATTTTTAATGCATAATTGAAATGTGAATGACTGAATTTGCGTCTACAATCACATATTTTATGTTAATTTTTTTATCATTTTAAAATTGTTTAGCATTTTAACCCGATGCCTTATAATAAACACTTAAAAGTTCAAATATATTTAATAAAAATATATTTAAAAAAACACTAATAAAACTAATTTTAATATATTATTTTGTAGATCTAATAAATATATTGGCTGATTATTTTTCTTTCAGAGTGCAAAGGCAAAGGGTTAGGAAAATTTCTGCCTGTAAAGTGGAATTTTAACAAAATATTTTGTTTTAGTGTCTACATTTTGCAAACATCAACAAGGTATAGTTTTATGTTTGATGTAATTTCTGTACAATTTTGATTAAATCAAAACGATTACAAACTATTTATGAGTACTCGATATTATTACTAACAAATTTTGTTTTCTTAATTTCTTAATTTTATTATAAAATTAATTAATTGTGTGCTATATAAATTAAAATTATATTTAAAAAAATTTATATAAACGAAACATTGAAACTACATATATATATATATATATATATATATATATATATATATATATATATATATATATATATATATATATATACAGGGTGTTTGCAATCAAGGTATTTTATTTTTAAGGGGTGATACTACAGGTCAAAACAAGGCGATTAACGCCAAAACACCTTAGTAAAAGTTTTCTAATAAACGAGATATTCATTTTTTTTTAAGTAAAATGGTAGCATATGGTATAATTTTTATTATCCAGCTCACAAAAAAAATTATTCTTCATAATAGTTTTGGATTTGCTTGGAACGAATAAAAATGTAAAAATATTCCAGGTTTTAAATACAGGGTGACTCGGATTTGCTGATTTGTGTTTCAACTTTTAGGTAAAATACCCTTATTTGATTAATAGGATTATATTATGTTTAAAATTACAATTTAAGCTTACATACAAAAGTAAAAGTTGTAAAGCTAAGGTGTTGTTGCTAAGGTGTTTTAACAATCGACGATCGGCACAAATTTTTGTATGTAAACTTAAATTGTAATTCTAAACATAATATTCAAATAAAATTATTCAAATTTTTTAAATAAGGGTATTTTACCTAAAAGTTGAAACACAAATCAGCAAATCCGAGTCACCCTGTATTTAAAACCTGGAATATTTTTACATTTTTATTCGTTTCAAGCAAATCCAAAACTATTATGAAGAATAATTTTTTTTGTGAGCTGGATAATAAAAATTATACCATATGCTACCATTTTACTTAAAAAAAAATGAATATCTCGTTTATTAGAAAACTTTTACTAAGGTGTTTTGGCGTTAATCGCCTTGTTTTGACCTGTAGTATCACCCCTTAAAAATAAAATACCTTGATTGCAAACACCCTGTATATATATATATATGTAGATTTTTCAAGTCAATTGTTTATGTCGAAATGGGTCAAAATTGGATAACAAAATTTGACCAAACTAACTAACAAATGGACTTAATTAATAGTATATTATGTTACGAGGAATATTAAGCGATGATTATTGTGTTGAGAAAGCCGAGACCGAGCAATCTGGGCGAAATACAAAAAGCGTTAACGAAACTAAAAATAAATAAAAATACATACCCAGTATCCTTAATCAGTTACTAACACTTGGAGGACAGTATGTAAATTTGCAATAATCCATTTAGAGCACAAATTAAATAACAAATCCAATATTTACATATAATAATAAATGCATCTTTAATATACAAACATTTTAAGTAAAACAGAAAAAAAAATTAATACTAATAATAATAATTACAAAAAAAATATGTAAAAATGAAATAATTTACATAGAATCATTTAGTAAAATTACTGATAATCAATGTAAATTAAGCTTGATTTTACAGTGTAACTTTATAAATAATTTTTGAATTTACGAAAGATGTGCAACATTGTATTATTACTAGAAGTTCTAATTTTATTTAATTAATTACGAAAATTGCATGAAATATACTGAAATTAATGAGTTATTGTTTTTTTTTATTGAGAGTTTAATATTTGATCTGAGCTTCCACTTGTAGCTGCAGCTATCGCATAATGAATTATTTATTTAAATATTTTTCTTATTAAACAGCGAGGGGCACTGATTTAATATATTTAGCAAAGAAAAAATTTAATAAAAATTTGCAATTTTAATCCCGTTACTGATAGTTTATTATGACTTCGTTTTTATATTTTTATTCACTTTGTTGATATAATAGTCTATGTAACTCGCACATCACAAAAGCATTATTAATTTTTCGAGTTTACTTTAAATTTTTATTTCGAGAGAGTTTATTTGAAAAATGCAAATACTAATATTAATTTCTATATACTTTTTGTGAAATAAAATATTTCCATATATAGATTTATGATAGGATTTTGATCAAATCTGCATTATTTAGCCTGTGTTCACACGACTCGACTAATTAATAACTCCAATTGGCAACTAGTTGCGTCCGAACAGAACTAGTTTTCTATTGGTCGATTCGAGTGTCTATTAACTACGAAATTTTATTTATTAGAAAACAATAAAACATTCTATAAAATTATATAACTTACTGATTTAATTACTAGAATTCTACAATTAGGTTATTACAAAAAATCAAGTAATAATTACGTCTATTAAAAAAAAACTCATATAGATCTTAGACTTTATACTCGAGACACGCAGCAAAATTTAATGATTATTAAGCTACATTCAGACTGCAGTTTTATCAGTAGCAGTAGAGTGAGAATACAGTAGTAACTATACTCTCTTAAAACCGCAGTTTGAATGAACCTTAATGATCATTAAATTTCGTTATGTGTCCAGGTTATTAGTCTATTGAACAGGAGTTATTTGTTGAATGTAAATTTAGACAAACAACACAAACATCCTTGCGCCAAGCGGAATTCGCACCCAGGCCCGTATAGGTGACGGGCGGTATTAAACATACGCCTTAAACACCTCGGCTATGCAGATAGGCAGTAGATATATTTTTCATGAAAAAAATTGTATAACTTTAAAATAAAATGGCTTTAGGATTAAGTTCTGTATACATTTTAATTATATTATATTGACGTTTCGATATATTCTCCGTATATCATCATCAAGAAAAATTATAAATTATTATGGTATAATTTTTCTTGATGATGATATACGTAGAGTATATCGAAACGTCGATATATAATTAAAATGTATACAGAATTTAATCCTAAAGCCTTTTTATTTTAATATAATGAGTTTTAAAAGATTTTTTTATTTTGTATAATTTTATTTTCTGAAATCAATTTTAGAACGGAGGTAAAATGTAAGTGTTGAAAGTATCATTATTGTTTGTGAGAAGGAAAGTGCAATGTGCAATGGAATGACTCATCTCTTTTTAAAATAACTAATCACTTCGATCATTTATATAATGTACACTATTTTTTTCTATAAACGAAATTGCACCGTACCATAGCAACAGCACTAAAACTAAATTCACACGATAGTATTAAATTTTTCCCATTTTAGCCGTTGTAATTCCAATAAAATTTCAAAGGTTTTTTCCATTTCTTTAGGTGAGAAAAACTGAGATAAAAAGAACCAACGTTAAATTAGGGGGAAAAAAGTGCGCCTACGTGTATTGATCTGTGTGAAAGTAAAGAATGACAGTTCGCCACCTGGGTCTATTCAAGCGATAGAACATGTCCCAGAGTCCATGTTCCAGAGCTACCGACGCCGACGCCAAATCAAACAGACACGCTTTTGTAACTTCCAGGTGAAACATGCTCTCAAACATGACGAACAAAATGGTCGATATGTCCCTCATATATTTCTGATAAGCTGACCTATTCTTACAAGATAACATCGTACAGCCAGGGAAATATAGATTTTTTTTATATTGCTTCAGCGTATTATTATTAATATTAATTAAAATTTTATCGTGTCATTATGAAGAGATATTACTTTTTTTCTCATAAAATATAATTGATATTAGTTATTTCTACACGTTTCACTAGCTGATTTTATAGTTTATATATTTTTTAACTTAATAGTTTAGGTATAATTATTAACAGCGTGTATTACGATAGTCTTTTTTTTCCTAATTTATTCTTAATTTCAAATGTTTATTTAGCAAACTTATTTGATTTGTAATACCTAATACGTATATGAGTCCTACGTACTTATGAGCTGTTTAATTCCAGAAAGTTATAGTCAAATGTGGATCTATTTTATAGCGATACTATCAAAATTATCGATAGAATTAAAGAAAAAAAAGGGAATCAGAAAAATAACTAATGCTGCAATTCTATACATTTCTTGTAACACTAGCTTTACTACGGTCTTTCAAACGAAGAATTGTATTTACAAGAAAAGACAAAATAAACTCGTAACACTATGAATCTCATGAGATGTGAACATAATTGCAGCATATCTTACATTATATAAGAAGTAAACATATTTTTAAAAAAATATTTCATCACTTTTTATAACTTGATTAGCAAATTTTATTAAATATGTTTTTCGTAAAATACATAAAAGGGACATCAGTAAATTACCACTTCTGGATGGCAGATCTTTACTAAAAGTTTAACACATTGAAATATTCACCTCCGAAACTTAAATATAAAACTTTATAACAATCCGTTTAGCCGAATTTGCTATACATATGGCCACATATAAACCGTTATCATGCTAAAAACAGTTGATACGTGTTAGTATAAGCCTAATTCGTGCTTATCTGTAAAAATCTCGATATGTCAAATTTGGTATAATTACAATACCTCCCTTATCACATGTGATATGACGGTCGGTGAAGATTTATCAATTTTAACTATTGATTTTGATGGCTTGTTTTTCATTTTGAAATTGCGTAGTTCAGAATGCCCAATTAACAATGCAACTAACTTTTTCTATAAAAATTAATTTTAATCTAAAAATAATTTATCTAAAAGTTAATTTGAATGCATGCTAACTTCTGTGCGTGTGCAATTCTAATTCCATAGAATCCTATTTGATTGAAGCATAATAACCTGTATTATTGATAATGCAAATAAAAATTGATATTCAATACATAGTATTTTGATTTACTTAGGAATTACAGGAACTACATATGTGTATTTTTATCTTATCAAATTAGTTATTGAAGAAGCAAACAAAAATAAATTAAAATAATTTATTTACATCATACACTATAATAGAATATTGCTATTGATGATAATCTTTTTATAGTTAATTTTCTAATCATAAAATAATCAATAAAATTTCATTAAAAATAGAATTACTCGTTGCTAAAAAGTATTTTATGTAATTATAAGTAGTATTTTTATAATCTGTTTGACATTTAAAATATTTATGATATATATTGTAGTTATTTTATTCCATTTTTTAAAATTGAAATTGATACACCGTATTTTTTGTACCATAAGGTGCATCGGACGATAAGACACACCTCAAATTTGTGGGACAATTTTTAGAAAAGAATATTTTAGTAGATATATATATATATATATATATATATATATATATATATTTTCAAATTCTTACTGAATTTTTATTGTTAAATTATTTTGTACTAGCGATACTTACATACATTTCTTCACTGACTTGCTGTACTAATTTTATTCTTGAACTTCTGGAATTCGATATAGCATAAAAATTCGTATGTTTATGTTACCTTCGGACTATAAGACGCACTCCAATTTTAAGTCAATTTTTATATGTAAGAAGATGCGTTATATGGTTCAGAAAATACGGTAATTATTTCATAAAACTAATTATATTTTGATGTACTAATGTTGGTATTTTGTGTATTTTTTCTAATTCTATGAAATTAATTGTAAGCATAAAGATACGTTTCTGATTGTTTTTCTCGTATATTGGTATTTATAGCTAATATTAATTAATTGTTTATATATATATATATTGTGTTATGAATGAATGAAAGATTTAAAATAATTGTCAGTGACATTAATAAACATTTTACGATTATAGTAAATAACAACATTGATTTTTCTTCATTAAATTTTGTATTTCGAATTTTATAAATTTGCAAAATTAGCAAAAAAATTCAGTATTAATTAAGAATGTTTTATTTTCAAACAAGATTTAAGTTTACAGTTTACAGTTTATACATAAATATAATAAAGCAAATAAGTTTTTTTTTGTGTGTTATGTTTATAATGTAACAAGGTATGTATGTACATGTAGGGATGTGTGTTATGTTAAGTCATTTATTTTGAATTTGATTGCAAATAATATTTGGTAGCAGAGAACATCTAAAATTATATTCTACTATATTTACCTTAACATTCCAGGTACGAATGCATTTGAATCAAAATTAAATTATCTACGTGGGTAATTTTGATTTTCATCAGCAGGAATTGCATAATTACGAAATTACATTGTCTATACGTGAACTATTACAAATTCGTGTTTAATTTAAAAAGTTTTCGTATCCCGTTTAGATTTCATTCAACTGTGCAAACAATATATACCTACTTACTTCGGGGGCATTTGGTAATTTGGTATTCCTTATTATGGAAATGTAATAACTATGTTTTTGAGATGTTTTTTGTCAATTCCGTACGGAATAAATCCCGAATCTTCCTTCTAAATCTTTGTTTGAAATCTAAATGCCTAATTATCCAGTTTTGTCTACGGAGCATTCGCAATCGATTTGCCATTTTAAACACACAAATTGTTTTCTAATGTAAATGCAATATAAACTTTCTTCTATTAAGGACATTTCAGTACTTTATCGATATTCTTTTGAGTGCATTCTTCCTTTTTTTTTTGTATATTTAAAATCATTTTATTTCTCATGAATATATAGTGACGAATTTTAAAATACTATCAACACTTTACTAATTTATCAAATAATATAGCACATATTGTCTAAACTAGAGATGCACAGACCATAATTTTTTTTTTTTTACTATATTATGTGTAATTTTAACAAATCATATGATTTATGAACCAAACGTTTATTGGACATTCGCTAAAGATCACCGAACCATCTCAACATCAACTTTCGTAACAACATTTTTTTTTCAATTTCATACTCATCATACACTAATCTATTTCTTACCAGATTTCTTCTAGTTACACCACATACACCACGAAATAATCTCATTTCCACAACAGTCATTTTCCTTTTATGCTATTGCCGACAAACCCAACATTCGCTACTGTACATCGTCATAGGCACAAAAACAGCATTATATATATATATATATATATATATATATATATATATATATATGTATATATATTAGAATGTCCGTTAAAAAAAAATTTCCAGTAAGGCTAAAATCGATAAGTTTATAATCGAAAAAACATCAGAAATAATATTTTTTTCTTTTTTTTACGAAAGTAACAGGTTTCTCTACACAATTGAAATTTTTGAAAAACGCGTGTTAATACATACGCGATATAATTGTGTGGAGAAACCTGTTACTTTCGTAAAAAAAAGAAAAAATTATTATTTCTGATGTTGTTTCGATGTAAAATTATCGATTTTAGCCTTACTGGAAAAATGTTTGTTTTAACGGACACTGTAATATATATACATATACATATATATATATATATATATATATATATATATATATATATATAAATATAAAATTATTTTATTTTAGGACTACACAGTACACAATTTGTATAAAATATAGAGAAGTTTTAAGCCAGTTTTATTGTCAAATTTACAAAACTGAAATTTTAATCAGTCATAATACTATAATTTAACTACGTTTTGTGAATTTTTTTCATAATCCAAAAGCATGTCTATGTAAGTCATGATTAATTTATGGCAAACATTTTATCATTTCAAATAAATCATGAAGAAGTAGAACTTATTACACTTTAATTTCAAAATGCAATTGATGCAACTTTAGGAAAATATGAAAAGAAAATGTTGATTTCTGCAATAAAGAAATTGAAGAAGGGTGTGGGGGTGGGGGTGGGGGAGAGGTTAAAAAAGAGAAAAGACGAGGGTGGAAAACGCTATTGTAATGTCACGTCATGTCACCAAGGACTGGAACAAATTAGTGATCATAAATCAAGTGAAATCGAGTACAGAGATGTCAAGATGAATCTAATGAAATATTTTAATATGTGTATTTTTGAGGAATTACCAGCTACGATTGCGGAATATATTATTTAAAAATTGTTTATTAATTTCTCTGAGACCAAAGAAACATATTTCCCAACTAATGAATTAATTCAACGGAAATGTAACTACATAAATGTATTGGTATAGTGAAATGCAAACAGTTAGGCATCAATTATTGTAATTACTCTGTTCTATCGTAATAAATGTTAATTAAAAGAAGTAGCAGTTTATTGCTCGGATAATAAAATAAATAAATGTAGAGTGCTAATAGAAAGTTTTATTTAAATAAGCATTCGCAATTCTGTTGACAATCATTGATAAAACATCTTTTGATGTTTACGCTGACTTATTATTTTTGCTTTTTTATTCAATGTATTGAAATAAAATTGAAATTAGCTACCAAAGCCTTAGTAATTTATAAAACTTCTGGCATTTTTTTTATCAATATTTAATATATATATATATATATATATATATATATATACGTCTCAAATATCTAAAAAAAAAATGCTATGTCAAATTTTATATTTGTGTTTTGTATAAGTTTATTCTAATTACACGCAGTCGTAGAAAAAAATATTGTATGGAACTCATACTTAATGTTTTTTTCCACTCATGGGATTAATTAGTTAATTCAGTAATTAAATTAATTAATTTAATTACTGAATAAGGTATGGGATTATTTGTTTTAAATTTTGAATTATTATCAGAGTAGTATTTTCACTTAAAGTGTTATTGTTCTACCAATAACAATTATTAAAGTCGATTTTAAATTATTTACTAGCTACACAGTAAAAAAAATTCGGTAATTTTACATGAAAAATCGGGGCAGCTGATTTACACCAGTTTAATATTTACAGACGTCATAAGAAAATTTTTACATAATAATATGAATATAAAAGATGTATATTTTATGTAAGTTCACTTACTTTATCGATAAACAAAACATATTTAATATGGTAAATTAATTATTTTACTTAAAATTACAAAATTATATTATTTTAACAGAAAATTTATGTAAATCATCGGTTTTGCTGAAATAATATGTAATTTTTTTTACTATGGTTTTATGTAAAATGGAAACTTTTTTTACAGTGTATCATAAAAATTGTACAAGGCAAAATATATCGGCGATTGATTAAGATTGTTTGTGTTTTATAAATAGAAAATTATGGATGTTATTTTTAATTTATTCGCCCTAATTTTATGCGATTGGAATCAGTGTTACAAATATAGAATTATTCAAAAGAAATGATTGAAATATAATATTGAAAAATTAATCAAACAGAATTTATTCATGATATTGGTGTTTCAAGGACGTAATAAACAAATGAGAAAATATGAAATACCATTCGTAATTAGTTAATTGGACTGTTTGTTCAATACTTAAATATAAAAAAAATTAAGTTAATAATAGGTACATATTATCAAGTATATTGTTCATATCTATACGAGTATAAATATGTATATAGAATGTGTCAAAAGTAATGTCCGTCTCATAACTTGATAAATTCCATATTTTTTATCAGAATTTTGTTATTGAGAGAAAAATTGATTTAAATTGTTATAAGCATCAACTAGGGTCTATTTTTTTTTTTGTAATTGTCAATTATGTTGGTATACAAATACCTATAATAATAAATATGCAGTCATTTGTCGAATTCTGTTTTTTTTTCGGAAAGTTGGCATCACTGAAAGAAATTAAAGCATATGCCCATGTTGGTCACTAAATAAACCTATCCTGAAAATTTTATTAAAATTGGTTGAACCGGCTAGGAGGAGTTGCGATCACAAATTTTGATTGACGACCGATCGGTCAATCGAGCAAAATCTAATTCCTGATCTAGAGACTATATGAAGAAATTCTATATATGTACTGAATACTATACCCAGTTTTTTTTTAGTCAAAGTGGTAAAAATTTAAAAGAAAGGAGAGTAAATTCTGTTTGTAAAATTTTTGATGTTTTGAGTACATTTGCTAGAAATGTAAACGTATCCAAAGAAGCCCGATTGAATGTATGCAATCCTGTTTCAGTGCCTTCGTTGATGTATAGTATGTATGAGTGTTGGGTTTGGCTGCAAAAGCATATAAGAAATATGACTGCTGTGGAAATGAGACTTTTGCTTGGCGTATGTGGTGTAACTAGAAGGGATAATGTACGAAATAGTTTAGTGTAATAAGAGAGTTAAATTGTTGTTGCAAAAGTTGGTGTTACTCTGTTAGGATGGTTTGGTCATCTTAAACTGTTGTCCAATGAACGTTTGTTTAAAATAATATATGTGAGTGATGTTGAAGGAAATTGTCTATGTGGAGGTATGATTGAGAATGTTTTAGAGTGGTAAGAATAAAGTAGCATGTATGAAAGGTATTATTAATGTGGATGAAGCGATAGTTGTTTGCCTGCGGATAGGCCACTATTTTCTGCTTGAATGAAAAGAGTTTGTACCACACCCTTATGGGTATAGGGCGTGATTGTGTATGTATCAGTTTCGATATTTCTAATATGTCTTGTTGATGAAGACTTCACAGTGTAATATTGTCATTTAGTGAAGTTTTGATGAATTAGTGTACGATAACAAATGTAGTAGTGTTAATTGAACGAAACTGAAATGAAACTAAATAATGAAACATGTATTTTGTTGACAATTTTATTCCCAACAAAATAATTTGCGGTAGCACAGTGTAGCATGTAGCATAGCTGTGGTATTGTGGAAAACAGCGAGTGAGTGACGTAAAGATGTTCGAGGCGTTATTTCGCGTTGTGTTACGGCAAACTCGTGGGCGTAACGTGCGCCCGATACCGACGCTATAACTTCAGGGAAGGGGAGGTAAAGAGTTAGGATGCGTACTATATGGTATGTTATTTGCAGTGTCGTTCGATACTGCTTTTGGGCCGTAACTAGGAGAGAGTCAGTGTCTGCGTTTTTCCATCGTGTCATACTTTCCGTTTTATGTTCTTTTTTTTCTGCTATCACAGGTGTCGATGTTTGCGAAATTTCAAAGGGATTTCGCCAGAAAAATTTATATTCAAAACGGAAAATGAAAAACCCACCGACTGATTTGGAGCATTTGCTCGTATTTATTTATCAAAGATTTGCTTGTTCACTTTGACTTCATTTTTTTTTTTCGATTATTTCGTTTGGAAAATGAAAACGGTGATTAAATGTAGTATTTCGCATGTCTAATCTCGATTTTATTTGATTTTCATCTGTAGAAACATTTTTACATTGTAATTGAATTTACAAAAAATATCTGTATCATTTATATTTATCAAATTTAATTTTTGTCTGCTTTTTACAAGACATTTTGGTTTATTTGTTTTTTATTTTAATATAAAATGTAATACAAAATTTTGTATTATTTGTGGAATTAAGTAAATTTTGATATATATATATATATATATATATATATATATATATATATATATATATATAATATATATTTGAATAAATCTTTAAGAGTATAGTTTAATAGGGCATTATTTTCTTATTCGAATAATTATAGGTTTAAACGATAATATATAATTTTGATGAAATATATATATATATATACGGTTTTTTATTAGATATTAATTATCTGTTAAACAATACGGCTTAGATTATCTCCAAATTAACATTTTCAATGTACAAATGATGTACCTGATGAAAAGTATTTAATATCAGTGGCATAATTATTTTTTTAGTATGAATTAATGGCAAATTGCAAATACTAAAATAATAAAAATACATACTAAGTAACCTTAACCCTGTAATTAATTGCAGAATATTTATTTGTTATGTGATTTGTGAGAATTAATCGAATATACAGTATCTGACAAATCTGGCGTTGTACATTGCATTTCTTACACTTCTTCACACATTTTTAACAATTAAATTCAAATTCAAGCAAAAATCACTATATAATTTTCAATATTGCTGCTATAGATGAAAATACACTTGACCGTGTAGTCATGTTTGGTGCGCCCACCACTAGTGTATATAGTAACTTCTGTATAATAATGTAAATGTTTACATTATTGTACTAGTAATATAATGACCTCTTTTGACATAGGTAATATAATATATATATATATATATATATATATATATATATATATATATATAGTTGTTTTTGGAACACATATATATATATATATATATATATATATATATATATATAAATATTAGTTGTTTTTGGAACACATATATATATATATTGATACGTTTCAAGAAAAATGATAGTTTTTGTGTTGAGCTCAAATACTTAGGAAAGTTACAAGTTAGAGATCTGCAAGTACATTATATTATTTATATTTATTACGTGATTTGTGACAATGTTTCTTTGGCTGAATATGCAATTTCTGACTTTGGCGGTTTATCATTTCTACAAACATTTTTAATAATTGAATTTAAATTCAACTGAAAATAAACAATGCAACTGTGAATTATAATCCATTAATTTTTAATATAGCCGCTGGTGTTATCATAGATACTTATACACGTACACTGACATGTCATGTTTAGCGCTGCCATCAATGGGAGATATAATAAAAATGATTTTCTTTTATCTAAACAATATAATAATATAATATCAATATTTTGATATACTTAAAAAACAAATTTATTTTATAGTTTAAGAACTGTTGGCATGATTAAAAATATTTTCATTGTCTAAATATTTACAAAATCTATTTACTTCTAAGCTATAAATCAATTTTTTTCACAACTTTTTTTACTAAAAGCAATAAGTAGTTGAAATAATTAATATTTTTTATTGAAGTAAAACACCCTATGTCATATTAAATAAAAAATTTGAAAGCTTGTAAATGGAAAATAAAATATGTTTTTGTCGTTATATTGTATATGTTTCTGAATAATACTGCTTTTGGTTATTTCACCCTGTAGACCCAAAAAACTCAACATGAACAAGAAGTTTTGAAGGGTTCTAGTTCAGATACAAAACATTTCACATCTTAGGTTTATAATCAATAAAATATATTTTCAAACATTAATTCTTTATTATATAAATATTATTTGTACTCAGGACCGTTCCTGGAATGATAGCCGCCCAGGTGCAAAAAAGAAATAGCCGCCCTTAAAAATTAACATGATTTATTTTACTATTAATTTGAGGCTAAAAGTGGACCACGGCCGCCCTTTCGGCTGGCCGCCCTAGTGCGGATGCATCTTTTGCACCCCCGCCAGGAACGGCCCTGTTTGTACTGTGTGTAAAATAGGAAAACAATGGTATACACATTAAAATAATATTTTTTTTTGTATAAGCATGTGTTTCAAAATATATTCTTCAAATTATAGGTTAGTTTTGATTAGGTTAGGTTAATGTAAATTGTGAATATATCAAAAATAGCCATTCAATGAAGTTACGTCATACGAAACGTTATCTATTATATAAATTAATATAGGGCCCTGCTGTCATGGTTGAACTGCGGAAAATTTATCCTTTTGGGTACATTACACTAGATATATATATATATATATAAATAAATAATTTGTTTTAAATTTTTTATTTTAATAAAAATAAAATTGTAATAAAATTACCATTCTTTTTATGAATTGCATATTTTATAACTATGTTACCTCTTTTTGTATTGTAATTAAAATATATATGAAATTATTTTTTCTATGATTTAAAATGAGATTACAAATTTCTGATCTGATCTTTTATAAAAAAATATCCGATTGTAGAAACTGATCTGTGATCTGATCTAGATCATATTAACTGAGAGGATTTTGATCTAAATCCTTTTTAAAATGATCTGTCACAGTACTGAAAATAAAATAGAGAATGATTTAAAGGCGAAAATAAATATCCAGAAGTAGATTTTTATTTGCTAATAAACAACCGAATCGGGAAGATATTATATCTGCAGAAATGATAAAAGCAACTAGGTAAATTGGTATATAATACTATGGCATTAGATTCGACAACAATAATAATAAAATTGAAGTATTCATAGCGAGAGTGTGAGAGAATGAACGTGCAACAAAAGAATGGCAGAGAAATTAAAATCACGAGAATTGAATATGAAAACCTTTAATACCACTTCGGTCGTCAATTGGCAATGAAATGCAATGATTATCGTCGTTCTGTATTCCGAGCACCTTCGTCGAATAAAAAAAGAAATATAAGTTGGTTCGAAGAGTAGGAGCGAGCAGGCAGCAGGCAGCAGCCCGACTTCTGCTGCGCTGCGCCTTTCTGCTCCGCCGACCGACGCAAAGAAATGGGAAAAGTTTGAAAATGTAACGCGCTCGGTACCGTGTTGGGCCCATCGAATGTCCGGATTTGGCGACGACTATACCGACACCAGGTACCAGGTCTCATCGGCACGTATGCGGTGCAGATACGACTCTAACATCCAAATCAATGCTAGTTTTACGGCCTCGAAAACTGATGGTGCCCTAATTGTTTTATATCCCGTACGCAGGAACAAATCTCTATTACGTTCTTTGATTTTTTTTTTCTTCGTTCTCTTTTTCAGATTATTTAGATCTGACTAACGAGAAATGGCATTACGTTGGTTGTCTCTTTTTTGATTTGAATACATTTGTGCCGAACCGAAAAAATACGAGCTTGATATTTTAGAGCAGCGTTTCTCAACCTTTTTTGGCCCGCGGACCAGTAAAATTTGTAAAAAAAATTTGCGGACCAGTGATATTTTTTTAACAACAAAATTTTACTAGATATTAAAGAACTACTACATAAGTTAATTGTAACATTTTTATTATCATTTACTTACAATAATATTTAAATGTAATTGTATATACATATAAAAATTGAGTATATAAAGCTTTAACAAAAATCACAGAAAATTATAAAAAAAATCACAAAACTCATGGACATAGGAACACAACAAAAAATATCACTCTTACGATTATTATTATTATTATTTTTTTGATAAGTAAATTTTTTTTGCGGATATAAAAAATTGTCCGCGGACTAGTAAAATTTCTCCGCGGACCACTGGTGGTCCGCCGGACCAGCGGTTGAGAATAGCTGTTTTAGAGAATTTAGAAGAGAATTTCAAATTGTGTTTACACAATTATGGTATTTTAATATATGCAATCGTAGTTAAATAGTAGACAAACTACCATATGTGATATATGAAAATGTTGATTTTAAAAAAAAATCACTTGACGAAAAATACGTTAACTTAATTATTTTTTAATTACAATTTGATTGTCAATTGTTTTTGTAGCACCTCAATGATTTATCAGTTGAGAATTATATCATGTTATTAAGCTGACACGTGTTTAACGACATTTTATACAATAATAAAGTAATAATAATATACAAGGGTGGTTGTACAATCTACGTATATGCTCGACGCAGAGAAATAATGGAAAATAATAATAATAATGGTAATAATAATAATAATTTTATAAAATCAAATTAGTAAAGAATATAACTTATAAAAGTTTGATTTAGTAAATTTGATTCCTATAATTTTTTTTTTATTTAAATAAGTGATAAATGATAGGCAGTTTGAGTAAATTAATTGATATATAATTACCAAATAAAATTATTGATTGGTTTTTATAATACATTATTAATAAGATTGAAATTTCTGATGTTGAATTCCGATGCCTAATAGTCATTATTATCACAAACTTGTTTCAGATCTTGCTAATCACAAATAATATGCTAGTGATAACATATATTTTGACATTTTGCATGTATAATGGGGTAGTATTGATTTTCAAAAATGTATAAGCTACATTTTTCGTATGCCAAATTACAATTAATAAAAACCATTAACTAATTCTGACCTCCTAAGATTCAAATGTTCTGTCTGTGTGACGTTATTTACACCCATTTATGTTGTGGGTCAGAAGACTGGCGCCAGTTGCAGATTGGGCCAGCGGGACATCGGGACATTTCCCGGTGGACAAGTCGCAGGCTAGGCCGCAGAGCTGGTCATTTCCATCATAGACTATCAAATTATTTTATATTTATTTCTGATTTAAATGACATTATATATTTTATGCCTGTTAAATGAAGTGTATTTTCAAAATACTTTTATTAGCGCATTTTAAAAATATTGTATTACAATATTAAGCAGAAATTTTCAATTTGTATTAAAAAAATACTGATTTTAATTTTTATTGGATGACTCCCATTAGGAATTTTTAGTTATGACTTTTTATTTGAATATCAGATGATGTAAATTAGTAATCGATCAATGATAAATATTATCAGTATAAATTGATTAAAAATTAAAATACTACAAAAAAAATACATTAAAAAACTAATATTTATCAAATATTTCAATAAATAGTACTTGACTCAGTAATCGAAATAAAATATTTTTTTTAACGATTAAACGATACTAATGATACATTTAAATTTGTAACAGAAAAACATATATCAATTTTTTATTTTCTCTGATAGGATATTGAAGTAATCAAATTTATCATACTGAAATTATAACAAAATTGAAACTAATTTTGATATTGTTCTCGTAAATTTAAAATCACAGATGTTTTTTTTTCTAAAATATTTACAATTAGTTCTACAAATTATAATTTCACTAGTATAATTTAATTTATTACAAATTAATGACACATCATTAGTACCTATGGAAAATTATACGGTATTGATTGTTTTAAATTATTGCATTTTCCTACCTATTGCAGTATTTAATGCATGCAAATTTTGTTTTGCTGATAATATATGAATCTGTATACATATTTTGTTAATTTTATATTAACGAATTTTATTTTTCTATATAAACATTAATTTTATGCATTTACCAAAAAAATGTGATCATATTTTATCTCAAAATTTTAAAATGTACTGCATGATCTAGATTATATATATATGATGTCGGGGAAAAACTACACCGGATGATTCCTATGAGTAATCTAAATAAAAAAAAACTTCAAATAAACATATGTCCGAAAATGCTTTCTAACGGAACTGTAGCCGTTAGAAGTTTATTACGAGAAACATCAATCGCGTTAGCCTTATTTATTAAATCTGGAAAACAAAAACAAAAAAAAAAGCAAAAACAATAATTAAGGTACTAATTTAAAGCATGAACGTCTGGGATTAAACTCAAAGTAAGTGATTCGGTGGCCGTCTGCCTAGAAATCGGCGCTGGTATTCTCTTGATGCTTGTAATGCATTTCCATCACAAAATCCATAAATAAAAATTATATCAGCATACTCATGTACTGTGAACTCATCCATAATTAATTTAATGTTGATGTCAGAGAAAATTATTGTGACAGATAGATTATTTTTTTGTTTTTTTTTTCTGATATAATAAATAAGGCTAACGCGATTGATGTTACATGTAATAAACTTCTAACGGCTACAGTTCCGTTTTCGGATATATGTTTATTTGAAGTTTTTTATTTAGATTACTCATAGGAATCATCCGGTGTAGTTTTTCCCCGACGTCATAAATCATCTTGTATATAACTTTTTATTATTCAAACTACATTAATTACAATGCTAAAATTCGCTAGAATATGTTTATGCTGTAAAATTTGAAGATACAGTAATAATTGCTAGACCAATCAATATTAGCAGCAGATTAATAAGAGAACTAATAGAGATTTATAAAGAAAAGAACAACATGAATCACTGCAAAGACTCTGAGTTAAATAAAATTTAGCTTCCATTAATTAAAAATCTATAATTTTTATGATCGTTACTTATATGCTACCTAGTAACTTGTTGCTATGTACTGTTATTTACTTTAATGTCACTGATAAATTTTGACCTGCACGAAGACGAGCATTGATTTTCGTCGAAACATTGTTTTTATATAAATAATTAACAGAATTTTATCGTAAAACAGTTTATATATTACAATGAGTTCTGAAAAATATTTTACTTTGTTCAAAATAAATTACCGTTAATACAAAAATACCACTAATTATTTTCCATAGAGTGTTAATCATTAGAAAATTTGCTAACAAAGTTATATAAGATAGGCATTTTCATTGAAAAGCGTCTGCTCCCGCCCCACTTCCAGCTACTTTCCTTTAGTCTAGGTGAAACAAATTCCTTTAATTTGTGACAAGTGAGGGATATAATAACGTGTAGGCTGTTAGTCGCATTTAATAAATGGTGATTTGTCTTTGTAATAAACTTAGAAGCCAGCCAGTTTGTAGCAAATGACGCTAGATAAATTCAATGTAATTCGTTTGATGCTCGCGCGCCTGCTTTGATATATGCGCGACAATAAACAATCCTATTTATTTATTATATCATTCTCTTTATATTATTCCGCTGTAATTATTGTTTTAACTAAATTTTTATTATTTTCTTTTTTTTGCAGATACCAGCTACAAGCCTAAGAAGACAATTGCAGAAGGTAAGTTAAGCTTTTCATTTTATTCTTTTTTGTGATATTTACTGAAATATTATTATGACATATTGTTTAGTAAGGTTAAATTAACTATAAAATATACAATTATTACCTTATATCATAATTACTATAAAAACGTTAAGTTCTATAATTTAATTTTTATAGATATATGTCCAGTTTTTTGCTACAGAAATTTTTCGTTATCAAATATTAATTTAAGAAAATTGATAATGGACATATTTTATTTCAAAATTTTAAAATGTACTACATGATCTAGGTTTAGGTACATACAATTTTTTATTATTCAAATTACATTAATTACGGTGCTAAAGATGGATTTATGCAATCCAACTTAAACTTACATTAACTTTAAAATTAACACTTTCACAAACGTTAACTTTAAAAATAAAAAGAAACATTTATATAGTTGATTAGTTTTGAAGTTTGACATTTATTGAAATATGTTGAATTATTATGATATATTGTTTAAGTTAGATTAAGGTAACTATAAAATATACAATTATTACCTTATGTCTTACGTAATTATCGTGAAAACTTTAAGTTACTTCCATAATTTAGATTTTATAGGTGGATGTCCACAAATTTTTTGTTAACAAGTATTAATTTAAAACAACTTTTAGTGGAACGTTCTGTTTAAATTGCATTTGACTAACTATAGTGAAGACACTATACCTACACTAGTGTCTTCATTAGAACAAAAACTAATATATAAAAAAATAAAAAACAAGTAACAATATGGTAATTAAGAAAAAATATTTAACAAAAAGTAAATTGTACAATGTAGAAAGCCATGCTTTATTTATTATTTTCTTATTTTCTTTAGGTACCTATATTTCAATCTTCCATTACATTAGTTTGGAATCAGTTTAGAACTGTACGAAATGTACTTATACTGTAATTCCCAGTTTATAACCAGAATTTTTTCGATTTTAAACTAAATATATTATTTATCCTAAAATAAAGAAGCTTTAGGATTAAGTTCTAACGTTGATTTTTAATTAAAAATGATACAGAACTTAATCCTAAAGCTTATATTATATTTTAATATAATGAGTTCGGAAAGATTTTATTACTATATTATTTATCATGTTTTATTTTCGGTTTATCTTTTTCCAAACAATAGTATTTCGATGTATTTATTTTTAATTATTTATAATAAAACAATATATGAAAAATTATTACAAAAATATTACACATATTGCAGATTGCATAGAAATGTAACATCTTTAAATTCTAAAATTTTTAATTTGTTTTAATAATAATAATAATAATAATAATCATTTATTGCCTAACATAATACAGCAAAGTAAAGTGAAACATACAAAAAAATATTAATTTACATATAAGTAATTATATAAAATAAAAAAATAAAATTGATTATCTCCACTACGTAAAATAATTATATTATGTTCATATTAAAATTATTTTTAAATTTATAACTTATACTTTGCATTACAAAATTGATTGAATAATTGATTTTTTTGACTATTGTGCGATGTAGTAATATTTGACAATAAAACGTGTTATATGAACCATATTTTAGTGAATTTCATATATGATATACATATCATGTATTGACAAGTGGTAGTACAAGAATAAAATATTTGAAGTGTTCCACATTCAATTTGATTTAATGAATATGAGTAGAAAATATTCATTTAATTTTATTATTAAATACTACAGTATTTAATACGGTACTAATGAAAATTATTATTTCAATATATAATAACAATTTTATAAAAACTGTAACAGGCAAATATTGAATAATAAAGATATTTTAATGTTATTTGCTAATTGATTATTTAATACGGTAATAATGAAAATTATTATTTCAATATAAAATAACAATTTTCTAAAAAAATGTAACATACAAATTTTGAAATTGAAATTAGTTTTAAGAGCTAGTTGCTATAGAGAATATGTAAAAATGGAGGAGATTATTTAAATTATTTATTCAAAATTCAGCTTGATATTTAATACAATTACTTCTGTCTAAGTTGAGTTCTTTTATGAAACGCTTTACGGTGTTGTTTTTTTTTTTTTTTTTTTGGAGAAGTGACAAATTGAATTTCTAAGTGATCAGGTTGTGGGCGGAATAATTAGAAACGATGAGAGCGGGGAGAGTGGGTTTGTATGGCGAATATATATTAATAATCCGCAATACTTTTTTCGTCATCAGCTGGTCGCTTTCCCATCAGCGACAGTGGCAGCGGTAGCGGTAGCGGCACTGGCAAGCGGCGGCAGGCAACACAGGCGTCGTGTTATTTATGTCGCAGAAGCGAATTTGCATACTATCTTTACACCTCCGTGATTACAAATTTTTCTTTCGCTCGCGGATGACAGGTGGTATCCCCAGGAGTTAAGCGCGGCAGCGCAGCGTACAGCGTTGAGCGCTGAGGGCCTTCTACTCCTCATCTGTTATCCACGGTTCAGAAATGAACAGAAAATCGATAGCTCTTTCATGAACCGATAATGAGCCTAAATATCAATGCCATACATCATAGCACATGCCAAGTGAATTTTCTATCTTTAATAACCAGTCAATGAACACTTTAGATGGAGTAGAGCAAAACCAAGCGTCTTCGCCATTCCAGTCGCCTTCAAACACTTCAACCAAACTACCTACCTTCTTGCCTTCTTTATAGATTATTTTCTAAATTTAACTTCATCAAATACAGTTAACTTTAGGGATTTGTTATCTCTTGTCTTATTCATGATGAAGAACTATACTAACTACTATGTACAAAATTTGCATTCAAAAACCATCTAACAATATGATCTTAGAATCTATTGTAGCTGTTCTTTTGAATTAAAAATTTATGCTTATAAAATCAAAATTATTTAATTGATCCTACAATTTGCAATATTTTAATATATATATATATATATATATATATATATATATATATATATATATATATATATAAAAATAAATAAATCAAAAATTATATTTTCGATTCATATCTGGGGAACAAATTTAAATTACATACATACATACACAATCACGCCATGTACCCAAAAGGGTGTGGCACAAACTCTTTTCATCATTCCGAAATCAGTCGCCTCCAAACATTCCTATCCAAACAAGCAATTTTCGCTTCATCCACATTCATAATTCTTCTCATACAAGCTTTTTTATTCCTACTACTTGGAAACTTTCGCTCACGCAAAACACTCTCAATCATACCACTCCAATTACATAGCTTATAATTTGTAGCTAACTAGCAATTCTTTTTTAACACATATGCAGCATATAAAATATATTTTAATAAAGCATGTGTAAATGTATACGTTTATTATTTATATTTAATGATAAATTTTATGATAAAAGCAGAAACTGAGTATTGTTGTTCTTACGACATTAATTAATTTACATAGGTGTGAAAATCAAAATTTTACTGCAAAATATTTACAACGTGGTAAACCATTTCGATGTGAACATAAAATCAAATCATAAAATAACACACTATAGCCATACATCATATTTGGACTTTAATATGAACGAACGTTTTCCATGTAACTGAATAACTCTGCGTTCTTTTAAATATTTATTTTTAATGGTGGAATCTAGTGAATTGCATGTACATTTATGAAATTTGAAAATGATGCATTGTTATGTGAAACAATTTAAATTTCCTCGAAATGTATAGAAAATAGAAACAGATGTGTCTTATCTGAAATCGAAGTTGTCAAAAAAAGAAATAAAAATGTTTTGAAATGAAATAATTTATTTCGTGACTCTTAATCCGGATTATGAATATCTTGATGTGAAATCATGATCCTAGTCGTAAGTTATTTTCGGAGGTTTATTTTTATAATCATTTGATTCTGATCTTTATTTATCTCGGACAAAAGTTTTCTTATTTTTATAATTTAAATGCTTAATCGAAAATTTTATTATTTACTAAAAATAACATTAACGAGCGAAATGTATGCAAACAATTTAACAGAGAAATACTAAGGAATATATTAAAAAGAATATTTAGCAACTATGTTGAACGTAGGTACATTACTTTGAAATGAGCTAGTATGTCGTAATTCAAAAGAGCTTCAGACTTAATATACTTTTGTCTTTTATTTTCTCTTTAAAACTATTTTATTATGCAATTTCTTCGTGAAAACATAAACATTGCGAGAGAATGGAAACGTTGCTTTAATATAGAATGTTTTCACTGAAATTATTTAAATAATTTAACTGTATTTCGATAAATATTTTTACTGTTTTCAATCAGATCTTATTCGAAGGGTTTTTCAACTGCACAAATATTAAATTTATACCATTTTGTATAAAATTAGGTTTTTCTGAAACTAAATTATTAATATACCAGTATAACTATCGTAAATCTACAAAAATAAAAACTTGATAACTTGAAAGGCAGCATATTATAATGTAGAGAGTTATCAACAAATATATATATATATATATATATATATATATATATATATATATATATATATATATCTGTACATTTATTTATTCGGGCTCATCAAGTCTAGCATACACAATGTACATGAGCGTTCGCAGAGGTCAATACGTCTAAAGTATTCAGATAAATCTGCTATCGCACAACACGCGTTAGAACATCTTTATGAGTCGAGTAAAATTTGAAGATAGTAAATTAATTGCACAATTACCGACGATATATTATTTTGGTTAAAATTACGAAATAAACTTTGTTTCACTTTTCAGTTGAATAAATAAATTTGTATGTATCAGCAATATGAAGCCGTATTTTAAAATAGCCGATGATCAATAATTCGTGATTCAATTGGAATATAATGTAGGTAGTAAATAAATGAACATTTTAATCGTAAATAAATGATTTTGGTCATTTGTGTAACGAATTCTATTGACAAAGATATTTGAATCAAAATAACCAATTATGATCCGAATATGAGAGTTGATACCGCTCTTCATCATTGTGTTATAAATAAATTCATGACGAAGCGACGGCAAACGAATCCGACCGACCGACCGACTGACCACATTTGACTTACAGATTTATTGCTCAAGATTCTCCCCGTTTCGACTCGGTACAGCGTTTCGTAACCGGTAATTACCGTTACGGCATGGACTAGAACTAGTCGTAGTTCGTAAAGTGGAATAACTTTTTAGCAATTTTTTACCGCACTCCAGTTCATTATTCTATGATGTTAAGAGTTATTTTAGTCAGTTTTTAACGGCGAATTAATGTAATTAATTAAATAAAAGACTTAAACACTATCATATAATTGCTTTTAAAAGGAATAAAATTTTTGCTCTTATATTTAACTGCTATTAAAAGGAAATTTGTCGAGCTTAAATTTGTTTTAATATTTTAATGCACGTCCTTTAACATTATGCTATTTCAAGATATTTTACATTTTTCTTCATTCTATTTTCATTCTTTGCATTTCAAATTAAATTATTTTTATTTTAACGATAATTTCTTATACAGTTGATTTAGTACTAACCTAACAAATTTCGATAATATATTTAAAATAGTGATTCTCAATTATTTTTCATGTGTGTCTCATTTTTACCGACTGTCATATCACATATGATAAAGAAGTTATTGTAATCATACCAAATTTAAGATATCGATATTTTTGCAAAATAACCACGAATTAGGCTTATAGTAACACGAATCAATTGTTTTATACGTATATATATTATATATATTAATACGTATATTTATTATTTTAACAAAATATTTAACGTAATAATACCTATTCGTAAGATAGAATAATTAATTCAGAAGCAGTAATTTTTGTTAAGTATACATACATATAGTCGTATATATGAAGTCGTTTGAGAGTTTGTCTCAATCTAATAAAATATTTATGAGTGGCAATGTTTGAAAGCTGGAACACGGTCGCGAATGGACGAATGGTTGCGACAGCGATTCACAGCTCTGGGCTCGCTCACCAGGTGAGTCGAGATGAGACGAGACGAGACGAGTCGAGTTGAAAATCCGCGCGATATTTCTTACGCTCTTCAAAGGTTAGTCGTTCAATCTGCTTTCGTGAAATTTTTAAAGCAAATGGAAAATAAATAAAAGCTTTCTCGATTCTCGTCGTCGTCTTCCAACGTCAACGAATTGTTGACATGAAACATCTCGCTCGATATAAGAACACACGTACGTCGCCTTTGCTGCGTCCTCGCACCAACACTCACATCCGCAACCGGCTCGACTGTCGTACACTCAATAAATTTTTCTATACCTACAATTCTTAAGAATCTCGCTCACAATACCCCATACCTACATATACTTCAGATTGTGCACTGCACTTTACACGCAAAAAAAAACCGACTCTTGACTATCACAGATATATTTATTTTTTCTTTTCTTCTTGTCACTTCAGTGCTTTTCTTTTTTTTTTTTTTTTCAAATTGTTTGCTAAAAACATGTAATTAACTATTGCTCTACTTTGAATGATAGTTACCGTACTTTTCACTTCATAAGATGAGTTCGTTGTGTTTGATCCATCATACTTTTTATGTATAGAAGACTTTTAACTAAGATTGCAGTGATTTGAATCAGTTAACTTAAATCAGATTTTAAATCATGTAAAAAATATTAATTTAAATCATATTTTCTGCAATGTGGGGAGAAACGTATTATAAATTTGATATTTTTAATTGTATAAGCTTTTTCAAACTGGGATTTTTTATTATTTATTTATTTATTTAAATTTTATTTATTTATTTTTATTATGAAAATTATTACACACTTACACACGGTCAATGACCATGTGTAAGCGATCATCAGTTTAATGGCGGATAGTGGCAGTGTTAAGTTTAGTTGTGTATTTTATTATGGCAGTTCAAGAAATTTGACCCACCAAATCTTCATCTATGAGCCGCCAATGCTAGTTAGTTTTATAATTTTTTCGGATATTAATATCAATCGGTTATTATTGTTATCAATCGGATCACATTAAGCGGAATACACTGTAATATTATTTTGATATAATAAAACATATTTGTTACAGGAAAAATGTTATCAAATATTAATAAATTATTTTTTAAATAAAATATATATCTGTCCTTTTCTAACACATTGTAAACAAAAACAGCTCTTAAAAAGTGTATATTTCTGGTAAATATGCTCTGATAATTAATAAATTTAATGAATGATATAACATTAGATTTATTTAATATATTTTAATTATTAATTTCTGACCAATCCAGAAATTGCCTGTTATTGATAAAAGAATTTTTCTAGTTATAACCTTTATTTGTTTCAGTTCGTCTCTGACTTTTATGGCAAAATATTCGTTTATCGTATATAATAAATTCTAATATTTTAACTCGCAATTATAGTTTTTATTTAATATGTAGGTACATAAGTGTTAATTTTGTGCATTTTTTAATTGTTTTAAACAGTATTGAAAGTGTATTAACCTATTTTTTTTTAGATTTCTAACATATTTAATTTTTGCTAAGTTATCTTTGGGATTAAATATTATGTTTAATATATATTACTGCATTACATTACAGTGTTTTAGTGTGCCAGTGTGCCTAGTTTACATTGATAGAGTTAGTAGTAGAGTACGGTGGTAGAGTGCTATTTCATTACTGTGTAAACTTTTTGGGATAATGAAAGACAAGTACTACAGATAACAAAGGTAAGACTGTGAATAGTACATGTAGAACAAAATAATCTTTCTTTTCGGAAATTATGCATCCTAGAAACAAAGTGTAAATGTACGAAATAAGAATATGCTTTTCGTTTCGAGATGTTTCTCTTTTAAAATCAGTATATTTTGCTTATGTTTCCAGTAAGCTAGAATATGCTAGTTTGATTTGGTGTATCCACATTCTGCTTATCAATGTGTAGTCCTGGATCGCGTGCAACGTAAATTTCTAAAATTTTTATCATATAAAATTGACAATATCTATCCTGAAAGATGTTTAGATTCTCATATACTGTTACAGCGTCATTCCACGGTATCACTATCACAGAGGAGAGAAATATTTGCTGCAAATTTTCTAAAAATGCTTCTAATTTATAAAATTGATGCACCTTACTTATTATCTTGTGTACCATTTTACGTTCCAAGGTTAAACTCAAGACATTCCAAAAGTTTTTATCTTCAAGCACCGAGAACAGATGTCCTACGATGGTCACCTGTCCATGTGATGTGTCGAAATGCGGACCGACATTATGAAGACATATTTCGAATTTAAATTCATGTTTATTTTCAATATATATGTGTATATGTATGTATATGTATGTATATTTATATTCAATTAATTTTGTTTTGATTTCTTATTATTAGAAATAAAATTGACGTGTTTTTGATTTATTAATTATTTATTGTTTTAAGGGGTCATCTACCACTTATATAGAAACACGTATGTACTCATAAGTAAGTTTGATTATTTATAACTCGTTAATATTAAATGATAAGAAAAAAGTATTAGTATTTTTTTTTTATTTGTTTTACATAAGAAATTCTATAAAATATTTAAAAAAATTATTTACGAATTTTAATTCTTTTTATAACTTATCAGTTTCATTGATTATGTCGGCTGGTCGATTCAAGTAAAAACTTTGAAATATCTCGAAAAATAAGCATCGGACGAAAAAAATTTTCAGATGTTCTAAGATGCATAGTTTCCGAGAAAAAAATGAAAACTAATTTTACTCTAAACTTTGGGGATGATTTTAATCCCCTAAACCTTGACTAAATATAAATACGTGTCGCTTAGTTTTTAGTATTCTACTTGAATACCCGAAGCTCATTTAAATCGGCGATTAACACCTCGATATAGTTGCTGTTAGTTTTTATTTTTTTTTATTGAATTTCTATATATTTATAAAATTTGAATAGTTTATAGTACAGTGATAAATTGAACATGAGATTTATAATTATGTAGGTATATATTTTTTTATATAGCATTGCAAATTATTTTTTAACGTTTCATTATCAACCGCAAATATTTTAAATTCTTATATAATTTTTACACTTATTTGTTATTTGTTTTTGATTTATAATGTGTAAAAATAAACAAACACACACGCAATGTTTTTACAGTATCTTATTATTAAGTAGTGTTTATTTAATTTGTATTTTTGCAAAATAAATTTATAACTAGACAACATTTAAATTGTGCTATCCTGTTAATAGTTTTTCTTTCTTCTGAAATATGTATATATATATATATATATATATATATATATATATATATATATATATATATATATATATATAATTTTTATTCAAGTAGTGAAGTGAAAATATATTTCCGCATGAATTTAAATGTCCGAGGTAATTTTAGTCTGTCAAAACCATTTTAAAAATAAATGAAGCAAAAAATGTATCGTGTAAACGGAAGTTGAATTAAAAATTAAAAATGTATCTCTAATTAAGCTTTTCAAACACATAGTAATGTAATTTAGAAAGCTGAGCTTCTGAAGGGACTACTTTTTTACCATTTAGAAAAACATTTCCACAAATATTTGTATTTAAATAATGTAGAAGAAAAAGTTTTTTTTTACATTTAAATAACAGGAGTTTGTTGTAGGTAAGAATAGGATAGGATAGGACAGGAAATGTTTGAAATGGTAAAAAGTAGTTCTTGCCGACGAATTTGCAAGTGTTGGAAAAGAAATGTAAAACAATGCGTATTGTCAAAGTTTGTTGGCCACTGAGATTTGCTTATAAGCAAATTTTGGGCCTTTGAAATTGAGAAAAATGACACGGGAGAATCATTTCCATCTCATAACGGTCCCAAAACCTCTGATGGTCGTCCTTGTGTCATCCCAGCTAAAGGCCGTCTAGGGACATTTGAGCTCTGTGTTATGGCATGAATAGTGACACGGGGAATTATAAATTAAGAAAAATTATCTCGCTAGACACAAGACAGGTATAATCATTTACCATTCTAATCCATCCCCCTAATGAAACGTATTATTTTTCTATCACCGAAAAAGTATCATTATCAAATTAGGTTAGAGTGAATTTTCCAGTTTACCTCTCGGATTTAATTTGCATATTCATTTTATGATTACGAGTTACATACACCCATTTACGTCGACAATTTAACACAGCTTACTTCTAAAACAACAATCTTGTCAAAACATTTCTACCGGTACTGCCTGCTGCCTGCTGTCTGCTGTTCTCTATTCAACTCAACAAAATATTTCAACTATTAAATAACATATCTAATAGAACATTATCATTACAGTATATTTATCTGCCTACTTAACATTTTCTTTATTTGTTATTATTATTTTACGTTTACTTCTAATATATTTTATTTTATGTTCCAAACGTGTGATTCATTCATTTTTCTATATACAAAACTATGTCCAATAATTTTGGCGCCTGACGCAGATCAAACAAATGGCGCCGCTTGTTACATTTTATAAACAAAAATTATTTTATTGACAACCTAAATTAATATTTATATATTTCTAAAATATTTGATTTAAATATTTTATGATAATTTTAAAAATATAAAAAGCAATATTTTAGAAATATTATTAATACGTTTATAAATAGGTAAAATAATATAATTTGTTTATATATATATATATATATATATATATATATATATATATATATACTTGTTGCTTTGACTAAGCAAAAACTGTAAAGTTGAATGCGTAAATAAATATTATAATATTATTATTATCTTTTTTTCACCAATGAAGACGAACGTTGAGTACGTAGAGTAATAATAATAATTTTATTAATAGCTGTAAGCTATGAAATAACAAATACATGGAACACTTTATATTATAAAATAAATAAATATATGTGACACAGGTATAACTTAACTAATTTTATTCAAATAATGTTGTTTTATTTTAATTCTGAAATTATGTAGTGACGAAAATGTTTTTATAAATTCTGGTTGTTGATTATGGTTAAATAAAGATTAAAATTAAATATTTTTAAATAAAAATTTGTATTATTGTTGTTGGATCAGTCTATAATTAAATTAAGTAAGAATTCGAATAATAATTAAGTTTTTCGCTAACAAATATTAATTCGTTCACATAAATAATCATATTTGCAGGCAGACCTGCATGACTGAGTAATTTAAATCATGCGCGTGTAATACCTCTCGTTAACCATGCGGGCTCAGGTCCGAATCCTGCTTGTTATCTAAATTTACATTTATCAAATAGCTCCTGGTCAAAAGACGAAAATCGAAAACATATTACGAAACTAATATAATCATATTGTATTTAATAGAATACTGTACTGCCAGTTTTGCATGGCCAAGCGGTTTAAGACGTCTATCTAACTCCACAGGTATCTGTGCGGGCCCGGGTTCGAATCCCACATGGATATTTGTGATGTCTTTGTATCGTTTAAAATACATTTTGAAAGTGATAATAAACATTGTTTCTGGTTAAATGCCTTAAGTTATGGCCAGTGTATGTTAAAAAAATATTGCACTATCATTTTACGTAACTCAATTATAATTAATTAATATTATACAAATAATTTCGGTGTTTGTGGATAAAATTTATGCGTTTTATTGTAAATATATTTGTATTATATATTTTATAACGTATTGTCTGAAACTAAGTGTAAGCTAATTAAATCGAAATTTATAAATGTACGTTGCTCAAATACCAAGCAACTACATAATATCAACAATCTTAATGCATAAACAACTATTTTATTAAGTGTAAAATCATTTCGAATTAATATCGGTTTATTCCTACCAACATTCTGACTGGTTTACAACTGTATAAAGCATGCGCAGTATTGTCAATTACAAGCTAATTCTACATTACGCATACCTAGTACAATTTCCAACTAATCCCAAACTGATTTGAAGGTTGATTGGAACAGACCTTATATCTCTGCGTTCTTGTATGTACAAATTATTAGGTTTTGTGTTAACTGTAAATTAATAAAACTTTCAACAAGAGAGAATTATAAAATTACTAACGTATACGTAAAATATAAAATTGATGAAAGAGCCAGAGCAGATTGATGTAGGACAAGTGAAATAAGTGAGCAATTGGGATAAAAATTTTAAAAGCGTCTAAATTAAATTTAAAAAGGTAAAGCTGGAACGGAACGACGGCGGCGCAGCGGGAAGTGCGGAACGGAGCTTTAAGGGCTAAACGGGTTGTTATTAAATAATTTAGATGGAGTGTATTTTGTCTCCGATTTGAAGGCCTTTTATAAATTTTATATTAATTAATTTCTGCTTGTATGTTTATCGTTGTGGCCGACACAAGCCAAACCGGCCAACACAACGCTTAGTTGCTGCCGACGCTGACGTATTTGTATGTAATATTTTAGCACCGAGAAAAAGTTCAAACGAACTAATTACGTGGCTGAAATAAAAATTCCCAACGCGCAAAAAGAACAAATTCGCGCAAGAAAAGAATTTCAGATTATGCTCTTAATTATAACGGTTACATTTTCACTCTATTGCTGAATTTGATATATTTTAATTAAAAATTTGTAAAATAGCTCAAAGAAATGTAGGCGGAACAACGAGAATCTATGATTACGTCAACAGATTCATTTTATTAATCTATATTTAAAAAATAAACATTGTATTGTGTTGACACATATTTTAATCTTGAAGTTTTCATAAACAGAGAAATACTTTTTTTATTATTGATTCGACTGAAGAGGAAATACGAAGACTGAACAGAAAGATACTCTTAGATTTAAATTCTTAATGTAATTAGTATTATTTTTACAATATAACAGAACAGGAAATAGCGTTGTGTGTTACCTTCGTACATTTTGTACGTTTTGTTTTATGTCATTGCAATGGCAATGCAAACAAAAAAATTACATATAGCAAAGCAGAATAAATAGCCAAAACACTTTTGTTATTTTTTCTTCTAAAGTTTACAGAAATAAATCGTCTATGCGTTACTATAGACTTTATTATGTATACAATAATTTGTATCTACAATGTTTTTACGTATTTTGAGTTCGTTGCAGTACTTCTACATGTTCCTTATTTATTTGATTTTTTTTCATAACATTATTAAAAATAGAATATTTTGTAATACTTATATTTCGAAAAAAAATTATTTAACAAAAGTTGCCAAAAAAGTTATTACTAACAACTTTTATTTGGAACATTTTTTGATTCGGCTAAATATAGTTTTATTTTTAGTTACCATGACTGCAGTAGTTGTTATACAAATTTTGCTATTCCATAAAATTTAATACGATGACAGTCGGTTCTGTGGTGGTCACAGCAGAATTTTTTTGAATTCATTTCTTAATTATTTTTTGTAATGAGATTTTGTATCAAACGTGTTTTTTATTTTGTATTTTTTTCAATTTTAATATAAATCATTTTTTGTTGAACACGTAAGTAATGGTGATTATTGCTTTCGGAAAAAATATAAAACTGAAATTTGGTTGTGTAACGGAGGATTTGGTAATAATATGAAAAGTTATTGTACTTCATTCAAAACTTCTAGAGTTAAAGTTTTATGGTTATGTAGTAAAATAAAGTGTTCCGAAAACTTTAAAGTATCGTAACTCAAGAATTCGTTAGATATAATTCGGTTGTCATAGTTACCCGTGCGACATAACTTCCAAGTAAAAGCATTAGAAAAATGAATACTTTATATTTAATTTAATGCCCTATTTGGTACAAGCATTTTCAAAATGCTTAAACATTTTATTTAGAAAATAATTGTCGTTCCTTACATTTTACAATGTGTACGTTTTTTTGTTTTGTTTTCATCTTAGTTATGACAAATGCGCAGGTTGGACAAAAACGAATGCTGCCATTTTTTATTTTAATTTTTCGCCTTGGTATTAAGAAGTTTTTGTCGTTCGTTTGTTTTTTATTTTTTTTATGTTTATCTTCACGGATATTTGCCGCCATATTTGTTATTACAAATTACAGGTGATTCTTCTCATTTTTACACCTGAGTTTTTTTAGATAAGTACCTGTTTCATGTCTCTGAACACTTTTGTTTATTTTTTTAAATTTTTGTAGTATCTTGTATTTTTATTGTGTTTTATTTACTTTTATGTAAATATACAAAAGCATTTTGTTAAATTTTTTGTTATAAATGTATAATAGTAATTATTTATTTAAGATATTTATTTTTTAAATTCTTTTGAACTATTGGATTAATACTGGGTGTCCTACGACGAACATAGTTTAATATTTTACTAAAAATATATGAAATTTCAACATAGGACATGTTACATAAACCAACGCTATTTTTTACTCAAAATCCATTAAATAAGTATGTAATGTTTTTGAACTTCAAGTTTACAGCAATATTCTTATCACATTTTTAAATAGTTTTAATTTATTTTTTATGAAAAGGTAGCTCAGAACTTCCTTAATATTCGATTGCATTCTTGAGATAAGATCTTGAAAGATATTACCGATTTAAAACAAAAAAATCAAAAAAGTTGAAATACATAGATTACATAGGTTCTTAAACTTATTTGAGCTGTTGCCCAATTATGAATAAAATAAATCTCAAATCTCCCTCTCCCCCCCCCCCCGTTCCTGATATATAGAGATAATTTTTATTTTGCCCCAGAATCTTCATAGCTTCCCTATTACCTATCAGACCATCATTGCCCACCATGGATCTTACATTGCCCAAAAGGGGGGCGATATTGCCCACTTTGAAAATCACATATATATATCATATGTACAGCTTACTCTTAAATTCAATAATAAAATAAAAAATGCGGTACTTTATTTAAAATAAGAAAGTTAGGGTGAAGTTCCGGTTAAACCAGAAGTGGCATTTTATTGCCAATTTTTACTTCAACTAAGCATAGCGGAATACCCCTGTATACCATATTTCGTTACACAATAGGTCTATACTAACCAACCTTCAAAACAGTTTGGTATAAGTTTAATTTTAAGTCCGATTTAAATAAATCGAACAGTTTAGTTGTCAATGTGTTGTGACGACGATTATTTATTAAAAATCCGATGGTCGATTTAATTAAATTACAGTTAAAATTAGTGGCAGTTGTTAGTTTATCGATAAATTTAAAAACTACTAAAATACTTAGAAATTAATTGAATAATGTAATTTTATTGCTGTCAAAATTAGAATTACACCTAACCTTCAATTTTAAAAGTATTTTTACAAAATATATTGAAATCGAGCAAATTATTATTTGATTATTTAATATAAAATACATAAAAATGCTTCTGCTTTAACATGAATTATATTTTATTAAAATTTATTGACTGAATTAAAGATATTGATATATTATTTAACTTATCAAGCGAACAATTTTGACGCCGATAATAGTAACTGATTTGTCTTAATTCGTACAGTTTAATCATCCTATAATATCAAATATTCCACAAAGAAGTAAAATCGGTAATACAAGCACGATGAGCAATAAAATTGAATAATAAAAAAATGTTAGAAAATATAATTTTTTGTTTTATTTCAAAATTATGGAAAGTAGTAATGTATAGGTTTTGTTCATACATAAATACGAATTAATAAAATATATTGACATTGTAAGTTTATCTTTAACTTTAGTAATGTACATAAAATTACGGGCATACGTATTTATTTATATATACATTATTAATTATTCAAAATAATGATAAATAAAAGAAAAATAAACACAAACTATTTTGATATAATAATTTTATTATTATTAAACTGAAATAAAGATATAGCTGTATAGTAAGTAACAGTAAGTGAATAAAAAAATTGTGTACAGTCAAACACAATAGAACATATGATTATTGCAGCTCTCGATATATTTCGTGTCATTATATTGTAATCAAAATTCGATCAAACGTGTTTTGACGTCATCTATAGGCTTATAAATGAAAAAATACTCAACGAACCAAAAAAGCATCGTAGCCAATAATGTTCAATTTGCAGTTAATTGTTTTGGAAACTCAGTGTTTATGATCGGTTATTTTACAAAAGACTGTTATATAATATTAATATTTTAATTTCGTGCAAAATAAAATGATGTCAGTTTTTTTTTTTAAACATATTTTATGATGTAATCCTTTCTCTTTGTTATTGTAAAACCTGGTATCCGCAGCAAGTCTAGTTCAAACGTTGGAAGAAAAATACTTTTTTCATAAGCTCGACCTTTTGTTTTCGTTCTGCTGGTATATTTTGAGATTTTCCCTGGTTACAGTTGTCATTATGTTCTCGTAGCTTATTGACACTGGAATTCTTTCTCTCTTTCTTTTTTTCTTTTTATTTTACCTCTCTCATCCGTGGGACTAACCTAAAACATTCTCGTGTAGAAATATTTTTGTTTGGGTACTTGTTGCAAATACACTCTCGCATTTATATAATCCGTTCCTTTTTATAATTTTACCTTTTATGTTGACTACAAAGAAATTGTTTTGAATTTATTTCACGTAATAATATTATTGTTAGTAAAAGTGGAAAATACTACCTACACTTTTGTGTTTTTTCGTTAATATTTATATCGTATTATGTTTTTGTTTTAACAATGAAGATTTTTGTTATCTTTTTATACAATTGCGAAAACATGTTATCCACATGTTGTTCTTTCGAATGAAACGAATGTTTAAATTGTTTTACAAAAGTTTCAAGTGCACAGACATTTTTAAACTATCTTGCAATTCAACCATCCTAATATTTAATTTTATTTTTGTGATTGCTTCTAAATTTAAATTTATATATATATATATATATATATATATATATATATATATATATATAAAATTAATTAAAATATAATAATTGGGAATTCAATTATTGTTCAGACTTTATTTATTATTTTAATTTCAAACGAATTATTCTCATCACTTGCATTACATCTTTTATATTTTATTGTTTTATATTTCTATAAATAATTATAAAATTAACAATTATATAAACGATCTCTAAGGTAAATTTATTGAAATTAATTTAGTAATTTTTACTAGGTGATTTAAAATATTTATGACTGGAGTATTTATAGGAATTTCGTTGGACATTTTTTGACTACAATATACATTTACAATCTGTTCATTACAAAATATTCATTAAATTTTAGATAAAATATAAAACATGTACCTAAGAGAATATTCCACTAAATAATCTCTTTCATATAAATTAACAATTATTTAAATTAATTAAATCTCCTTGCTAGGTTGATTGGATTAAAACATTTTAAATGTTTCTATTTTTTTTTTGTTTAACAGTTTCCTTGCAAATGAATTTGGATGCACTGAAAATATTGCCTGATATTTTTTATTAATTTTTTTTATTTCTTGCACGGTTGTCAATTGTGAGACCCTCTGTATGATGAATGGCCCGAAGACCTTTATACTTTATTTTGAAATTTTTGCACAATTTTAATGTTTGTATACCATATTTCCAAATAGGTTTCATTATGACTTTATAGTTTATTTTCTATAATAATAATAATAATAATACAATAATACCTAATATTTATATTAATAGCATTAAGCTTATAATAATAAAACAATACAGACATTGTACAATTAAATATATATGTCTATATAAAAAGTGGCATAATTATGTAATATATTTACAAAAAGTTTCTTAATTTATACGTAAATTCCCTAATTGAGACAGAACATTAACATTATTTTACATCTTTTGCTTCTTGTATATACGTACAACAATAATTAGACAATTAATTAACATTCACATATTTACACATTTAAAACCGGCATAGAATAGTGGCGAATTACATGAAAAATTGAATACTCTATCCAGTAATTTTATTGTTAGCAAATAAATAAGGATAAAGAAGAATCTGCTTTGAAAAGGGGTAAATAGATTATCGGGTAGTGTGTTTTGAGGGCGTTAGCAAAGAAACGTCTCGTCTGCTGTTAACCAACTGGCGATTTGACCGAAACTGAAGCCGAACGCTGTGCTGTGCGTCGTATGGGAAGTCTTTCATCGTGATTTACATCGCAGTATGCCGTGGCCACCACGTACCCGAATCGATCACACTGTATAACTGAGTGTGTATGCGTAGTACGTGCCCGTTCCGGCGCACGGCATACACACACACGTATTTTTTCCTTATACGTGTGTGTTTGTGTGTGTGTTGGTTGTCGGTTGCCATATTTGCCGGAACCAAATAACTTTTCGTTACAACGCGATTTATCGATATGTTCTTTGTGCGTGTGCAAGTGTGACCGAATGGCGTACGATCGAGCTTGTTTGCTACTATGTGTGTGTGTGTCTGTCTGTTGGTTTGTGCATGTGTGTGTGTGTGTGTATGTTCGACGCGTCACGTGATTCATGGAGCGTAACGGCCGACGCCAAACGCTGCGAGCTTGACTTCTGCTTGCTCTATTTTGAGAAGAAAAGGACTGTAAGCTACTGTTTTTTAATCTCGTTATCAAATCATGTTTGCGTTTATTGCGAACAAGTTATTATCATCTTAAGCAAGTTATATACGAAACTAAAGATGCACTCTAAAAATAATATTTCTTGGCATTGTTAGTCAAATATATCAAAAATGTGTCTCTTCCAAATTTTTGGTATGGTGCCCTTAGAAAATTAGCAAATTGGAAAGTTATATCTAAAAGAAATATCGGAAATATTCTATTTTCTGGTTATTGTTATTATTTTTCCACATACTATATAGGAAAGTACCATTTTTTAATCAAAACAGAGTTCAGAAAAATGTCTTTTTTAATAAGCTGGTAAAATATAACTACATAATTTTTTCACATTCCTAACAAGAAAGATAAACATATGTATATACGTTAGAATTATTATGCTATAAATTCATTATATTTTAATATCATAAACATTAATTTTCATTTGCAAAATTTTATTCGATCCCGAGACAAAAATTACTTTACCTTGAAAGTAAGCCAGAATAGAATAAATAATAATTAAAGAATGGGGTTAAATTAACAATAAAATATGCACAAGATAATAAAATTGATTTAGAAGCAAATGTTTAATTCGGTCGGGGCATTATAAAAAATTAGCGCTGATTTAATTTTTAATGAAGCTGAAAATTGTAGTCCTTAATTAGAATGTGGATAAACAGAATGAAAACCAAATTAAATTAAAATAAATTTGCATTTTTTTTGTGTAAATGCTAAAAAACCAAACACATTTCTTATTATTCATAAGTAGCAGGATATTTCTCTCAGAAATTTAAAAGACAAATATTTTATATAAATAAAGTGTGGCAGATATTATAAAGGGGTATTGGAAATTTTATTGATTCGTAATAAACAAAACGAACAAATATTACTAACACATATAGGCAATTACTGATATGTTTTTTTCTAAGTTTTAAGTTTTGTTCTGCGAATAGATGTTTTTGTTTATTGGAGGAGCTACAAAATCTTAACTATTAATAAAGACTTTTTATATAAAATAAAAATAATTTTGTAAATTCCATGTTCGTGTAAAAATAGCACCCGGATTTATTTTATCCCAAGATAATGATGTTTGTTCTGCCAATACAGAAAACTAATTGTTGTTTTGATATGTGAGTGTACGTATGGGTGGGTTGACTGGTCAACAGTTTAGATTAAGGGTGACTTGAACATGCTAACTAAACCAGCTATTTTACCAGTTAAAGTTAACTTGACAATGCTTTTCTCGGAAATGTCGTTTATATTCTATCCGGGGCAATTCGTGGAATTAACTAAGTACACAATCGTCACCTGCAGTTGTTTTATTTTATCCCGACGACCGTTATTCTTATTTTTTAAATGCATTACACTGTTTACCGCTGAATTGTTAAATATAAAGGAGCGTCTACACGCGACGTTCTAATACGACCGATTTAAAACAGTGCTCTAATTACATTAACTTTAATTAATTTAATTTTTAAGAAAATGTAGTTGAATTTTTCTATAAATCGAGTAGGTATTTGAATATGCTTTATTCTAAATAAATTTAGTTGGATGACAGAAAATTATAATTATTGAATATTATTAGGAACATTTTATATTTAAAAAATAATAAAAATATTCTGCATGAATATTCAATTTTTTATTATTATTATTATTTAATTAAATATATTAGTTTTGGACACTAATTAAAATTTATACCATTCAACTGAAGGATCGCAGAAGGATTCCAAAGTGATTGCCAGATTTACATACACGGTATTCGTTTGCTAAGTTGATATAGCCGATTAACATGGGAAATCGACAATATTCAAAATACTTCTTTCTTTCTCGAGTTGAATTTTGAGAAATTACCATTAGGATCATTTCGATAATAAAACAATAACAGTGATTAAATACAATAAAACCATTTAATTATTTACCATTATTTAAAAAGTACCTACATTTTAAATCAATTATTTTACAACATTACTACTTATAACATATTGCGAGATTTCAATTGAGATCTCTAACTTACCTACTACTGAAGTTCGATTTCTAGCTAGAGAATTTGTTTTTTAATTTTTAATAATTAGTGAATTATAATCACTATATTTCAAAATAGTGCAATACTATTTAATAATTATTTATTATGATTTTTTAATATAGTCAAACAATACTAATAATATCATTTAATTTTTTAAAATCTAAATGTTCCTATAGGAACATTTAGATTTTATAATAATGATAGTTTCTCGAAATTTAACTCGAGAAAGAATTATTAAGGGTATTGTCGATTTCCCATGTTAATGTGTTATGTCATATATATATATAAACAAATTTGAATTAATTAATACAATAATATACAACGAACAAAATAGATTAAATTTATACTGACGTTTCACTTTATAAATTCAAATTAAGTATGTAAAATTGCTTTTCTTTTATTATGATGAATAAATATGTTTGTTTTATTTTGTGATAAAATATGAATGCATCGTAATAAAGTCAAGTCAGTTCAATTTCTTTAAATTTCATTATTAAAATGCAAATGGGTCGGGGTAGGATGTCAGCGGTTGGTGGTTTGAATCAGTTTAGTACATGCGAGGTGTAGTAGCTCATGTGACAAAATATCGAGTTGGTCTCGTCTGAACGAGAAACGAGAAACGAGAAAAAAGTACTACCTACCGTGCTGGATGGCTGCTGGCATTGTTGTCAGTGTTACCTATCCCCTGACTTCGGCGCGGCGCTTGCTCCGATACGAGTCACGGGGACTCGGGAACGGACACAGTTTGATGTAGTATAGAGTAGGGTTGTGGGGTGATTCAACGCCAGTATCTCTCGAAAATAAATATTTGCTGCACTAGCGTTACGTTCTGCCCCCGTTGTGTTATTGTACAAAAATAACATCAGAATTTATACACATCCGATGTTTGTTTCATAGTGAATTTTTGCAGTCGCTTTCGAATAAAGAACAAGACATACACGAGCCATGAACCACGAACCACCTATGCGCTGCGCTGCGCTGAGCTGCTGCCTAGCGTGTAGCGAGTAGCGAGAAACGTAACACGCCACGATTATTTTTTATTCCACCCGCAAAACATAACTTACTTTTCCAACTTTAAGGGAATCACATCTGACTGTTTTATTCCGCAAATATTTTAAACGCTCTTTGAAATATTCAACTTGTTATTTATAACTTCCTGCTTTTTACACCGTGTTCTCTTTATTTTTGTAAATAGTATTTTACAAATTATTGTTATGCATTTATTTTCAAAATGCTTTTTCAAACAACAAAAGTAATCGAGTTATTTGGATTTTTTGAACAGTAAGAATGAATTTTAAAATAGTAAATTTTTGTAACAAGGTGTGACATCTCGTGCTGTACCTAATCGTAAAATGATAATTTATTCACTATAATTATAATTTTTGAAAGTATTGAAATTTGACACAGAGCTGTATAATAATACAACAATGATGGAAAAAATCCAAAATTGGAGATAAGTCTGTAAATGAAATAACTCTGTTCGTTTATAACTTGACATCTACTGAACAGATTTTGATAGGAGTTTTATTAATAGTTGATTCGTTTTTTGAGAAAGGTTTTACCTGTGTGAGCCGCAGGTGAACGCTGCAAAGAATGGAAATTGATCAAAAACTCTGTTCGCTTGTAACTTAACATTCACGGAATAGATTCTGATGGAAGTTTTATTAATAGTTGAGTTGTTTTTCGAGGAAGATTTTTACTACGTAAGCCGTAGTCGAACGCTGTAAATAATAAAAGTTAACCAACAATTCTTTTCGCTTATAACTTGGCATTTACGGAATAGATTTTAAAGGGAGTTTTATAGTTAAGTCATTTTTCGAGAAAAGTTTTTATATGGGACAATGCAGCGTTCGCCTGCGACTCACACTCTAAATGATAAAAATTGACTAAAAACTGCAATTAAATGGATTTAAGTAGTGAATTCCGTAATGAAACATTATGCTAGTCTAAATATAAAATAAATACCAAATAAGTAACCTTACTAACAGTTGTAGAATAGTAAGTACACGTATATTATTTTTTTTGTTATGTGATTTGTATTAATTATTGATACCTACGCTTGAAGAAAAATTTATTGACATTTAATGAATTTTATAATATGTATAATACAATGATTAAATGCAGTTACACTTGTATTACAATTTGTACAATCATAATGAAAAAATTTCTATTGTATGATACAGATAATAAAAATTTTATATGATGTAGTCGTTCTTCGCACGTTACATTTTAGGATGATTATAATATATTTTTTTTTTAAAAAAAAGATACAGAAAAATGTAATGTGAATAAATGGAAAGCAGTTAAATATTTCTCTGATGGTGACTGGCATAAGAAATTGAAAGCGATATTCTAACAGTGACATTTTTCAGTAAGTGTCACATTGATTGTTCTATATTTCGTTCATAGCAATTGTCCACATTTAATTAATTACATCTAGCGTACAGAACAAATGACGTTCAATGATTAATTAAGAAGGGAAAAAAGAAAACTAATGGTTTAAGCATGGATAACAAAGCCACCTATAGACAAAAAATAAAAACGATTAAAGTTTGAATTGAATCGGCCAAACTCTAGAAACTTTCGCCAAAACAAATTTTATTTTTTTCCGATACCGCGCTAGTGAAACGCAATTTATCAAGAAATTAAAATGCTCAGAATTTTACAATTTTCTTTGTTTCTCTTTTTATTTCTTTATAACCTACATACACATCTATCTCACACGAGATACATTTACTTTTTGTTACTATACTATCGTATTTGATGTATAGGTTTATTAAATTACGTTTTATTTATTGACTATTATATTTTCATTAAAAAATTTAATATGCAGATCTTAATAACTTGTATTTTAACATTTATGAATTTTTTATTTTGGAATTTACTTATTAAAAATAACTTGAATTTACTATAAATTTTTATTTATTTGTATGTATAAAATTTATATTTATGTTAAATTCAAACCGAGAGTCACAATTGCGAGATTGGACACTAGAATAACATATTGTAACTTTATTGTGTTGTGTCCAGATATTTGCGACCGATGCTAAACAAACTGGGCGAAACATGAAAAGAGCACTCGACTCCGAATAACATAATTATGCTATTTTTTTCAAACACTCCAAACGAAACTAAATTAAAAATAAGATTCAATTTAAAAAAAACTTTTTTAAAAACCACGCTTATCTGTCATTTACATTATTCAATTGTTAATTGAACAAAAAAATAGTTCATGTGACAGATGTTATTAGTTGTATTAAAAAAATAAATATAAGCGTGTCATATCTTGTAATCGGTTTTTTTTTAATATAATATTGTGTTGTCTCGTGGAATGAAACAACATGCAAAATTTCAGTGAGATCAAATGATAGGAAGTGGTCTAAAAATTGGTTACAAAATTTGACCGCGACAACAACAGAGTGAGTTAATATAAGCGTGGTAATAAATAAAAATATGTACCAAATAACTTTAACCTTATTAAAAGTTGGAAAATATTTTTTATATATTATACGAAGACGTGTTAACGTAGATTAGTTTATAATATTTAAATGCTGAAATCAATACATTTTTTTAATTTAAAAATTAACTAATGATTAACTAAGTTGGAAAATTAGATATATATATATATATATATATATATATATATATATATATATATATATATATATATTATTTAAGTTAGTAAAAAGGTGGAATCGGATAAAAAATAAACCAAAATTTTAGGTTTTACTTGGACGTTTCGGCAGTTAATTAAATACCATTATTAGCATTACAATTATTTGTCACATGGTCAATATATTATATACATCACTGAATGGATAGATCTTATAATTATTTCTGTTTCATTGAAATTTTTAATTTAATTATTACATTAAAATTTATTTTTCAATAATTTATTTAAAGTTTTTGACTTTTGTAGTATATTTATTTTACAAATCAATGAAAATATAAATTTAAGTAATGTATGTATAAATTTATAAAATGTATCGATTAATTTATCATTTTTATTTGCACACTGAAGCTCAAAATAATATGCTGTTGGAAATTTTGTTACTGTTTTGAGTGTAATGTTTATTATTTACTTCTTATCTATAGGAAACTGCTTATTTTATTTATTTAAAAAAAAAAAACTAGAGAATTACAATAGGGGTCATTTCACAAAATTTAAATTTTAAAAAAACGTATTACAATCGAGAGTCGAATATGAAACATAACAAACATAACAAAATAAACAACAAAAGTTTTATAGTTCATTTTTAATTAATAATTGAAAATCAGTGTACATTTTCAAATCATTTTAAAAATAATGACATATGTAATGAACAATGGAGCTATAATATGACGCTTTACTACGTTTTACAACCTGATTGGCTGACAACATTTAGCAAATACAAGTTAAAAAATTCAGAAAGTTTTATATATATTTTACCTAATAATATACATTAAAAAATATACAAGTTCTAATATAATACTTTATTATATATTTATAAAGTTAATTATAAGTATAGTTAAATTAACAGAATAAATCTTGAAGCAATTTTGAAAAAGTTTATTTTTATAGAAAATTATGAACCTTGCAAAACAAACGCACTTAGTAAGGTGCCTGTGCCTACTGTCACTTGAATTTAAAATTAAAATGTACTATTTGTCTTTTTAGATCAATAAAAACACAAACCACTGTTAAATTTAGGTCTAATAATATCTTCCATTCATTAATTAATACATTTAAAGCTGTTTCACATGAGTGATTTTTCCGAAAACCTGATTGTTCTTCAACTAAAATATTATTCATATTAATATAATTTAGTAGCTGTTCTTGAATAGCTATTTCATAAATTTTTTCCACCGAAGGTAACATATTTAACGGTCTGAATTCTTCAATATTTTTAGTACCCGCAATTTTTTGAATTGGTCTAATAGTAGAACACTTCAGGTTGTCAGGAAAATACCCGTTTTGTAAAGAGTTGTTTATTATGTTTAATAAAGGATATCCTATCACATGAAACATATATTGAATAATTTTCATATTGATATTGTCAACATTATATTTATTTTTTTGAAAAAATATTATTTTTTTTTAGTTCATTTATTTCAAGTGCTCTAAATTCATCAAATGAATAACTATTGGTAAAAGTATTTACCTCACAATTGTGATATATACTGTAGTTGTTAATAGAGTTACTTATATCAATAACACTGTTTATATAATATGTATTAAACAGATTGGCAATATTACTATTATCAGTAATTATACTGTTATTGTATTCAATTTCTGCAATTTCATTTTTTGTTACTATTGAAATCATTGATTTTAATGTGTTCCACATAAGTCTAGAATTATTTTTACAATTATCAATTTTTCTGTGATAGTACATCCTTTTTCATTACGTATTATATCGACTACGTCATTTCTGGCTCTTTTAGAATTATTCCAATCATTCACAGAATTAGTATATAAATATTTACAATATGAATTATCTCTAATTGTGTTTTTTTGTTTTATTTTATAATTGAACCAGAAATTGTTATTTTTAACTATTTTATTAACAATTGTAGTGCATTCATTAACAGCGTTTGATACATTATCATAAAAAATTGAAAAGCAATTATTTACATTTGTTATTTCGTATTGTAAATTACATAACACTAATTTAGATTCTAACAGATTGTAATTTACTCTCAGATATTGTACATATTGAATATTTAGTTCATTTTTATTAATTAATTTTAAATTTAAATTTAAAATACTGTGGTCCGTTATTTTAGGCTTATGTTGAACATCACATTTGACATTATAATTATTGGTAAATACTAAATCAATACAAGTTTTTGAATTTTGTTAATTACGGCTATAATAATGCGAAAAAAAAATTGTTGTTGCAGTTTATGCCTACAAATACATAAGATCTTTCGATTGAAGTAATAAAAAAAAAAAGTGTGTAGTAATTACTAACGCGTGGAGTAGATAATTTCTAGTGTTATCAAACGCCTTAATACAGAATCCAGACTGGTCTGTTACTTTAACTCACGCAACAACACTGATTTTGAGACAAGTATATGGATACATCAATACATTATTTATAAACATTTTAAATAAGAAGTATAAAGTGAAAATGTATAACAAAACTAATATTATGTAATATAGGACATTTGAACAAATAAATGTTCGTATTGTCTTGTGAAATTTAATGTAATAACACTCAAAAATATTGAGAGTTAAAACTAATATTACTAATATTTCAATTAACAAATTGTTTTATTTAATCCAGTTTTATAATCAGGAATATTTAAAAAAAAAATATTAAATATTCATATATATATATATATATATATATATATATCATTTATTTAATTAATTTAATTATGGATTACAGTTTTATTAATTATAATACATGTGAGAGATAAAGATATAAAACTAATGATAAAATAAAATGTACAAATAGATGAAAGTATATAAACGGGACAAATTCTCACACAAACTTGAAATCAGCGATTTGCAATACCGTGTTTCTGTTAGTTTCGACAAGAATAACATATATATTCTGATATGTATGTGTATGTTTCGATAAAAATCGTAGGCATTTAATTTTTTTTACATATAAATGCAGAGGGGTAGAATGGAGATTTTTGCTTCGAGGCCCCTAATCCGATTAATCAATAATACGGTTACGGGGCGACAATTTATATTTATTTTTTTAAACATTTAAACTTTTTTCGTCGACACGAAAACTTCGTTTTATACTCGAGGTAGATTAAAAATGGAGCAGGCGTGATTAATTTTATACAATAAATAATTCACGAAGATTTTACTATTTTTCCTACTTTATCATATGTGTTATATAGGGCAAAGTTTTAAAATATACCTATTTTATCACTTTTATTATAAATGACAGTTTACAAGTACAAGGTAAATATTTTTTTGGTACGATAATAAATGTCTAATAATTAATTTAGATTTTTTATTTGGTTTAAAATTAGAATAGCAAGAAGTGCAAAATTACTAAATAATTCAGCAATTGCCAATTTGGAAATTATGAAATCGGTTGTTAGTTTTAATATTTTAAAATTGAAACAGCTCATGTTTACATCAAACAAATAATAAATTTTATCAAATCAAATTTTTTGGTTATTTTTTTGCTTAAATTCATGAAGATAGATGAAATATACGAAATTTGTTCCGAAACTTACAATATTATAATAACCAATGATTATCACACTCGGCCACAACTTTGTTTAATCATTTTCACATATTGTATCGCAATATCAAGGTTTACGAAACTTATTATAAATAGCTATTATCTCTTTAATATTATAATTTAGTGCTAATTAAAGAATTTGTATCATACAATAATTTTTATTTTAACGAACCATTATTTTTTAACGAAAATGTTTATGCATAAGGGCATTAAAATTGAGAATTCTATTATTCCAAAATAATGTAATAATTAAAATTTTGTTTAAACTGATTGTACAGTATTTTTTATTGGATAATTCTGAACATAAATCATAAACTGATATTACACATACAATTAAAATATATCTAAAGCCACGACACCACCTGCCTTAAGACTAAGAAAATTTAAATAACAAACAGTACATATTTGATTTAGTGGTAGTGAAATTCCGGTAGGCATGCTTTGTATTGTAACCTGTACAGTGTAGAATAAAATCCCCGACTGCTGCACTCGAACGCCACCAGCGGTTACGATGGCACTGTATGTTAGGTTAGGTTATGCTAGGTTAGGTGAAATGACAAATTGCTCTTGCTTCAAAACACAAAAGCTGGAATTTCTACTTCCGGCGCGAGGTCGGAATGGCCAACGAACTAAACCCCACCCCCCTTCCCCTTTTCAAAACAACACTCTTAATGTACATTTTAACATACTGATTTCACTGTTTTCCTACCACTTGACTTGTAAAACGTCCTGAATGAGGTCTCACTCACTTAATTATTGCTCGGGAGATTTCTCTTTTATGCGTCTGCACGATTTGTTTTCAGTGAAAATACGCCTGTGTTCTTTTTAACTCGATTTTAGATCCTACATGGTACATGAATACATAATGTTAATACTTCTCTGTCTTCAGCTTTTAATTTTTGAAATTATCATATTGCATATTACATATATTTTATGTAGAGTACAAGGTCGATTCAAAAAGTTTTAGATTTCTGTTTTTTTTTCATTTATTATTATTATAAAGATCGAAAACCGTCTTATAAAGTAAGAGCAACTCAAAATATTCAAGATATGAAATTAGATATTAAACTGATTTTTTTTATCTATTTATTAATTTTTACGATATTAATTTTTAGCAAAGTAAAATTTTTTTCGGAATTCGTTATTATGAATTTATTCATCAAATTTATTTTTACTTTATCTGTGGCTTTACAGTTTAACCAATTAGAAATATGCAAAAAAAATTGTATAAAATTTTTACTAGAGTTGTTTTAAATAATAGGCTTATTAAAGTATTTTTTTATTGCTTGTATATATATATATATATATATATATATATATATATATAGTAGTCTTTAACTAAAATAATTATTCTAATTTTATATTTGACTCAAATATTTCTGCTTTAGCAGGAAACGAAACAATAGAAACCTATAAAAACAATATCTTAATAATTTTATTGAAAAAAAATGCAATGAATAGTTTCTGATTTCTTAAACCAATTCTAAATAATTATTGGCCAGCTCTTTTTAAATAATCTTATTTCAAAGTTTTTATGATTTCAAATAAACAGTTTTGATTAAAAATTTGAACTTAATTTCTTAAATATTCTATTTTATTTTTATGTAATACAAATGTATTTGAACTTATAAAATTTTATTTAAAAATATTTTATATGAATTAATTTGTTTTAGTTATATAAATTATTAAAAAATCTTAAAAATTTATGAAATAAAGTAAAATTTTAGATTTATATTTTAATAATATAAATAAATATTTCAAATAACATTTTTAAAATTTTAAGAAATTAAATTCTTTTAGTTTTTATCATTTTTAAATATTTTAAAATTGTTGTGTTTGTACAGAGTAAATAATAGGAAAATTTATATTTTAATAACAAGTATATTTAATATCAGGATATAAATAAATATATGAGTAAAATACTAAATTAAATGATTAACGCGACTAAGTCAATAACCGTCAGTCAAACTGAAAGCCAAATAGTTTATAAATAATTTATTAACATAGTAAAAATAAAATATTAAAATAAAAAAGTCTTAGGATTAAGTTCTGTATATGTATATTTTATTTAAATATCGACATTTCGATATTCTCTACGTATAGTATCTTCATCAGGAAAAAATAAACAAATTACTATGTGATAAATTAACTGGATTAAAAAATTTATAAATTATTTATAGATTATTAATTAAAGGAAGCCAAATTTTATTTAAATTCAGTTATGCTAGTCACACTGATTGATGTTATTTTTTTTTTTTATAAATTTCTATTGCTTCTCTTATCAATCTACTGTTAATATTGTTGGGTCTTGCAATTATTTTAACAATGCTTTGTGTATTGATTTAAATATAATTTGGCTTCCTTTAATTAATAATTTATAAATTATTATTATTATCCGCTTTATATCTCACTACCACAGTTTAGCTGGGTACAATTGATTGAGCCTTGTATGGCTCGGCGCAGACGAATGCTCAAGTGATTGGGGCAGCCACCCAGGTGGTCGGAATGGAAAGTTATTATTATTAATATTATTATTTAATAATTTATAAACCTTTTAATTTAGTTACTTTATTACCAAGTAACTTGTTTGTATGTTTTGTTTGTTTATTATTTATGCCATTTGTATTATTTTTCCTGATGAAGATATACACAGAGTATATCGAAACGTCGATATTTAATAATAATATAATAAATAAATATATACAAAACTTAATCCTAAAGGTTTTTTATTTTAATAATTTATGGTTTTTATATTTTTCCGTGGTAACACCGGCACCACTTTGATCAGAGTATCAGAGTTCAGCTATTGCTACACATACACTGTTCATGATATCAAGTTAATTTTTCATGTAGCTTAGTTTTAGATCAAGCGGGGTCAGTTTCCAGAATTTGGTAAAAATCCGATTAAAATTTTGATCCATTTGTCCTCCTGTAATACCTCTCCGGGGACACATTGTATAAATAAATAAAAATAAAAACAATATATTTTAAATTTGCTGCAACAGTGTTTAAAATTTACATATTTTAATTGAATTTTTTTACAGACACGTATTATTAAATAAACAGTTTAATAAATGTGTACATTATGTACAAAATTAGAAATATATAATTTCAAAAAGTTATTTTATAAAATTAACAGATAAACTTTATTTTAATACTTAATTAACAAAAACACTTCATGTTTAAAAAGTTAATTTATAAAATTAACGCAAAAGTACAAAAATGTAAACTTGTTTCTTATATATATATATATATTTACGACACTATAATTTTATTTAGGAATCCCTATATATTGCACAAAACTTTGTTTAAAATTTATAGTTCAATATAAAATTCTGAATATATATATATTGACTGCATTTTATTAAAGTAAATTTACAAGTTTTAAAATTTACTGATATATATATATATATATATATATATATATATATATATATATATATACAGTTTGTGTTGTTGAAGATTTCCAAGTTTGTTCCTGTTCATCTTGATGAAATTTAAGCCAGGCAATTTTTTACCGAGTGCGTCTAATTTAAGAAACGATTAAATTCTATTCCCGCGTATATTTTTACCTGGAATTCGTAAACGGCATTCTTTAAGAATAAGAGAATGCCAGACTTGAAAAACTCACCATTTGCAAATGATTCAAACGAATTGAAATCGTATTAAGTTTAGATAAGGATAAGACCAATTGTTTTATTAAGCATGATGGTATTTTTAACCAGATTTTATATTAATTTTAATTACCAGAAAATATTTCATAAAATTATTGATAGAAAGTTTTTTATTCAAGTAATTATGATAAGAAATTTTTGTTTCCTGGAAAAATGTTCTTCATAATACAATATTAAATATTATCTAAGAAGCAATAATATTTTCTAAGATGCAGTATAAAATTTCTTTGAAAATATGCTAGATATTTAAAACGAGTTTAAATATTTTCAAGAATTTTATCAAAATTCTCTAGAAGAGTTCAATCAATAATGATGAAATTCTTGGCGAAAATAAAAATTAGAAAAAATTTGTTTAAATTACTGAGTGAGATATAAATTGCACTATAGACTACTCTACGAAAAAGTTTGCATTGTGCAATATTAATTGTACGTTTTCGTACGACACATGTAATTATTCTGTGTTTCTTTCTTAACCTCGGCTAACAAACTTCTATATAATATCAAATATGTCTCAGCTTTATCCGGGAAATATTTTGGCAGTTTATTTATTGTACGTTTACAATGCTTCATTTTTGTCAATTGTTGTGTTTGTTTCTTTAAATATTTAGAAATAAACTTAATAACTAATACGGTATAGCAGTATCACTATTCTTCTAACTAAATAAATTAAAATATTTCAGTTTGTGGAATATTACGTTTATGTAAATGTATAATTATTGTTGTGTAATGCCATATTCTCGTGGCGTAGATTATATACTACGTATACATATGCACGTTTTGACTTTGTAAGATTAAATTCATATAAATATTTTTATGGAACAATTTAAAATGGATGCACTACGGTCCTGTGGTGTAAGCTGTATAAGGAACCGTAGTGCTTGAATGCGTTTTGCGCGAAGCTGAGCTTTGGCGTAATTAAATTTTTCTTTCTTTGCAAAAAGCTTCAAGCATTACATTTCACTGGTCTTATTCTTGCGTTTATAATTTTTTAAAACCTTTATGAAAACTTATTAGAAAAGAAATACAATAAATTGTTTTTTTTTTTTTGTGAAAATCTACGACTCAAAATCGTCGTCTGTTTTTGTAAAGGTGGCACTGTTCCGCATCACTAGCTCGCTAATGTCTTGAAAATATTAATTTTATCATTTCTCTGCAGATATTAAAATTGAAACGCATTTATTAATAATCAATTAAAATTAATGAAATTATTAAATTAATTGAAATGTAAACAGAGAAGCTAGAATTCTTTTGAGAAAAGTATTATTACAGTTAATAATTTAATAAAAAAAATTAAAATAGGAGAAGTTTATTCTATTTCTTTGCAGTTATGATGTACAAAGTAGTTAGATTGCTTTGAAGTCCGCTTTTATTTTTATTGCTTATATTGTTAATTACTTATTTCATTATTAAACAAAGGAAAAATTAATATCAAAGAGCGTAGCTGTAGTTTTTCTCCAACTTTATTTGATTGTATGAGAGTTTAATTTAAATACTCACTCACATTTTGTTGTTAGTAAAATATTTTTCCAGTCACAAGTTATTTGCTTCGGAATAAAAAGCAAGCATTTTAATTCGATATAATTTATTCAGTGTAAAAATAAGAGCAAGCGTGCAATAGGTATACAAGTTGTTTGTTAGGTTAGTTTCGAAGTCGTAATTCAGAGATCAATTAAAAAGTTGCCATTTTATTACGTAAACAGCTGGTTACCGGAATAGCCTAGCAGTTCCGGACTGCAGTTGTGTACATAACGACGGGGAACATTATAACCTTTTATGACCACTTCCATCTCGAGACCAAAATACGTATAAAATTTTTAAAAAACTCTTTTACCAATGGCATTTTCAACAACAAACTTCAGACCTTTCAAACCATAAATGCCAGCGTTTATTAAGACTTTTATATTTAACGTTAAAATATCTAAGCTTTGCTGACTTTTGTTAGTCCCAATTGTAAACATAACCTACAATTCAATGACAGCTAAGCTAACATACTTTACACAGAGCACTTTTTTCTATTTCATCTTACTCGTACAACTGTTCCGAATATTAAACTGACAAGAAAAAATATTTACTTTCTTAACTCCTTGCGGATGAAACGGGATGCTTATCTATAAGTTTAGTAGGATTGTCACGTAATTGATCTAAAAATACTCAACATTCTCTTATTATTTTACTTAGTATTTTTTTTTAGTCATTTCATTTTTTTGATATACTACATTATTATGCTATTTTTAAGGGCAAAGAAGTGAATCTGTATATTCATTTATAGAAATGATTTATTCTATTTCTATTAGTTAAGATATTGTACCACTCAACTTCTGTAAAACTTCTATAAACTGTAAAATTTTTGCTTGGTTGCAGATTTACGATCTTTACAATTGAAAATACTAGTTAAAATTGTTATTAAAATGCTATTATTCATTAGCCAAGCATTTGGAACATATAATCACTTAACATAGTAAAAAATCTTTCAGAACTTGTTATATAAGTAATAAAAAAAATTAAAAAAAAAAAAGAAAAAAATAAAAAAACTTATTATAGTAAAATAAATAACTTTAGGATTAAAGTCTTATTCAGACTGCCGCTTTAGTTTTAGTTTTACGCACAAGCACAAGAATTTGACTAATTCAAACACTCGACAAATTTTTAGTTTTAATGTCAAGCGTTCGGATTGGTCAAATTTTTGTGTTTGTGCGTAAAACTAAAACGGCAGTCTGAATAAGACTTGTTCTATATATTTTATCTAAGTATCGACGTTTTGATATACTCTGCGTATATCTTATTATTTTTTCTTATGAAAATATATGAAAATGTAATATTTAAATGAAATGTATACAGAACTTAATTTTAAAGCTTTTTTATTTTAGTATAATCTCTTATTAATAATAATTATCACATTTTAAATAGTGTATGCTTAGGTCCAGTTACACGCAGCATTGTTAACTTAATCAATGAATTAATTAGGCAAGTAGATTGTCAACTGCTTTATTGATTGGTTATTTGGCAAGTTAACTAATTGGTTAATTTACAAAGGGTTTAACAATGTTTTGTGCAATCGGGTCTTAGAGTCGAAACATTTAGTCAAACATTGAAAAACAATATTGTTTCAATGTGCAACATTTTGCCGAATGCAAATAGAATGTAAATATGCGAAAAATAAAATGTTTGTTGAAAAATAAAACAGATAGAGATCTAAAGAGATATAGCCACCAATAATACGGAAATATTTTGACAGTTTGTGTCAGTGTAGAGAAATAAAAAAACAATTTTTTTTTTCATCAGTTGAAACTACCGATATAAATATAACAACGTAAAATATCGTATGGATTTGATAACATTGTCGTTCTGTTATATTAAACAACAATCAATATTTTGCTGCACATAGTTGTTATATAGTGATAATTCGGATTTCCACACAGAAGTATTATTTTCAGTGTAAAATACATACGCACAACGCTCGAATATTATATATATATATATATATATATATATATATATATATATATATATATATATTATATACTATACGATAAACGAATTGCAAAACTCGTTATAAATTACATTATGCCTCCGGTAATCCTATTGGTTCGCTAAATTGTCTAATCATTACCTCGTCATTTTAAACCAGAATATAATTAACACGATATCTTTTTCATTGCTTCTGCAAATATTTTGCTTGTATGATACCTATTATGTACATATGTATAATTTGCTAAATTTCAACCACACATGTTTATTTAATTTTTTTATTATATTTACAGTAATTTTGATTCATTTTTATTAAATAAACATGTTCTCTGTTTATTTCGCATAATAGAAAACATTTACAATTAATTGCGAATTTTGTGGTAGAATTTTGAACAAATCTTGTAAAACCTCTAGGATTATAAAGGATATTGTCTTTATACAGAATGGATTTTTTTTATTTTGTAGATAATGTAACGTGAATTTGAATTCGTGTCGGGGCAGTCTGAACAGTATTGGAAATGTATTAAATAATCACCACCATATTTGCGATTGTATTTTTGACTAGCGTTTATTTACAACACTTAAACACTACATAACAATACTATACAACAACAATGGTTAGCCGAGCGGAGCTAAACAAACAATTACACTATTTACATTACTTATAATTAATCTTACACCTATCGGACTGACATTAACACAACTTATGAACTAACACCATATTCACTTATACTCGCACACATTTATATCTACATATTTATATCACTATTTATATCACACTATTATTTATTTCAACGAGCCATCACCACCGACCCATTACTATTAGATCGATTACTAGATCTCACCAGATCGGCGCTTCAATGATGACTGACTGAGCTTGTAGCCCCTAGAGCTATATATAGGCCTGCAACCAAACCTACTCGAATGTACTAGTGTTTTTCTAGAAGCCTAATGGAACCTTCGCACACATACATTCACACAGAGCGCACACGGACTCCACGTCATCACATAAACAGAATGTGTAAACACATTCTTTACGCGTGACTCACCGCACGTATACACACACACACACATGTGCACTCACACACACATGCAAACATAATTACTTATGCATTCTCAGTTTTGTTACAATAATGACAAAATATTCTGTAATACTAGGTTTTATAGATTTACTCAAAATCTCAATTATTCAATGTTTGTTTTGTTTATCATCGTTGCTGTAGTTTTTACATGCTTCACCATGTTTAAGCTTTGTTTATAGAACAGTTTGAAACCGTTGGAAACAGGCATGAGCATGTTCATTTTATTTAAGTGTTCACGAGGATCAAAATCGCACCCTAAAATGAAACTGCGCATGCTTCTTTCAGTATTCAACTGTTGTATGAACAAAGCTATATATTTCATATAATTTTATGAAAATATTTACTAATTACAGTTAATTTTACGGCGAAGCAAAGGGACAAATTAGATTGATGTTATTGAAATTACTCATTTTTTATTTTTGCAAAAAAAAATCAATTTTAGACAATTTTGATGGTCACTTATGTTTACAACTTGGGGCATTTACTTTTTCTATTTATTTTTTTTACTATATTTTTAGTCGCATTTATTAATGTATTTTAATCGTATTTGTCAACAAATATTACTGTTTTAAATAAAATTCTTGGTCTAATTCAGAAAAATATTCATTTAATTCTTATTTTCTATTAATTTTTTTTTCAAAAATTAACGATATTTTATTTATCAATAAGAAAATTATAACTAAAAAATAATTTAGAAAAAAAAAACGAAAATAAACACACACAAAACTTATTAATAAATAATATTTTCTGTAAAAACGTTAGAATAAATAGTAATTTTGTTATTTTTCTTGCAATTAGTAAATATAAGTTTCAAATAAATGAAAGATATCATAAATACGACAAGAGTTGTGTCAGGAAATTTTTTTAAAATATTTTTTAAAAAATTTAGTGTTTTGTACCCAAATTTTTATCTATCTATTTTTGATACAAAAAAGTGAATTAAATTTAGAAAATCCGATTTAAATATAAATATTAAGCCATTTTTGTTTACTTGTATCATTTTATTTATACATAAAATAAGTAAAAAAATTTGTGATTGGCTAAAAATCTATTTTCAAAGTAAATAATAACATTTGATAATACTGGACTTTAGGTAATTAACAGGTAACTGTATTTTAAAAAAATCGAATTATGTATGATAACTTGTCATTAGTGCAGTAATTAAGCTTAGTTTACATTGATAGAATATGGAGAATAGTAGGTATACTAAGTCTGATTTACATTGTTAGAACATAGTAAATGGTATTACTAAAGTGAGCATTTCGATGGACAATAAGTAGAGCAAATATCGTGTTCACACGATGAGTTGAGAACTAGGCTTGACTATTGCGATAGTAACTATCGACCGAGATAAGCGCCCTGCACAAAAATCATCTATTGTAACAATTTCGGTAAACAAGTGACAATCGGAAATAATGTAGCCGTGGACATAGTTACATAGTTCAGGATAGAGTATAGAAGCAGCACATAGAAATACGAGGCGTTCACTTTGTAACATAGTAACAATTGGAGCGATCAGTGGCCCCGTGTTTTGTTCGTTTATCACTTGTGACATAGAGTGTGCGATGTTGTTATATTTAGTTGAATGTTGTTACTGTGTTGTCGACTTGCCTACCTCTGCCTCCATGCCTTCCTTGTTGTTGATCTCGTGTAGCTCTCTGTACGCTTGCAAATTAATACCTCGTTGGACGTAGTTTGATATGTCTAATGAAGGACCGTTTACTACACCTGAGTCTCCATACGCAAGTGCCATCATAAGTACTATTTAGCTAATAGGATGTTAGTGTTTTCGGCTCTTTTTTCTCGAACACTAAAATGATTGCTTTTTAAAGGAATTTTATATTCTAAAACATTTATTTACAACTTTTTACCCTAAAATCATTATGACAGCAGGAAATCACAAAAGTATGATTTTTACATGTTAAATACCTATGTTCGGAAGTTGCAGCCATCACTTTGTATAAAAAAGTAAATAAACAAATAACATTATATATTGTGTATCTCACAACGAGTTTACGCTTTTGTATTCTAAAAACTGTATAATATTATGTCACGAAATAACTAAGTAAGTTATAACTTAATATCAATATCACTAATGTATAATTAAATATAAAATAAATAACAATTAAATAAATAACTCTTATTATTTCCTTCATTCGACTACAAGAATTCTATGTTCTGCAAAATATTTTATGATTGCTGTACTATTTTTTATGTTTTGTTTTTCAATTCTCCAACGGAGCATGTTCTGAAGAAGGTGGAAGATACCATCAAAAGCTTGACATATAATTTTAAATGAGAGTTTGATTCGATCATCTAATCCTTTTTGACTAACTTCTCATTAAATTCAATCATTTATATATATATAAAATTATTTAGGACTGTATAATTATAATAAAAGATAATCCCATTCATGAATAATTCACTCTTTGGCAGTATTGATGAAAGAAAAAAAAACTCTTGCTCAATGAACAAGACTAAGTAACAGTATTTTAATTAGAATTAATAGAATCAATATGAAACCGAATTAAATAATTTGTTTAATTATAGCACAGGATTATCTAATTCTGTGTATTTGTAGTTGAAAAACGAAAAAAAAATTTGTTCCCTGTATACAAATGAAAATAAATAGGTCAATTAGCTGCTCATACCAGGGGTAAAATTAAACGAAACTTATTAAAAGAGTACACAGTAATTAGTAAAGATAAATATATTTTAAATTTTTTTACCGCTTTTAATATAGGCATTAATTAACGAGGTGAACGTAAAAAGAACGAAAATCGATCCGTATACCTTGAATAAAAATTTTATCGCAAACATTATATGTTACATATAATTTTCTAAACGCGACTCGAGGAAATTTGATGTAGTTAGTTTGTTTATCACTTAACGTTTTCTATTAAAAGTGTGAAAAATTAACTATATTTATAAAGTAAACATTTCAGTGTATACAACTTATTTTAACACTATTTTTTATTATTTTTCTTTAAAAATAGTTTTTATTCATTTCAAATATTATAGTATACTTACTTATTTTAATGTTTGTAGTAGTACTGTATTTTTTTATTGAATTGTTATTTTATATTTTAAATTTGTTTCAAGTAACATTTATTTTAAACGTTTAAACATTTACGGTAAACCTCAAAAATATATTTCGCCCATGTTTTGTTTATATAAAATTCACGCCATCCCTTGATAATTCACTATGCCAATAATTCTATATTATTTTTAAGTGCAGGTAATTTAATAAATAAATTTATATTAAAATAAGATAATTGTGTGACAAATGTCAATACAGTTTACGATTATTTATTTGTCGTCAACATAGCCACAACTTAACCCTAACCTGTAAATAGTAAATGACAGTTGTATTTGTAAACAAATTAATTAGAATAATAAAATGGAATGTATACATATATACAGTAAGACCTCCGCTTAACGCGGGGTATACGTTCCATCAAAGTAGATCGTTTTATATATATATATATATATATATATATATATATATATATATATATAAGGGGAAAACGGGTAGAAAATTTAAAAAAATTGTTCAGATATTTTGTCACTTGTTCATTAAATATATTTTTTTATAACAATACAACAACAAAGACTTATTTCTTACAAATATAGAAACATAACAAATGGATATATAAAAATATATAAATAAAATTACCATTTAAAAGCCACCATTTATGTTTGAGATCATTCAGATTCTTCTGCATTTCCAATTTTCTGCCTTTTTATCAAGAAGGTATCTAATGTCATTTGTGTTTTTCTTTTGCACTCTGTAAGAAGTTATCATTAAATGGACAAGGCATCTATGACACCCCGTCTTGCCTTTAAACTCCTATCAAAATCAGTGTCATTTTCAATAAATTGGTTCATAATTTTCGTTATAGTGGCTAAATTCAGCTCAATACACTATTTCAAAAAACCGCGTTAAACCGAAACAGCTCTAAGCGGATCAGCGTTAAGTGGGATCTTACTGTATTTTTATCTTATTGTAAATTAAATTTTTTCAAAAATTTAATCTATTCTTATATTTTAATAAAAACATTTTTGTTCGTTTAATTTGAGGGCGTAGGTCAAATTTTGTATAAAACTTGTTGGTAAACGAAATTTCTGAACTCCTGTCATAAAATCCATCTTTTCACACTTGTTTAAAAAGACATTTTACTGTATTTTAATTAAATTTAATGTAGTATTGGTATTCATTAACTGTAGATTCTTTTTATACTGTACGTACATTTTCTCCAAAATTTGTGAAAAATTTTGTTATTTATAGTCAGTGGCATGCAATTTTAATTTATTTTTACATGTTACCGCATTTTATATCGTATAATAGCTATAGCCAATATGTAATTTTTATTAAATGTTTAATTAAACATTTATCACAATATTTATTACACTAAGTAATATGAATTTTGCGAATAATAATGTTAAAATTACAAAGTAATTAAATATTGTAGTGCATTGTTTGTTTGATATCAAAAATGCAGTACCTGTATTATTATATTTTGCGTAAATTTTGAGGATTAACAAAATTGAATACATATTTAGTGAAGGGGTTCAGGTAGCTTTTAATTTTTTGCTACAATTTTTACTTTGTTGGATAATAAATGAAGCAATATGGTCAGGTAAAATTTTCCGTTGCTTTTTGTTGGAGATTTTAGCTCCGGATCAATTGTGATTAAATTTTTATCAAAGGAAAAAAGTAAAACAAGTAGTTGGAAAAAGAGTGGAACGGCGAATTTGTATTTCAATTTTGTGTCCTGCATCTTATGCATACGATACGTTCCGATTACAAAGTTACATTGTATGTGTAAAGTTAGGTTAGGATAGGTTAGGCTAGGTCATCTATATATATATATATATATATATATATATATATATATATATATACATATATGTATGTGTAGTACAGGTCCGCATCTACCAAACAACATACGAACATGGATTGTCAGGTTATAATTAATTACTTGTAACCAAATTAACGCGCGTGTTTGCAATGTACTTCGAGCGCGTTCATTCGAAATTTGTAATGTAATTATTTGCTTTTCTTGTAATTAAATTTTTGTTTGTACACTTGCAGATGCTATATAAATGACTGCTTTCAAATTGCTGCAAATGAGATAAAAAAAAAACAAAAAAGAGTCAACTGTCGGAATAAAAACAAGCTAATTTTATCAGGATATCGTTGTAATAAAATTTGCACACTGCACGCCCGCTGTCATCCTCAAATTTATGAAATATTTTTATGAATAATTTTTAAATTAAAAATAGTTTTATAACTTGCACCTCCTCCACTCAGTATTCCTGGAATGTTCATAAATTATTATTTGTAGTTTTATTAACTGTTTTCTTATTTCTTAGATTACGTGCTTTACATATTTATTTCATTTTGCATTGTATTATTAATTATATTTTTTTTGCTAGAAATATTTGAATTAAATATCGTGAAACATGGAATTATATTTTATAAATTTGTAATTGCCTTGCAAATAATTAGAACGTGCTATTTAGATTTGTCTATTTCTTGTAATTAGAAACTGAAGGATTTGCAGTAAATTTGACATTATTTATTTTTATGAAAAGTCAAATTTAATTTGGTAGGATTTTTTTTGATCATACATATATTGTTTTATCATTTTTAATGTAATTTTTTGGAAAGTAATATGCTAATTTTTGAAATTAGCGTATTTTGGCAAATTTAATATATTTGTATTACAAATTTGTTTATACTGTACAGGATGATTTATAATGAGTGTAACACACTTTAACAACTTGTTGTGGAAGTCATTTTGAACAAAAAATGTCATATAAATCTAGGTCCTATTTTAGTTAATTACAGAAGTACAAAATGTCAAAATTTTATTAGTGCAGTAGTAGATAGTTTCGTTTAATATCTACTTACATTTGAAAAAACAAAATATATGCTTATAATAATAATCATTTATTGTCTACTAACAGAAGAACCATTTACAAGGCATATGTTCGTATGCATACAAATTTTCGTTAAAAATAATGATTCGTTAACATGAAAATTATTGGATTTCGTAAGAAATCTTTGTATGTTGATTGCAACGAAATTTATTACGGAATCCAAGAATTATATAAAAATTGAATGGAAGCAGCTTTTTTTCTATTCTCTACCGATTGAATTTAAAATGTTTCTAAAATTTAACATAATTAACACGTAATTTGAAAACAAAAGAAAATGTATGACTTTATAATACTAGATGATCAAAATGTGTCGCTTTAGCCCAAATACAAGCACGACACCTGCGAATTAACCAACTAACAATAACAAAACCTAGATTTATATAACTTTTTTTTTGATCAAAATGACTACCACAACAAGTTGTCAAAGTTTGTTACACTCATTATAATTCAACCTGTATTAATGTATATTTTAAAAGGTCTATCAGTAAACAATTTTGCGTTCATTAACAAGAAAAACTAGGATATTTGTGTACACAAGTATAAATTAATTGGTATTATATTTGCACGCATATAAATTACAGAGAACAAATGTATTTGTACAAAATGCATTATGCAAATAGAACAGAATGTATATTGCATATTTTTAAATAATTTATGTCACACAAATATTATACATAAATAAGCAAGTTATTATCTTAAAAACTGTATTGAATTTAACATAGTAAAAAGTCTTTCAAAACGCATTATATTAAAATAAAACGGCTTTCGGATGTAGTTCTGCATTAATATTTATTGAAGATGTACGTTGAGTACGTCGAAACGTTGATTATTAATAAATATTAATACAGAACTACAACCTAAATCCGTTTTAATTTTTTGTATTAAATTTCATATTTAGAATCAATTATACAGAGCTATTCAAAAAGAAAGAACAGATTTCAAACATTTAATTCTTCCAAACTACGAAAGATAGAAACATGATTCCAACGTTCATGGAGAGAGTAAAAAGTTTACAATTTTATGTTATGGCTTCATGTGCAGACGATGTTTGAGAATTCGCCATACCGTTGGTTGAGGAATGTTAAGTTCCATGCTTGCTCGTGATGTGGATTTCTTTGGGCTCCTTTCGTAAAGTGTACGAATACACTCTACATTCTCGTTCGATGTGCGTGGACGTCCCGTGCTTTTCCTTTTGCAGATGCGCAACCATCTTCTACGAATTTTCGATGCCAGTCGTAAATTTGCTTATGACGCGGCGGTTGTTTATTAAATTGACGGCGAAATGCACGTTGAACTAGTAAAACTAGAGTAGTTTTGCTAATTGCAGCACACAAAATGATTTCTCTTGTGTGATTGGAACTTCTACCCCCCTCTATTTAAATTGTAAACTTTTCTCTTTCAATAAACGTAGGAATCATGTTTCTATCTTTTGTAGTTTGGAAGAATTAAATGTTTGAAATCTGTTCTTTCATTTTGAATAGCCCTGTATATAAAAAAAAATAACTTTTTTTATTGTATATTTTATTACAATTATTACATTGAATTATCTCCGTAAATTTGGACATGCAAATCATTTAAATAACATTTTGAAATAACAGATGAAATAAAAGAATTTTAAAAATTGTTTTAGCGGTGAAAATAGAGCATACAGTTTATTTTATTTTTTAAAAGAATTATAACATGTTTTTACTATATTGCATATCGTATTGTATTATGTTTTAAATATTTTTAAACTTGAAATGAAAATATTTATGTTTTCATTTTATCTTTTAACAGAATTTTAAATCTCATTATATTTGACAAATAAATTTTGTAGTTGTTATAAATTCAATTAATGTGCATTGTTAAATACTTTATTCAATGTTGAAAAAATTTAATTTTTTCAAATAAGTATATAATAAGTTTTATTAATAGAGAGATATTGTGAGAACGTTTGCGATAATAAGCTCAGCGTTATTTAAATAACGTTAACCTTTTTAACGAAATTCGAAATGGAAGTTATTGTGCCATATGTATAGTTATATCTTCACGTTATTTCTAAGTTCCAAAATAATCCGCTAATTAGTATATCATTTAAGTGGAGTCAACTATATCCAAGTATGTTAGTAAATGTCAAATTCAAACAGTCGGATATTATTTGGTAATTTTAATGCTGCACTTAATATAGGTATACCTTTTTTCTCAAAACGAAAATTCAATTTAATTTCTTTGTTCATTTATCGCCAATTTACAATATGATATAAGATTGCATCATTAATATTTATATCAGTTTTAATAGCTATATTTAAAATATGTACCATTATGCTGAATTCATTGAATCAAATTCATAACCTAAATAGTATAAGTTGCCAAACAAGTTATTTACGTTAACGCACGATGTTATTTAGTGGCAAATAACGAGTTGCGCTATCGTTATTAACGGACGCTATTTGCTACTAAATAATGCGCATGCGCAGATGTCAAAATAACGTAAACGTAAATACCGCACGACATTATATGAATGCACAATATCTCTGTATTATTGCCAGATTTTTGCATAATTTACGTAAAGTTATACTTTACATTGCAAAATTTAATCATTGTGATTCTTATAATATTTTATATATTAAATAAAGAAAATACTGTTGCAAAAATTTGTGTCAGTCATTTAAGATAATTTGGTCATCTGTCTAACGAACGTTTGGTTCAAAGAATACACTGTAAAAAAAGTTATGTGTTGCTTTTGTTCTTTTGTTTAAATATTATTTACATTTTTAATGTTAAAGTTAATCGTATACCGATAATTTCATTAGTAAAGAAATTTCAAGTATCGTTAGCTGCAGAAGCAAACTTACTTAATATTAGTTTTAGTAATTTTCGAAAGAGTTTTCGTATATATTTTTCACTTATTAACAAAGAACGATAATTATTTAAAGCAGACGTTGCGGAAAAAAACTAGCTTAGTAGATTCCATCGGGTATAATAGCGAAGCGAACACTAGAGAAACGATATTCCAACTACCTCTCTAGTGGCTAACAAACCAAATTCAAGATCTTAAATGTTCTATCTGCAAAGACTGCAGCCGTGTTACCTGCGGAAAATAACGTTATAGTGCATCAGCAGTCACTGATTCGAATACAAACAGCGGCAATTATGCGGAACTGCGCTTTTTCTTGGCTTGAATCCTGCCTTCTGCTACATTTCGATCTTTGCTCTATGTGTTTGTGTTTTGTTTTGTTTTTTTGTTTTTGTATTTGATAACGATATCTGCTAACGTACATCGGAATTGGAACAACGTAAATAGAAAAAAATTCTATGGTATATTATTTATTGTGTGACCTACTTACTTTCACAATAACTTTTATCGTACACACATCGACATTGCCACAAATGAGATTAACAAATAAATATTTACTTTTAGTTTGCTTTTTTTTAGAATTGTTATATGCTTTTTAATTATGTTTTTGAATAACGACGCTATTTCAATATTTGACTTTTTTATTCATTGTTTATACACAATAACGGTATTAAAAATGTTGTTTATTTGATAATTATGAAGAAAATATCCCATATTGTTAAATAGAATGCTAATAAAATGTACCTAATTAATTTATATATTAAATTTGATAAACCATTGTTTATATTTATAAATACAATGAGGAAAAGGTTTTTACTTTTATCTCAAAAGTAAAAGTGTTTTTGAACTGTAAACTTATATATTTTTAATATAAATAAAAAAAATTAATAAAAAAAATGTAAGTAGCCGTTTAACTATTTTAAAAATTTGTATAAAATTATTTACTATTTAGGTTAGAGACGGAGTGAAACAGAATAAATGTAATTGTAAAATTATTAATAATTTTCAGTTCAAATGTAATTTTATATTTAAACTAAATATTAAATATTATACAAAGCTTTTAAAATAGTTATAATGTTACTTGCCATCATTTTTTTTTTTATTAAAATTTTTATTTTCATTAGAAAAACATAAGTTTACAGTTCAAAAACACGTTTACTTTTGAGTTAGACGTAAAAATCGAATCTAAAGCAAAAATTTGGTTATATCAACTAATCAGTCAATGAGACAGTTTCAAAAGCAGTTGAAGTTGAATTGGTAAAGTTCACAGTGTGTTATACAATAATTTGATATGTTGTAGATTTTCTATTTTTAGAGTCTGCACAACTTTTATATATATATATATATATATATATATATATGTATGTATTTACAATACCTGCAAACAATATATGACGTAATAAATTTCGCGAAGAAAATAGCAAATTATAGCAACTATTCTAAAGTTGTTGGTTAAGCGCAGAAGAAATTGGCGTACTACCTGAATGTCTGCAGAGCTAGAAAACAAGCATACAGTGGATATATATACGGTAGCAACATGAATTAAAAAAACTTCTACTATTTAATTTGACGTGTGTTTCATATTTATATCACATAAGTAATATTGCAAATTTGTAACTATCTGAAGATTATTCAGAACACTTTGGCCTGTATTTTTACTTCACTTTTGAAAGAGATTTTTCTGTAGAAACTATTTTTGACGTTTTTTATAAATATAATATTTCATAAATATTTATAATAATTATAAGTTGCTGTATGATAGTGAATGTTGGGTTTTATTGCAAAAGCATAAAAGAAAAATGACTGCTGTGGAAATGGGATTTTTACGTTTGATATGCGGTGTAACTAGGAGAAATTGGGTACGAAATAGATTAGTGTATGATGAGTGTTAAATTGAAAAGATGTTGTTGCAAAAGTTGCCGTGTTAGTCAGTTCAGATGGTTCGGTTATTTGAGCGAATGTTTAATGAATGTCTAATTGGTTAAAAGAAGGTATACGTTTGCGTGGACGTCCGATGAGTAGTTGGAGTAGTATAATTGAGAGTGTGATGCGTGAGAAAAAGTTGTCAAGTAACTGACAGTATATTTAATACCGTTTAATTTTTTTAAAAATTTATATTACTATACTGAAAAAATTATAATTAATGATATTTTTTAATTAAATAAATGCGAAAAGCGCTAGTAATTTTTTAACTATTCGTAACTGTTAGTTACTTCGTCGAAAGTTTAATTGTGCATTTTGTTTAACGAAACAATTATTCACTTGAATTTGCAAAATTGTAAACACTGTCAGTTTGGAGTAAATATTGTAATATCATATTTATAACTCATGTTGTGTCATCTTTCCAAGAATTACCATATATTCTATTAATATATGTGTTTGAGGAATATCGAATAATTTTCATTTTTGCAGAATTACTAATATTTTTTGAATTTTTTTGTGGAGTGGGTGAGTTAACAAGATTAGTTTATATTTTGTATATTTACAGGGGAAAAAAATGAATAGAGAAGAAGAAAATTCTCCAAAAATACTATTAATCTTGCAAAAAATGCGGATTATTCAATATACAATATTCCTGTGACATATGTAAAATGATATTGGTAGTCGAAGGATAAGTTGTTAAAAATTTTATAGTTTGAATTATTTTATCTCAATAGTTAATTTCGATACGATAATATATGAGCAGCCTTGAAAATCGACGTTACTGGAATCCAATATTATTAGTGTCGAATTTTTACGATTGCTGAAAATGAGATGTTTGGAAGTTAGGAACATATTTCTTTGATTGGCCGCGTGTTCAGATCAACAAAGTATGCCATGAAAATCTGGTCGAGTCGAATGGTGTCAGAAGTAGGGGGGTTTCCAGTACACACAGAACAGAACACAGACAGTTTGCTTGTAGATGTATACGTATATATTGGCTTGGTAGTATACGCCGTACACCGTACGGAGTACGAAGCGAATTACTGCACGCTGCAGTAAAAGTCATGCATATAAAGAACTTGTAAACTATGCTACGACTTGCCGTTTAGATATGTGTCGGCTTTATTGCCCAACGGGGTGCTATAAGAGTTATAAATTACGCCACGGTGTCGCAGCACCGGAGAGACAGCACCCGACAACCGGCTAACGCCAATATCCCAACGCGACTTAACCTCACTTCCGCAAAAACGGACCTCGAACGTCCGGAACCACGGATTCCAAATAGAATTATGCATCGTTTCGTTGACTGCTCATATACATATTAAAACTACTTCCATTCTAATATTATTATTATTATTTAATTAATTACTACTTTCAAATCTCTATTCATTCATCGCGAACTTACTCATAATTTATTTACTATTTACACTTTGTTTGTTCTGAATTATTACGAATAATGTTTAGTGTGTTCTTATTGATTATTATGAATCAGTTTTTATTTGTTGATCTAGGAATTTCTTTTTTTTTTTTGTTAAAACATAGAATTTTAAAAACAAGTGCAGTTGAGGAATAGTTTTAAGTGCTTTTGCAAATTATATGCATAATTAATATATTTTAGAGTTTTTTGATTATTTTGAAATGAATTTCTATATTTACTTTTTTACATCGTAACATTTTTAATGTTTCTTAAATATTTCCATTTTTAAAATTTTTAAATTTATTTTTTGTTGTTATTTTGGTGAAACATACACGATATTTTTAAATTTGAATGGTAAAACTTATCTACATATAAACTCTTGTCAGATTAATTTAGCTTACTCTTAAAATATTTTATAATTTATGACTTGCTAAAAATGTAATTCTTCACACAGTTTCATATTTTTTATATTAGATTTGTGGTAATTAAATATGGTTTAAATTATAGTTAGAAGATTATATCTGAATATATCCGATGAGTAGATGGAGTAGTATGATTGAGTGTGTTTTGCGTTAGCGAAAGTTTCCAAGTAGTATTAATAGAAGAGCATGTATTTTTAGGTATCATGAATGTGGATGATTTTAAAGTTGCTTGTTGGGTAAGAATGTTTGGAAAAAATGAATTTAATGAAAAGTTTATACCGCAAACTTTTGAATACGTGGCGTGATTGTATATGTATGTATGCATTAATTAACAACTATTTTGTTATTTGTATGCGCGAAAGAAGATAAAATAATATTAATTTTTTTTATTTTTAAACATATCGTTTGGTACTGCAAGCTTTGTTTCAAAATTGGTTTTAACTTATACCGATTTTCGGACAACGTCACTTGTCATAAGAGGAGGACTAAAAAAAAATGAACAAATACATTCAAAAATCAATTTTGTATTATCAGCCATTATGTTACATTAACCCAGTGGTTCTTAACCGATGTTCCTCGGAACACTAGTGTTCCGTGGAATTAGGTGAAGTGTTCCGTCAAACTTAGATATTCAGAAGAAAAAAATAGTAGGAGTATCAAATATTATGTATAAAATTTCTCAATAAATTCATAAATATATATTTTTTCAGAATTCAATTTAGTTTCATTTTTACATCGAAATGCTTTAAAATTGCAATTTCACAGGTACTTTTTCAAAAAATTTCTCGCGGTGTGGAGGGATCCCCTTCCCACCCCGCACCACCAACCATAACGTTTAGATAGGTTTTGCGCTTGGCGCAAATCTTGCATCTTCGTTCTCGATCGGTACACAGTTGAAAGGGCCCCAGTAGTTCCGCCAAAAATTTTGATATATCAAAGTGCTCCTTCATTACCAAAAGATTAAGAACCACTGCATTAGCTATTTATAATAATTTTTTTTATAAAATAAACAAGTTTTATCAACTTTATTAGATGTTTGAAACAAAGCAAGAAAGGTTTTCTTTAAATATATTTATTTGTTTGATTATTATTTTAAAAAGCTTTTTATACGCTTTTATTAAATAATTTAAGATTTGAAAATAATTATACAATAACAATTTATTGTTATAAATGTCACATAATGTGATTGTGTGCATATGTATATGTGTAATTGTATACTATAAATTTGATAGAAAAGTTTATATAATTTTGACAAGCTGTAAAGATGAAAATGTAAATGTAAAAAGCATGTAAAATATATCTGGTATTTAAATTGATTAAAATTCCCAACTTAACAAACCAATTAAAAAGGATACCACCATTTATAAGAATGATTGAGAAAGTAGGTGAAATGTTTTATTCAATTGAGTTTAGTCGTATTATACACGGAGATCGTAGAGTAAACGAGAAGTTTGCAACGGATCGAGAAGCATCGAGTAAATCCGACTGAAACCGAAATAGTAACGACAGCTATCCGCTTCCGCTACTGTATGATACGAAACGAGTAGGCAAGGCACACGAATTCCGGGTACGAGTACGGGTACGGGCTACGGGCGTCCAATGTTCAACGAACGTCCAACTAGAATCGCTCGCTTCCCGCAACAACTACCCTACGAAAAAAACGAACACTAATGACAGTGTCCATTCCATTTCACTTAAAATAGTAACAAGCAACGTAGCGTGAATTTTCAAACCGTTTAACTAATGTGATTAAAGAATACGAACGACATGTGGAATTGTGAACAAACGTACGTGCGTGCATAGCTCGAACCTAACCGACTATCGGCTTCGTTCAGCATCGTACTACCGCGCCAGGCGCCAGCCCATGTGCGTTCTGTGTGCGACTGTATTTGTGTAGGTTATGTTACGTACAAGCGTAGATTGTATCAGCAGGACGATGGGGTGCCTGTTACTGATTGTTTTTATGGGATCTCTCAACCATAAAAGTCGATTCACGTGTTGGTGCGGAAATAGAACCGAACCGTAGTCGGAAATGACGGGAAATAAAATATATTTTTGAGGTTATGATTCCCGATTGCTCATTTATTTCATAATAATAAAAAAAGAAACTGCTTTACGCTCTTTATAATCATATTTACGCTAAACTGCTTTAAAAACTTTGCTGACTGAAACAAATTTTAAATTAAAGTTTCTCTTGGAAACTATTTCTGCGCAAAATGCGAAAATATATGTCTCAAATAATTATTATGTATTACTAATATTTAAAATTTAAATGAATAATTTGATTGTCATTTGAGTTTGACTGAATTCACAATCACATCTTTCTTGTACTAGTAATTCATTTCACATTCACAATCGTGAAGTAATATTCGAAATAATTATAATTTGTTTACTATTTTATCGGCAAAAGTATCTTTCATTTCAATCAACGTTGATGACAATTTTTACAATTCAAGTTAGATATTAAATTTCAATTTAAATATCTATGTTATAATATGATATGTAAATTTTCAAGCTCGGATTGGCTTTTGGGAATTCTGGAGAATTTCTAGTGGGCCGATACTATTTTGAGTTTAGTTTTACATTGAATATAATCAGTAAAAATTTCCAATCCGTCCTCGGTAATTTTGAAGTGCATTAGAAGCGCACATGTATAAATTTTTATTATTGTTTTAATAACATTATTATAATTCTTACTAATTTTATATATTAATATTTGTGTTAAATTCCGGAGTAGTTAATACTAATAAAAGAAACAAACACTTTTTACGCGTAACGCCAAACTTACAGTTTACTTTTTCCGGATTTGCAAGATAAGAATAAATGTTTGTGTGTTTATATACTGAGATATGAAATTTATAGGAGGCAAAGAACGTGTACTGCAGCAATTGCAGTAAATCTAAGTTCGAAGTCTGGACAGATTTGGAGCGGAGCAATAGCAAGTATTCCAGTATCGTGCAGCTTCCATTTGTGTTGTATGACAATGCAGCAACAGGGACAGATCTTTTGACAATGCTCTGTGTGTGTTTGTTTGTTTTTTTTTTCGTCCTGAATTGGGGGATATTATGGTCTTGAAATGTAATATCCGTATGTGTCAGTGGGAATTCAGGCCCGTGGGAAATTGCTCGTTTAAACAGTGTACGTAATGGTATGCTCTGAGCGTAATACCTCGCGGAGCATTGGGAAATAGACTCTCTGGCAAATGACACGTTTGGGTATTGGCCACCATGGCACGCATCGAATGCTAATTTACCTAATATTTCATCAGTTTTCACAGATTACTCAATGCTTCGAAATTCCCACTTTGGGCTAATTCATTTGCGGGTTATAAAACCTTTTTTTTTTATCTATTTTAATGCTATTTTTATACTTTTTGTAAACTCATTTTTATATACTTTCATTTTTCATTAACCTACAAAAATAAATTTAAAATATAATGATCAATGAAAAATACACAGAAAGAATATAGCTTTCTGCCATTTTATTATTAATAATTTTGAAAAAATTGTTAAAAAATACAAAGTTAAAAAAATTATTAGTACCACTAATACCCGTATTTCTAAACTGAATTGTTAAAACAAAATATTATTAAAATAAAACGGCTTTATTAATCTGTATTAATAAATATTAATACAGACCTATAACCTAAACCTATTTTATTTAAATATAATGAATTCTGAAAGATTTTCTTTAGTATGTTAAAATATTATTATATTATATATTCAAAAACGTAAACATCGTACGATTCCCAGAATTGATATTTAATAGGAGTAATTTGTTATATTTATAACGAAATATTTTATGAATTTGTTTTTATTAACAATTTTTAATAGTTTAATATTTGAACAAATGTTTTAAATAAATATATTATGATAAATAAAATATCAAAATAAAATTGTATTTGCCTGTTTTTATTAGTGCAATAATATTAAGTAGATATTTTGCTTATAAATACAACAAAATATTTTAATTTAAAAAAAATTAAACTTGAGTACGAATTATGTAATATATTGTCGATTTTCCATGTTAATTTTAACAATATACAAGCCCAAAAATTCAAATACACACATAACGATAATATAAGTTTGTTAAAGGATTTAAAAAAAAATGATTGTTTGCAAATATTGAAACCGAATAAACCAAATATGAAATCAACATTGGTTTATCGATTGCAAAAAAAAAAACTAAATAAAAAACTAGTCAAAAAAATAGTGGTAGAAAAGCGTAATACGGCTACAAAATTTGTGTTGAGCAATAGTTGTTTTGTCAGGCCACAATTATTGTAGTACTCGCTTTGCCAACGCGATAGACAACATAGCAGTAGCCCAGTTGCGCCACGTACCGTATCGATAACGTTTCGTAAACAAACGTCCAACGACCACAAATTCGATCTCCAAACACTTTGACTTTACGCCAGCCCGCTTCCATGTATAGCTTGTTTGGTGACGCCAAAGTGAACAACGTATCAAAGCTAATTATTTTAGTTTTGTCGCGTCTAATTGCAACGAAATTGCATCAAATTGTCTCATTTTAATTATTATTGTTCGTCGAATCTAGTCGAGCCGTGGCGGCAAACGTAAATAAACTGTTTTTATTATTTCACCACAACTATACTACACACTATTATACGCTAATCATATAGTTTGCCCTTTATTATTATAACCTATATTTTGCCACGTACATTTAGCTAGAAATTAATAGAGTAACGAATATGCAATTTACTATATTTCCCGTGAAAATATAATTTCGTGCATGCAATTAATAAAGCTGTAATGCAATCAACACAAATACTGTTTAAAGTGCTCAAATAAATTTGTTTTAAATCTAAATTAAAAATATTTCACTACCACAATTTTAATTACGGCTCCATACCAACAAATTCACTGATACAATTTCAATACGTTTTTAAATTTATTTTATTAACTTTGGTTTCTAAATTTTGTGATTGGATACGTACATACAATAACATATTCAGGCCCGGTTTTATAAACACCAAAGTAAATTTAATATACATACTCTGTTGTTTAACAAAGAAAATTTTAAAACAAATAACTTTTGGGAGATTTACCGGCTGAGAATTTTAACATTTGTCAAAATAATTTTCAGTATATTCAATAACATTTTCAAATTGTAAAAAAAAAAACACGTGACAATGGATAAAAATCGTGACAGTGACAAAAACTACTCCGGCTTTAACACAGAAAATTTGTTAGAAATAGATGATACAAGTATATGCTGAATATAATCGACAACAGTTCTCGTAATTCCTAGATGGAACATTGGTCTATATGCTCTAGAAGCTGAACATATAGTTTCATAACATTTTTTACTTGGTTGCTGGTGCGGGTCGTTAATCCACAGCTAAGTAAGGGACCTACAGCTTATAGTGGGTTCCGAACCACTCAGATCCAGCCGATATAAGTTCAGTGGTACAAGGTTTTATTAATACCAGAAATAATATTTAATTTAATTTCTAATGTGAGCGCGGCGCAAATCAGAGACTTTTGTGGTTTAAGTCCAACACGCTACCACTGATGGCCTACGGCTGCTAATACTGAAATAAAATTTGCAGGTTTTGAACTAATTTACTTCTAGAGTAAAATTTGTTCATCTAGTAAATATACTAGTTTATAGTACAGTTACTATAGTAATAAACGTATTAACTTTTCTAGTAAAGTTGACAAAAAAAAAAGATGAGAATTGATTTAATTAGAAGAATATAACAATTGCAAGACAGTGTTTTAGGTGAGGATCGGTTTAAGAACAAAGAAGTAATTATATATAAATAGAGTAAGTGTAATAAAATGTTGTTTACGCGTTCAATTTAGTGATTAAAAAAATTGTTGACGAGTTGGTGAAACTACATTATCTAGATGGCATGGCACATGTTAGGAATGTGAAAGCTAGTCGTCAGCAGAGTTAGTTGCGAGAATGAATTGGCTTGGCTGGCTGGCTGGCTGGCTGGTCCTGGAGTCCGGAGTCGTAACCGGAGAGCGTCTAGCTTCTAGCCAGGCCAGGCCAGCCCCCGACAATGGCGGTTAACGCGTTAAGCCTTCAGCCATTCATGTGTCTTACGTTATCGTAACGGTATAGCACTAGCGTAAACCCAGCGTGACGTGAGCGATTGCGCTACCGTGCCGTCGCTAACGTTTAGACGCGCAGGCCAACTCTAACTCGCTACTGAAATGTAATTTTCAAATTTAAATTTTTAACCGCTGCGTACACGGAGTGCAGTGAAACGGAATTCATTTAAAATTTTAACATGTACGTGCGATAAGCAGACGCGAGGAAATGGAACTGTAGCGTGTGTGGCGGCTGTCTGCACTACAATGCATTCCATTTTACTTGCCCGCTTCCTATAAACTTCTACTATTCTACAAAGATAGAATTCAACTTACTCCAAAGTAGAACGACTATTTTTCATAGGCATTTTTACTATGAAATTTTACTGTTGTATTTTATTTTTACGGTTATTACTACTTTTACATGCATCTAATAAAAACGATCAATCTAGTACGTGAAACTAACAATTAATGTATATTTTTATTCTAACAGAATTTGTGTTCTTTTATATATGATTAGTTTAATGTAATATACATACAAACATATACATACACTGTCTTATCATATACAGTGTAGCAGAGTTTTTAGTTCCATCTAACCAGCCATTATTTTAATACTAAACATTTTTATGTTGGAAGATGACTAGTTTTTTTATATTATTATACTTTTTTATATAAATTTTATAATTGGTACTTGGAAATGTTTTCTCATATAAAATGCTCTCAATTATGTCAAATCGATTATTTACGACATGACCACGCAAAAATACACCTTTAATTTGCTGGTCAATGTGGACATTTGCCGATAAAAAACTTTTCAAATATACGAATTCATTTATTTGTTGTAAACATGCACCATTCGCACATACATTACACAAGATTGCCAACAAGATTTAATTTCTGAGCACCTCCACCAAAAAACTGTAAAATTTTTGAAATCTAAAATTAGTTAAAATTAAAATGACACATTGCTTATTATAGTCTGACAATGAGAACCATATTCAATGTAACCATATTCACATATATGTTAAAAAAAATTCTACACAGGAAAAAAATATTAGTTATTTCATCCAATTCATATTAGATAACTAAATTTTGAATGATTTGTTTATTTGATTAGATGATATTTCTAATAAAATTAGTTATTTCATCTACATACAAATTAGTTGAAATCAAATTATTTCAAATAAAGTTTAGATAAATAAAAAAAAAAGTTTAAAACATATTAGAGTTAATTTACCAGTCATACATCGTAATATTCGCTTTTACAAGATAAATATTTTATTTGTATGAGTAGAATTTCCGCTAAAAATAATGCCATATTTAATTCTGCTATATATACAAGCAAAATAATACATGTAAGATATAACACAAAGTTACTAGAATCGGACAAAAGAACTGGGACAATCTGTACATCTTCTTTCATCAGTAAAGTTGGCGTGGCGCATGCGTTCTTACCATCTCTGATCTGAACACTAGATCACGAACAAAGTGGGCTGCTTGATATGGAATAAACACCAGGCACACGTTCTTAACAACACATGTGGGAGCACAGCTTTTATCCGACACGATTTTTCACAGTCCCAAAATTAAACACCTTGCACATTTCGGTCGCACTACATAAAATTCAAAATCAGAACACATCCCTAGCATACCTCATACATAACCTCTTTCCATTTCGCGCTCATATATTATGAATCGTAATCTTTTAATTGCTCATACATTACTATTACGGTAATTACTTTATATGTGTTATATATGCTTCCTTGAGGAGGTACTTGTATGTCTGAATTATTACTTAGTTATGTAACTTAAATTAATAGTTGGCATACCACGTTTCTTTAATAACTTTTCTTTTTTTTTACAGGTAATAATTACATTAAATATCCGTATCAAATGAAGAAATTTGTTTCAAATTTGAATCAAATAAATTCATTATCAATTTTTCAATACATTCTCGATGATGATGATCATCATAAAGTAAGTAATTTAAATTTAAAAACTATTGATTTAATTCTGATTAACATGTGAAATCATGTAAAATTCTCAACTTGTTAATCTATAGATCGGGATTGCATAAAACGTTGCTACACATCGTCAGTCGATTTCTTGTTTGTTCCATATCGCCTAACCTTACTTTCGAGAAAATGATTTTTAGAGTTTCTGAACTGAATTGTTTATAGTAAGGATACGGAATCAATTAGAATATATATTTTTGAAACTATTAAAATTATAACATCCACGGTTGTTAAAAATAGATAGAAAACAAACAAATTTTGCCAAAAATTAGCAATAACACAAATTGACCAACAATTGCGTATGGAAAAAACTAGAAATCGACTGATGATATGTCTGCTTTACATACATGAATTAGTGCCAACTTATCAATTAATAAGAAGTTTTAAAGGTAGTTGACAATCTAATTGCATATACACAAAAAAAATAGCTATTTTGTTTAATTTGAATTAGATGACTAAATTTTAAAGGATTTGTTTATTTAATTAAATGATATTTACAATAACATTAATTATTTTTTTTATATCCATACAAATTAGTTGAAACCAAATTTTAATTTTAAATTAAGCTGATAAATAGAAGATAGATAAATCGACGAATAAGAAAAGATAAATATATGTACTACTAATTAGAAAAAATATCTAATTACATTAGATGAATACACTAAAGACTAAACTAATTTGATTAAAAGACTAAAAATTATCTATTTTTCAGTTAAAACAACTAAAACATTGGAAAGTAATTTAACAATTTTTTTTATATATATAGATTGATTTTTTAATGTTTTATGCAACTGGTTTTTTATTTATGCAGATTTTTTACTATACGTTTTTTTTTAAATTTGATTATTAGAAATAAAAATGAACGTTTCAAACAAATATCTCCTATTTCTTTAAAACCAAAGTAAAATTATTTTATCTTACGCAAAATGTTCATAATTTTTTGGTAAATTGTTTTAACTGTAAAATATGCATTATTTAGGGCATTGTTTCTCAACATTTTTTTTATACATAAAAACATGAAATTATTAAGTACATAAGTATATTATTACTTATATCAAAATAGTAGATTAAAAATCACAAAATAATTATAAAAATGGCAGTAGGTATTAGTTACCATGAAATTTTTTGCGGACCTACGGTTGAGAAATACTGATTTAGCGAATATTTCATGTTTTAGATCGAAATGACTGAAACCACTATTTGTAATGTATATTTAATTAATTACTGATAAATAATGCGTAATTAATAATATAGAAAATTAATTAACACAATACAACAAATAAATTTTATTTAATAGTTTATTGAAAACAAAATTGAATAGTAGACATATGCGGCAAAGTGTTAGTTGGTGAAATATTGCATTGAAAATGTGCATATTTGGAACAGTGAATTTTCCAGTAGTGTACAATAAATCTTTTTAATTAAATTAAGAGCGTTGAATTCAGAATGTGCTTTATGAAATATCGTTTGCATCAATCAATAAAGTCAATCCAGAAAGACTGATTTTCCTAATAAGAATACCAAAAACTGTGCGCGGAGTAAGACTAATATCATTTCTCTAATATTTCATTTCTTGCTAGAGATTCAACTTGGAAACGAGAAAATAAATTTGCGGTTTTCTTCTAACTTTTATCCTGAGAATACTACGACTTATTCATTATTTTGCATAGTAACTAATTACTATCATCTAATTTGAATTATATGATTAAAATTTACCCACAATTTCATTAACATGTAAGCTTTATTGTATTTTATTGTCATTCTATTAAAAGTGGTCGTTTCAAACATCTTCTATGAACTGTTTTCTGCATTTGCATTTAATTATTATTTTTTATAATTATATTAAAATTTTGTTAGCTGCTAAGACTATTAGCCAAAAACAATGTTCAATATCATTTTAGAAATGAATTTTAAGCTTGAATTATATTATACTATTTTCGTCTAGATTTATACTTACTTTCTAGTTCAATTTTCGATTGTTCTAGTATAATGTAAATCAGATTTTTACATCCAAGTTTCATTCAAGTTTCCTAGCATAGAAATATAGAGCTTGCCGTATTATTCTATTTTGTAGATTCTACTTTGTAGATTAAATGTTGCTAAAAATTTACTTTCTTAAGTTGGTGCATTTTTATTTAACAAGTTGCCCAGTTATATTAAAGATCTCCATATTAATAAATTTAAAAATATTTTACACAATGTCAATGAATTTACACATTGTAATACTGATATTTCTGTATAACTGATATGTAAGATGTTTTGTTTATTTATTTTTGTATAATTTGTATAATGACTTAAGTTTATAATGACTTATTGTATTTTCAACTTTAATAAATGCATTTATATTTGTATTCAAGATTAATACTAAATACATTATACACATGTGCACGCAGTTGTGCCAACCTTACATATAGTTGTCAAACATTTGTCAAATTAGTATTATAGTATTCGTTTCATTAATTGTTTTAATTTTAATCATTTATTAATCTTATTTATTTTTTCTAATTTATCCATTTTAGGTTATACCTGTCATTTAGCATTAATATATTTGTCAAATTACGTAGTTTATATTTTTAAGTTGGCGTGCTGACAATACATCCGAAAAAATCGAAGTTATTCGACAGTACACAACCAATTGTGAAAAAAGTATGAAATTCGAACGAAACTTGAATCTAAATTGAACTAGAAACCTAGCATGAATCTTGATAAAAAAGTATAATATAATTCAAACTATAGCTAATACCTACAGACATCATAAATATCCATACCGCAAGCGGGATTGGAACCCGGATTCGCACAGATACGAGCGGTGTCAGACACACGTCTTAACCGACTTACGCCAACTTTGCAGTTTATTTTTTTACATAATTTTTTAACTATACGCATTTTAGAACCACATTTTATATGATATTTTTTGTTTATTTTAATGAGAAGATCACTATGCATACAGTTTTAAAAATTATTATTCAAATAATGTTTTAATTTTGTCGCTTTACTAATAATTAACGTATATATGTTTTATCGACTCTTACCTATTAAAATTATATTATATATTTTTCTTTTCATAAGTTTTATTTCATTTATCGATAAGTAAATTAATTCAGAGTTAATTTACGGTAAAGGAAAGTCATACTTAATAGACTCATTAATTATTAATACTATTTTATAAATTATTTGTTATTCTCATACATTAACTGCAAAAGTAAATAATGTAATATAGCGCAGTTAAGTTTTTTTTTCTATAATTAAAGTTCGTTTACATATGTAACCAATATTGCGTATGTAAATGTGCACAATTAGCGATATATTTATTGAAGATAGTTTATGGATGTCCATATTTCCTGTAATATTTTCTATGCGCTTTGCAAATAAATAGAATGAATCAATAAACAATTATGTTAGAATTAATTTCATGTCCCTTATTTATATGAGTTGGCCTACTAATTACAGCTTTTAATTTAATGAAAAGCCGACAATGTATTTAACTGCGTATTCACCGCACATAATAATTAATGTAGAACGTTTTAAATGCGTATTGCCACCATATAGGCCGGTCGGCGTAAATGTTACCAAAATCGGCTTCAACTTTTCAAAATGCTCTTGATCGCGAAAACAAACACTTTCAAATTTTACTCGCATCTCATTTTAATCGCCGGTTCTAGAACTTAAAAGAAAAGCGGAAATAAATTGTTTAAAGTATTTTCATACTTTTTGTTTTCATCGTGTCAAATTTTCAGCTAGTAGTCAATCAGGATCAGTCTTTTAATGAGAAATTAATGAATTTGTGAAAGTTCGAATTGCCTGTGAAAAATTAGTTTTCTTTTTCTTTTACTTAGGGAGTTTTTTTTTTGTGCATTCAAGGTATTTAACGTCTACGCAAGAATGATTTTTTTGTTTTGATTCAAGCCCTAGCTTGATATTTTAGTGAAAATTCTTTTGTTTTAAATTTAAATAATAAAAAACTCTTCTATTGTATCGTACGAGAATGTTGATTACAAAAATAAAAAACAAGATAATTATTTATATCGTGGCATATTTAGTTCAAATATTAAAATAAAAATGTACAGTTTTGTTTAAAATTAATATTTTAATATAATTCTTTCATCAATATAAAGTAATACTTCAAAGTTACGTCATTGGTGACGTAAGTCGACAAATTGTATATCAGAATCACAGAATAAACATTTTTATTTAACTCTATATACATCTTCACTTGAGATAATAGATTTTGTTATAGCAAATTTGCAAATAAAATTCTAATTTGTTGTTAACTAAAACTACTTTTTCTTCTTCTGTTAAGTTATATGTTTATTATATATGTATATCAGTGGCGTACGCATGAGGGGGATTAGGAGAATAAATTTCGTCCCGAAAATTCGAAAAAACAAAATCAATGAAACACTAACTTTTTAAAGTTAATTTACTTTAAAAAAATTTGTGAATAATTATTGTTGACTGAAATATACTTTAATTTTGCTATTAAATCATTTATAACTTCAGTTTCTTTTACATTTATGATACTTCTTATACAGATTATTTTATTATTTTTACCATTTAGAAATCAGAAAATAATGACTCGCGCCAAGTACTTTCAATTTTGTTAATTTACTTTTGCTTTAACATACAATTAATAAATCATTTATTAGAATACTACATTTCTAATTTTTTTAAATATTAATTTATTGTAGGTACCTATCTTCAATAGGTTGTTGTTAGTTAAAAAGGAAACACAAAAACTCTTAGTTAATAAAAATGTTTGACAGAAAATAATTTTGGCATAGTGGAAAAAGTTTGTGCCACCCATTTGGTTACATAGCATGATTGTATATGTATGTAGTATAAAGTAAACTTAAGTAATAGCGAAAAAAACAATTTTTATTAACATTGAATTCAAAAGAAGTATTAAAATTAAACAAAAGGAATACAAATTTCCAAAAAAAAAAAACAATTTAACAAATTTACTTTATTTGTAAAAATGTCTACGTTCAAAAACCAGTTTATATAAAAGAAAATATCGAACTAATTTATAAATATATTTTGAAAGAAAAATGATTTAGAAGCTTATAACAAGAAGTACTTGGGTAAATAAATTTTCAATAGATTGAAAAGATACCAAGAAAGCTATAAATTTTAATGACAAAATAATTTTATTTCGCGCCGAAATGAATCGCGTATAAAAATATTTTTCATGTAACAAATTTCGCTTGTCGGGAGTTAAATTGAATTTGTTCATTTAATATTTTACAAAGTCAACAATACGACGAAGTGTACATATATTGAAATGTTAATAAGATACTGAAAAACGCGTCGTCAGTCAGATTTGCTTGTTGTTCCGTGAATTTCTAAATAACTGGAAACTCGAAATTAATTTGGCACCTATAACGGAGCTGATGAAACCACTTTAGTCTTTACTCGTGCTACATCGAACGGAAAATATTGTTAAAAGAATAAATAATATTATATCTTGCTTGAGGTAAGCTGAGCATCAATATTAAACTAGACGAAAACGAAAACTAATAACAACTTTATATATTCGTTGCCTACTTTCTGTATGATACGATGCGATGCTATGTTATGCGCAACGTATACCTATACTCGAACAAAATAAAAAAAAAACCAATACACTTGTAATTTTCTAACAATTTTTGCAATTTCTTTAACGTTATACGTAGAAAAATTGAAATATATATGTGCATATATATGCTATTTAAGTTTTTCAATATATTAGGCAAATAATTTAACTATATAGAGACTTCATTAATTCTTGTAATTCACGTGACTGGAAATTACGAACAAGTAAATATATAATAATAGTATATGATAGTTTCGATTTGTCTTTTAGAAGATATTTTCAATTTTAGCAATATAGTTTAAAGAATTTTTTTTCTACGACTATACTGAAATTTGTCACTAATGAATGTCATTAGTTAGTATATGTGGTATATAGTGCAATACTACCCAAAAATCTCTACTACAATATAAATATTGTAGTAGAGATACAATATAAATATTGTAGTACAGATTTTTTTATTGTAGTTTTGTTGATTTATGTGACGTAACAAGTTGCTATCACAACGCGTAATGTACAGTTTCGTCATTAGGACGGCGTACTATCAATAATTACTAAGAACATAATGGAACTGCTATACATAAAACTAGTCAACTTTTACTTGACACACAAAAATTATTGCAATAATATAATTTAAATAGTTTGACACATGAAAATATTTTCTTTATGATAATGATTTATTTAAGTTATAGAAAAAATTATATTTAATGATTATAATAATTTTAAATTTAATATTGTTAATAAATAAAATACAAATTGCAAATCCTTTTTGTTTTTTATATAATAGATGTAAGAGTCGTAGAAAAAATATTGCATTTTAAATATCTGATAAAGCAGGGTTGTTGCTAGAATTTCGTATTGTATAATTGTAGAAAAAGTAAAACTCACACAGAATGTATATACAATATTATACTCTTATGGATTTCATACTCGTGGGAAATTAGTACCATTTTGTTCTCGTTGTACAATATACTATTCTAAAATGGTCTTGTAGTATTAGTACATTTTCTAAGAATATTGTAATTATTTTTTTACTTTTGCTGTGATGTTACACAAAAATTATGTACCGTAATTGCTAGAGCTGATAGTACGTTCAAAACTAAGGGTACCTTTTTATATACACTTTTTTCCAAAACTCAATAATAAGGGAGATACAACTCTGTAAAGGGGTGAAATAAAAACCATTTTTCAACACTTAACACTTTAATCAAACCTAATGAAAACTTACAACTTTCAAAAGAATCATACAATACTAATATTAATTAGTCACCGAAATAATGTTTTACAGCACATGTTCAAAATGTCCTCCATTTTGTTGTATACACAATCTAATTTTTTTATTTAGTGAATGCATTATTCCATTTAATATTACTGGATTGTTTTGTAAGTTTGTAAATTCTTGCTCGATTTTGTCTCTCAACTCATTTAAATTACTCGAAAACGGTAATATTTATCGAAATGTAACAAGTGTACCTTTTTTGCGTAGAATAGTCTGGAGAATCATGTTTTTAAGAATTTTGTTTAAATAATTGCAAATTAAAAAAAATATGACGTAATAACTCACACGTACCCCCCAAAACTACCTCTTAATCATAAGGGATGGAATAAGTGGTAACATAAATTTAATTGTTCTAATGTCATATACTCACCATTAAAATATGAACCCGTTATTCAAAAGCGTGTGGAAGATATTAAAAAAAAAATTGTTTTTATTTCATCTCTTTACAGAGTTGTATCTTCCTTATTATTGATTTTTGGAAAAAAGTGTATATAAAAAAGTACCCTTATTTTTGAACGTACTATCAGCTCTAGCAATTACGGTACATAATTCTGGACCATCCTATATAAGACATTGGTCCCATTCGATTGGAAGTGACTGAAAGGAACCGAGCACCGTAACCTGGTACACCGTGAACAGTGAACTTTTCACACTAACCTTGTGTACAAGTTACCAATAAAAGACAAACGGTCGCTCATGCGATACAACAACACTTGTAAAATGACTGAGTCACTTGCGTAAGTGAACGGGTCACATTCTTTTCCCAATAAAACTAATAAGACTAATTAGAAAAATATCACACTGTTGCTATTTTATCTTAGCTTTTCAAAAATATTATTTAATTTTTAAATCGCACGACATATGATCGTGTGAAGCAGACTGTACCTATTGTTCCTAGCTTCTTTCTATTGTCGCCATCTGATTGCATCGCGCATAGAAACGTGAACGCTAACGGGTACGGTAGCAGTAACGGTAACGCTAACGGACATTAGCGTTGGGACAAAGGTACACTGGGGGCAACTGCACCCGAAGGAGTCGTAAATTATTTTCCTCCCTACTTAAAATGTATTATTAGTGCTACATGCGTACTCATTTAATTAAAATTATATTTCGTGAAATGCGTTCAGGCACTCACCTAAAAATTTTATATACATAATTGATAGCTGAGACCTTTACTTTATTACCGTTGTTTTTTTTACTTTGATAATTTTTTTTTCACAGTATTTTTGTTCGGGTTCCAAATTAACAAAATAAATCTAAATTATGATATTTTTGAAGTGCGCATCTTATTGAAAAATGGCTTTAATTACATATTTTATCGTGGAAGTACTAGAAAATAATATGGTTTTAATTAAGTGAAATTCAATATGCCTACGAAATTATACATAATAAACTGTAAAAGAATAAATAATACATATGATTTTTTACGGTTGCTTTGATAACAATATATTTCTAGAGCAAATCAAATCTCACATATAAAAAGAATACGACTTTGAAGATAACTAATTCGGACTTTTTGTTTATTTTGTACTAAAATATTTAGAATAAAATAATAGGCCTAAATTACAAGCTCGATTTTTGGATGTTTTAATATATTTGTTGTTGTTATAAAAGCTTTATTGTCTTAAAACCGGAATTAGTTAAAAGGCTAAATCTTAACTTAATACGAAACAACATGTTTAACTTCGAATTTTGTTGTTTTTATTTTATAATATACACATTATAATATATACACATATGTGTACGTAGACGGTTAACGTGATAAAATTGTTTTAGAGAAAATTATTTCAAATAAAGCATAAAATTTATCAATAAATTAATTTTATTTCGTATGCTTTATAACTGCAAAAATTAAATCTGAAAATAAATCTGAAGTGGAAATAGTTTACGTAGAGATAAGACTTATTTTTTATTACAATTCAATTTTCAAATACACATTTAGGTATTTGTCTTTTGGTTTAATTTCATGGCTTGTACTATTCAATTGTAATTTTGTAGATTTTCGAATCTAATGTCGGCAGTTATAAACCATACGAAATCAATCTTTTTTATTGATTTAAATGAAGAAAATTGTTTTAAAATAATTTGGAAAGCGATGCGCACGGAATACTGTTTTCCATAATAACGAATGACGGCCATAATTACAAATTGTCAAAAATTGGTAATTTTTAAGAAAAAAATCTTATCTTCAAAATTCATAGCTTTTTTCTAGGTTGATGAAAATAGCTAATATTTGCAGGAAAAATAGTCCCAAAAATCTCTTTAAATTAACTGAAAAGATTTCAATAAATAATTCGTTCCAAAAACATAATTATGAAATGTCAAAAATAGGCTATTTTTAAGAAAAATGGTTATCTTCAAAAATTCATAACGTTTTTCTAGGTTGATGAAAAAAGCTCATTTTTGCGGAAAAACCTATCATTTAATTAGCATTAAATATCCTGAAAATAGAAGGCTTGGGAATTTTCTGACCCAAAAAAATTTGTTGAAAAGTAATGGAAATTCTCATATATATATATATATATATATATATATATATATATATATATATATATATATATAAGTAATTTTATTTATAATTTGTAGTTTTTTTGCTTCAACTAAAATCAAAATTTCATCAAATAAAAGCTCATATCCAAAAATAATCTCAATTAGTACCAAATTATTAAAATTTATTCATTTTCTGTAACCGATTGTCTACTATCCTTCTCACATTTGTCAATTGCGTTTTTGTGTTTGCACTTTTGTCTGATGAGATTTTATCCATTTGATTTTAGCTCGATCACAAATAAAAATTTATGATTATTTGTTTAATTTGAAACTTGATTGAAACATTTTGAGATATTCAAAAAAATTGTAAAACGTACACGCAAACGAATAAATAATAAAGTGGGTATTGAATATATATATATATATATATATATATATATATATATATATATATATATATATATATTTTACATAAAACTTTTGAATAATAAATTATGAAATGAACTTTGTCAATAAGCATCGTCTATACCTAATTGGTTCAATTTCTATATTTTTAAATATTGAATTAACAGTCGTTATTATATTTGAGGAAGTTTGTTTGGCGAATGAATTGTTAATATTTTGATGGTGGAGGCCCGAAAGGCCGTGGGTTTTGAATTTTGCGAAGTTTGCATAGAAGACGATGGCGACGGCGCGGCGTGGCGTTTGCGAATGACGACGTCGATGCGTATATACGTATTCTTCGTCCTTTTCAAACTCAACTCACAGTCAGCATATTTCGCTTCCCTAAAATATTTCTCAATCATCTTAATTGATTTATATTCGGTCCGTCTTCAATTGAATTAGCATGGGGCATGGATGTTATTACGATTGCAACTCTCACACAGACACTCACTCATTCACTCACTCAAATGAAACTGTTCGGGCCTGAAAGAATGCCTGCCGAGTGCCGAGTGACGGCTCACGGCTTTCACTTTCGGAAAGAAAACTTATTTAGGCTCGCTCGATTCGGAAACACGATTGCGCGCAAATTAAAAACTTAATTGGCAGAACTTACTTATCGTTAAGACCACATTATCATTTCATAAATTTATTAAATAGGTTATTTAACATTGATTTCTTTACAGATATAATATCAAAATTTCATTTAAATATGTTTTACTTTATTTACGAAATAATAAAATTTTCATATTTTGATGATGCTATTAACTCGTAAAACATTAAACTTTGCATTTAGTAAACGTAGATGCAAATATATTGTACAGATAAATTATTATTTAATTAATACTGCGAAAATATGTCAGCGCGATAGCCGTAGTAAATAAAAAAATGCCGCTAGGTCAAGGCATTAATTAAACATAATCGGACACAACAGTTTGATCAACTGTTTGTCTTAAAAACATCAGTAGTTTAGATTATAGCGCGAAATTCGTTGCTACTATACGTCAAGGCATGACTTGCAGTTTCGAAAAAGTGTCTAAATGAAAGACAGCCTAAGGTTATCGTACCAGTGGTGATTATGATGACGTAAATATATATATATATATATATATATATATATATATATATATATATATATATAAAACTTAAAAACATGTGGGATTTGTGAAATTTTTTAAGCATTATAAATATTTTGACTCAACACAATAAAGGTCGTTTTCTACTTCTCGTAACATAATATACCATTTTATACCTTGATTATATTATCTATTCATGAAACTCATCATTTAATCTAATATATAAAATTCTTATGTCACAGTTTTAGTGTTTATACTCCTCCGAAACGGCTTGACCGAATTTGATGAAATTTTATATGTATATTCAGTAGGTATGAGAATAGGTTTGTAACTAATTTTTATACCCCTAAGTGTTAAGGGTGGCTTACCCTAAAAAATTTTTTTTTATTTTTTGGACAAATTTTTTTTTGGTTATTTTTTTATGGTGTGCCATTAAAAAATACATTTAGTCCTAGATTTTTACCCTCCTACCACCAACCCCTTCTTTTTAATAGCATTTTATATTTTTTAACCCCGGTCGATAGCTGATCAATCGGGTTCCGTTTTGCCAAACTCACTAAAATAAAAATAAATAAATAAATAAATTTGTAACTTTGGGAAGTTGTTGAGTACACTCCCGCAAAGGATTCTAGGACCCGGGGGGGGGGCAGGAAAAATATAGAAAAGTGTAAAAGAAATTGATTCCAAATAAATTGAAAATAATTATAATATGAGAAATGTAATTGATTCTTTTTTGTAATACAAAAAAATTCATAAAAAATTTAATATTCACATTAAAATAAAGGCAAGACAACGTTTGCCGGGCCAGCTAGTATTATTATATATTCACATAATAATAGGTATTACAAATATCAATCAGAGTTTAAATTGTTTTATAAAAAAATATGACAAAAGAATATATAATATAAATCTAGTATTCTTTAATATGTTTGATTTGCATATTATAAATTAAAAATTAGTCTTATATTACCTAAATTTATCTGACAAAAAACATTTTTAGTAACACATTATTTTAAAAAATATAATCAAAATTATGCTATCCTATAAAACTTCTAATTTAAATCATACAATACCAAACTATTTTTGACATCAATAAATAAATGTTCGTAAATTTGACGATTTTTGGAAATAATGGACACTTTTCATATTTAATATATTATTAATATAAAAGACTAATTGCGTTTTTCAAAATTAATATTTATAAATAATAATAGAGAAAGAAAAATTTACAAATCATACATTTTTTTAATCTATTAACAAATAGTATTAGATTAGAAGTAAAATTATAAGTAAACTACACGGTAAAAAATTTGTGTAATTTTATATATACTGTGAATGTAATTATTTTCATAAAAAATTTATATTACGTAAATTATTACAGTAAAATTACAAAATGTTGGTACTTTACTATTAAAAACTATATGAAATTACATAAATTTAATTCAAATTTTTTTACAGTGTAGAAGTGTTAGAAATAAAATAATATAATATGAACAGTTATTTGAAGATGTAATTGCTGTAATTTTGTATATAATTCTCAAAATAAAAAATGAAAATGAAAATTGGGTCGAGAATGCATTTTAAAAGAAAAATACAAAATAAATAATGCGCAATACGTGTAGGTACACAAGTAATAAAAGTTGTTACATATTCCCCACAATATTTGGCTTTGACCATTTGAAAATCCCTGTAGCTTGCTCTCAAAACTTTAAAGAAAAGAATTAGATATTCTTTTCACGGTGTCTTTCGAGGCACTTAAAAATAATGAAAGGAAATAAAAACACGCCCCTATAGGACTTACGTCATTATATATAGACATACCACAATAAAATTCTTCGTGAAATTTAACCTAACTTTTCTCATTTCGTTTTTGTTCTCTTAATGATTTTTTTAAAACTCATTTTTCAAATGAATAATTTTTAATCATTTACTTAACTAATTTTTTTATTGTTTGCTTATATTATTTTAATTAAATATATGGAAAAAAATATTAATGAATTTACCAACACTCTTTTTAAGGTAATTATTGGTGCTTCTCAAAAGATTTATTTTGATACAAACAAAACATATAACGAAACTTTCGTTATATGAAAAATTTGATTATGTTTTTTAGAAAATTACTTTATTGCAGACGATTATTTGTTGAAATATCAAATAATGATACTAAAAAAGGTTGTTTATTATACGAAAATCAAATTAAAAATATCCAATGTTTTTTAAAAATATATCTTAAAAATTTTAATTCGATTTACTAAGTCCATTATATCACTTATCAAACACTTACTTTTTGGATAGATATGTCATTTATATCAAATTTTAACACTAAAAGTCTCTTTCTTTAGATTAAATTTTTTCTTCAGAAACACAAAGCAAATTTTGGTGAAAAGTTGTTTTAATTTCAATAAATTAATATTTCTTGGTATATATATATAATGATTATATGCTAAATTTAGTTACTATACTGTAAAAAAAGTTGCCATTTTACATAAAAAATCATAGTAAAAAATTACATATTATTTCAGCAAAACGATGGTTTACGTAAATTTTCTGTAAAAATAATATAATTTTGTAATTTTAAGTAAAATAATTAATTTACCATTTTATATATGTTTTTTTACCGAAAAAGTAAGTAATTACATAAAATATACGTATTTCATATTTATATAATGTAAAATTTTCCAGTAACATCTGTAAATTTACATATTAAACTGGTAAACTCGTAAACGGTTTTCTGGGGTAAAGTCTTTTTTTTTTAAGTTTTAGCAACATCTTTAAATCTATGAGATGTCAAAAAACAAATAATGGCAAATATTGAATCTATTTATTTTTTTTAAGAGCCTAATAATTTTGTTTTAAAATATTATTTTTTATAACTATTAATTTTTTGAAATTTGAAAAAATGTTATTTTAATCATTATTATACCACGTCTAACCAAGATGTTATACATAATTTTTTCAATGTTTGATTTTGTGATATCATATTTTGTTTTTGTTTTTTTTTTTGCAAACTTGTATAATATTTTCCAACAGGTGACACAAATTTCCATGTAATTTGAATTTTTAGAATTTGTTTTTACTTAATTGGTTTACTTTACAAGCTGGAACAAAGTTGAAACTGAAACTTTCGCAAAAATTATTTTGTAAAAAAAATAGAAATTGGCTTATGGAGTTTTCAAGTGAATTAATCATATTAATAACAATAGATTAAACCTTTTCACGACGAACAAAGCATGTATATCCGTTGAAAATATTGAGCATGTATTTTTAACTTATTGTTGGAAAAAATATGTTAGCCGCCATCGGTGACATTGTTATTTTCGTAGCAAACTTTAGTTCTAATTTAATTTCAAGTGGTTACTATAGAAACATCAATAACATTACAAGAAACTTTGGCTTTTTTTTTCATTTTATTGGCCATTAGCACTCATACGTTGAAATTATATATTTATTTCTTTGTTCGTGTTGTCTTTGGGAAAACTTATTTATAACGAGAAAACTTATTTTGACACATTGAATGACACATTTCTGTCCTATGGTTACCATGGAAACATAGAATAACACAGGCCAACCAGAATCAGACAATGGCGTAACGGCATTTGTAGGCTTCTAGTCCCTTTTGGACGAGCGCAGCTCGGTTTTCCTTTTCAATAAATATTCTTTGCGTGTTTCGGGAAATTTAACTTCCAATTTCTTGTTGTTTGCCTCCAATTGTTGTTTTTTGAAAATTTAAAAATAAATAAATAAAGTGTTCAGACATTTCTTCTTGGATATTTTCCATTTTAATTTTATATAATCTTTCACAAAATAATTAAATTTCAAAATTTCTGCAACACAATATTTTGCAAAATAGTTTCACAAAACAAACGAATTACGCGCTGTTTTGTTTGAAGATAGGTTAAAGTGCGTTTGCGCTACAATCTACAATTTATTGAAAATAAAATTTATCGATCAATTTCATGAAAAAAATGTATTTATATTAAAATAATAATAATTTATATTTCTGAATAATTATAAATTCATAAATAATAAAATAAAAATTTTCCAATTGGTGTCTGTAAAAGCAGGAACTAGCAGCTAACTTCACATTTTTCTGGCTATTGTTATAATAGTTTTCTTTAGATATTATGAAATATTAAATTGCCGTTATAGGGCATGTAAAATTAATTCTGTTTATTGATTCTGATGTAGAATTTTATACTCTACAACTCTTATTTGAAGCTCTTTTACCTAAAATAATTAGGGAAGCAGGAAATTAAGAAAGTATGATTTTACTGTTAAAGTCCTATATATATAAAGAATTCTAGAATATACCGAACAATTTAAAATGTTTGTTTCAAATAGAGTTTCATCTTTTCAAAAAAACACTGTGAGTCGTTCCGAAAGTCTTATAAGAAAACAAAACGACTTTTTGAAAGAACTTTATGAATTATTGAAATTAGTATTTCGCTCAAATTAGTTCAGTACAGAGTTAAAGTATTGACAGCATAAAAATCTTACTAGACCAAAAAATGCTTCAATCAAATCATAGAAAAAAAGTACAGATGAACAATTTTAATATTGCAAAACATTGATGTTGTTTATTTACAAGATAATGAATGAATGACGCACACATACGAGTACATCCGCACAAACTAAATTCAGATTTGTGATCTGGGAGGAGATGTGTATCAAGGATTTCTTTTAATTCTTGAAAATGTTACAGGCACTTTTCCTTTCAGTCACAGTGTTAAGAAATATGCCAGAGTATTTAAATTGGTTGATTTTAGTGTGTGGTTAGTATCGCAATTTTTTGCTATCAGCATAAATGTGAATTGTCCTTTCTTAACTCGGATACGTTATACGGCAAACGTGGGGCACATTAGTTATTTTGACAAAAAATATGAGTAAATTTTGCGGTCGGCTTAAAAATACAATTTTTTGTGCTTTCATAGCAAAATAAACTGTGGCGTTGTGTTTGTACTTGTTCATTTTTAAAAAGGTTTTGAAGGGATTTCCATAATAAATTTTGCACATTTCAATTTTTCGGCTCTCCTAATTATATTTCCATGAACGAACAAATAAAAATATGTTCACAATTGAAAACTTCTGGAAACCAATCTCGAAATCGTTATTAATAAATGTTTAATTAGTTTATTTGGATTATATAATTAATAAACTGTTTTTATTTGTTTGATTACTGCAATTTGTCAAACATATTTAATTATTTGTTGTGGTACAAACTCGTTGCTATTGATTTTTTTTTCCGAATCGTAACATTTTGAATTTTTTATTCATTTTACTTTATCAAATATTAAATTCTAAAATATATTTTTCTATTAAATTTAAAAATAAAAATGAATAATTAACTATTTTAAATGTATGTACATATAACTGAATTTTTATTTGCAAAATGAATAATTTATAACAAATATTTTGACAAGAATGCTACGAGTATAAATTGAATTGTTTTACAAATCATTTTAATATTTGTTCAGATTTTATTATTATTATTATTATTATTTCTGCTTACAACTTTCATTCTTACTATTATACATTATTACTTAATATATGTACATGAAACATTTTACAATACTGATATTTATAGTATAAAATTCTATAGAAACAATAACAATCTTTTTACAATTAACTTATGTCATATTAATCTTGGCCATCATTTTATTATAATCTCATCACTTTGTTTATAGATTATTATTATTATTATTCAGTAAATTACACAAACCTTTTTGTCATTCAAAATAAAGATAGTATTACGTAATTATTTGGGAATAAACTTATTCATATAATGAAGTATTTAAGGAATAGTTAATTTAAAACTAAAAAAAGTTCTTATCGCAATTTGATATACAAGAATTAACTATGCTAGTGTAAAAAATCTATAATTTTCATATTTTTTAAGTATATTTTTATTTGTTTTGTAATTTTTGATGTAGGCAAATGATTTTAAGATCATCAAAATAATCATGAAAATAAATAAATAAATTTATGACTATTTTATATGGCACATGTGTCATTTTAAGTGTCCTAACTGCACTGTAAAAAAGTCTGTAATTTTACATAAAAACTTGGGGAAATTGATTCCCACCAGTTTAGTATGTAAATTTACAAACTTCAGTATTGTAATATTATTTAATACAGTATTTATATATGAATAATCTGTAAAAATATTAAAATTGTTTATATTTGTAAAAATAATACAAAATATTTTAGTATTTTTACAGATTATTCATACATAAATACTTTGGTATAATGTAAAAATTTTCCTAAAATATCGGTAAATAATATTACATACATACATACATTTTGTAAAAAACGGCATCTGTAGCTTTACATACTAAACTGGTGTAAATCAGTTACCTCGGGTTTTTATCTAAAATTACCAAAAAAAATTTACAATGAATACTGCTCTGCTAAAGTAAAAAATTGTATTTGCAAATTATGCATTTTTCCGATAATTAAGGTTTTCTAGACAATTTAGACAATAAATAGACAATTTTTTTTTAGACATGTAAATACGGTTTGGGATGCTAATTCGTTGATATATATTGTAAATTGCTCGTTTTACAGCCTAATATGACGTTTTCTTTATTTCCAGCATAGCTAGTTCTATATGTTGTTGAAATTAAAAAATAATTAAATCACTCCATCATTGACAGGTTGGGATGCCAATTCGGTTATAAGTTTTGAATTTTGACTCGTTATATTATAGTTACGAGTGTTACGACTTTCTGGCGTAGTAATATGATAGAATATGTTTCCCCAAGCACATAAAGTGTGTGTGTGTCCACAGAACATAAAATGGCATTAACTCATTCAGTAGATAATGTTTAAAAAAAAAATTACTTACTATTAGTGAACACAGAAAATAAATAGCTTTTATTAAATTAATCAAGAGTGCATTGTACAATGCAAAGAAAATTTTTCTAAGAATTCATCTTTGCTTTGTTTCGATTTGATTTAATAGTGAAGTTTTTGCTTGAAATTACTATGATTACACTTACTTTTCAAATTGCTGACAATCGTTCATTTAAGAGTAACCTTTATTCTTCAATTGAAAAGCTGTCAGTTACCCATTTATTTCTCATACGACGGCTATTCAAAATGATTGATTGTAACTATTATTTATTTATAAATTGTAACGATTTCAAGTAACGGCTAAGAAATCACGAAAATTGGTAGCGAACAGTAAATGCACGGACGTTCTTTAAAATTATACACTTTAGACTGACAGGAATTGAAAAATCTAATATGGTATACATTTACATACAATACACAACAATTCTTCCTTACTTTGGCACACTGGATCAGATATATTATATATCTATTTACATAAAACTCTGTCAGTTGCACACAAATTATATTTTTAGATTTAAAAGACAAATATTTTTACATTGCAAATTGTACACTGTAAACAATCAGTGGTGTAAATTTTTCAATAATAATCATATTAATTCTACTATGTATTTAATTATAATTTTAAATTTTCTTGTAAATTTACTAAAATAATTTTGAAATATTTCGGTTTTTATATATTTTTATATTTAAATCTTTATTTTATGTAATTAGATAAACATTATTATGTAAAAATGTAAAAAAAAAAATACATATCATTAGTAGAATTACATTTTTGTGAACTTTATTTTAAATATTGAATATGTGTTTTGTATTATATTTGTTATATGGATTTCAATTAATTTAAAATTGTTTTTTATTATTCTGAAAAATATTTTATTGTAATTTGTATTAATTTTAAATCTTTAAATTTCTATTTATTTATTTAAGATATATATTATATTCTTAAAATTTTTATATTAAAAGATTTCATTTTAATTAAAACTATTTGAACGAAGTTTAATTTTGTATTATTACTATAAAATATATAGGATTTCACTGAATCTGCATAAGTTTTTACAGATCCTTTAGGTAGTCTAAAATTTAAATTAAGGAACATTGTTATTTCATACGTATTAAATGATTTTATCATATTTAAAGCTATTTAATATACATAAAGTTTTGGCCCATTTTGACACATATATAGAAAGATATATACATACCCAATTATGCTAACCCAAAGGATGTGACACAAACTTTTCCACTACGCCGGAATTAGTAAGTAAGGCATTGTTGAAAAATAGTATATTTTATTATAGAAAATGAAGTTTACAATGTAATTGAATATAACTCAACATGACCACCTTACATTTCGAAACACTATTCTCAAGTTCTGTTGTAGCTCAAAAAACTATTTATAATATATCTGGTGTAATAATTCTTGTCGACGGCATCGGCAGTTCGAATTCTATCTTTAAGTTCTTGAAGATTATTAACTTTTGTCTGATAAATTGATAAATAATAATATTTTTCTTAGGGCCAGTATTTTAAATTTTATTTATTCTTAAGATAAGGTAAAAATTATTTGTGATTGACTAAAATTGTGTTCCCAGAATAAATATCAACACTTTATGCTAATTTTAAAATTATTCCAATTCCAACATTTGAAATTACTGAGACCTAGTTAATAATCTCCCAACACTTAAAGACATAATTCGAACTGATGAGGAAAAGTGTAAGGGTTAATTTGAAAACCAATAAAACCCAAAAACTACACTGTTCAAAAATTATTTTTAATTGATTACCGGTTTCGAATATTTTATATTCATCTTCAGATCGAACCGGGAGACTACAAGTAAAACAAAATGGATACATGTGTATTTTTAGTACAAATAATATAAAATCATAAATTCCATAATATCGTCAATTTAAATTTAAAAAAATTAATAATTCGGACTACCGTTGACAGTATTATACCAGATATCTACAAATAATTTTTCGAGCTATAACATAATTTGGAGACAGTGTTTTCAATTGCAAGTTGTGTTGAATTGTATAATTATTTTTTTTAACAATTTTCTTCTATTTCATCTAAATGGATTGAAACTTTTTAGACATCCTGCTTGTATAATTAATAAACTGTCTCTATAAAGAATAGGAAAACAAGACGATCTAATGTACTGAATTTTAAGTGAAAATATTATCATTTATGAATTGCGGGATAAAACTAATGTAATCCAAAGAAAGGTTGTCGAAAATCTGTCGAGCAAATGGCTGTGTGTTGGGGTTAAATTTATTCCGGAAGGAGGTAAAAGTTGTGGGGGGCCATCAGCCTTAAGATAGACACAGCGATGTCTATGTAATATTCAGGTGGAAAATGTGAGCAACATGGCACTGGGTTGTAGCGTGACACCAGCGGGTTTGAGGATAGGGGTAGGGGTTAGTTTGCAACACGCGATGCTAAAACGACACATTCTATTAATAATAAATTTTACCGATGTCGAAACTACTGCTTACTTGTTTAGCCACGTAGAGAGAAGAAATTTGAAATATAGATTCATAAATCAAGCGTATATGTTTTTCGCATCGAACTGAGACGTTCCAGCAACAATGTCGTGCACTGCATAAAGCTTTGGGCTCACCGCGATCGTGTGTCGCCGCTTGCGTCGGACACACGAAAAATGAAAATAACGTTTTATTAAATCCCCACATAATACATGGCTGCAACGCTGCTTGAACACAGATAGTGAAATAGAGACATTTTTTAATTTGTCACTTTTTATCCAAATACACATTTCTCAGCTCGCTATATTTTATAATAAATTATTTACCATTAAACAGCATTTTCTTCAACAATTACATATAAGAGTTTGTTTCATCTGAAATTCTGTTTCTTTTGGCTATTCAAAATAATATTTTTTCTAATTTAAACGATTTACTTAAAGATTTACATCAACAATACATCTTTTAATATATTAAGTTATTAAAATTTTGTATTTTATATATAAAAATATTTTATCGATAAATTTTGCAGGTACATTTTACTGATATACATACATACATACACAATCATGCCATGTTACCATAAGAGTGTGGTACACACTCTTTCCATTGCTGAAATTAATTTCCCATCTAGACAAGCAACTTTTGTTTCTGGCCTCTCTCTCTCTCTCTCTCTCTCTCTCTCTCTCTCTCATACATACTCTTCTATTTTTACCACTTTCAAAAAATTCTCTCACGCAAAACACTCTCAATCATTGAATTCACAAAATTTTCTGGACTGGTATGCCGTGGTCGATCTATCTGTGAAAGTCATTATTTTATAAAATTATATAATGTTAAATTATAAACACAACAACAACAATTATATAAATTTGAAACAATATTTTTTACACTAAACATATCATTTTCATTATATATTTAATTTAGTTTTTGCAATATTATATGTAAATTAAACATTAATAAATAATGCAAATATTTTGAAAATTTGTTAAATAATTTTTTAAATATTTGAATTTAACACATCACATTTCATCACAATTTATTTGTATGTTTAAGAAAGAAATTTATTTTTATTTGTACAACTTTTTAAACATGTCATGTTTGTATGTTTAATAAAAGAATGTGACATATTTTTTGAATAAACCGTCAGCGTTTTTTGTGTGTGCGTAAAACGCAAATATTTGACAGTTTTTTTTTTGTTGCTGTTTTATTTATATAGATAACATTTTAATTTAATCAAATAATTGGTGAAGTTCTAGTAGTATATTAATATCGATTTTTTAGGTCGTTAACCTACGAGTGAAATGTCATAGTAACTTAAATATGTGCTAATGTTGATGAAAGTTAAAATAGTTTTACCAAAAGCCGAAAAGTTTTGATACTGCTGAAATAAAGATAATCTAATGAAATTTTCATCGTAATAACTAACATTGTTGTTTTATTTGGTTCGTGGAAGAGCCGCCCCGGCGCAGCGCAGCGTATACGTTGTTGCATTTATAGTAGTATGTTGTACAAAGTTTGAATCATTTTGTTATACGTATGATAGCACCCGCTAGGTTCTGCTCTTCTATTCTGCTGTTCTGTTCTGTTCTGTTAGTGTGGTGATATCTTTATTTCAAACTACATTTATTCCGCGTGGAAACAATATTATTTTCCACGTGAAAACATTTTTCTTATGCATAGAACGTTTTGCACCTACCGACAAGTATTTTTCTCTTGTGAAATTAATTAGGTCATATTTCTGCGCAAAGGACGAAAATCATGTCATTTTAATTAAAAGCGATACGATACTTTGACCTTTAATTAGATCTTTAACAATTCATTAATATTGTAAATTTAAAATGAATTTGTCATTCTGGTGTTCGATAAAATTTACACAATTGTAATTGACAGTTTTCGAACAAGATATAAATAGAACCAACATTCAATGTTAATAAATTTTATTAATGAATAATTTTTTTTAAAATTTATGTAAAGATTTTTTCAGTTTCATTAGCTCGTAATTGATAATTTTTTTAAAATCAGTGTTTATTTATGTACTACACACATTAATTAAAAACATTTATTTTATTTTATGTATCTGCAACACCAGAAGAAACTTTATTTAAATAAACTGCTGAAAAGAGAATGAAAACCAAGACCTAACCCAACAGCTCTTTGTACGGAGCAATTTCAATAAAACGCCTGAGTCGAACACCAGTAATAAAAGCTAACAAGTGAACCAAAAACCAAACAAAAATCATGTCTCCCCCTAGCCAATCTAAACATTAAGAGCTAATAAAGAAATACACTTAGACAGCAGTAGTAGTACCAAGAGCAGAACGATTCAGGCTCGCCTGCACAGCGCGCAGCAGAGCAAAGCAAATCGTTTGACGATGTTCTGGCAGTGTGCCGCCGCGCCGTTGTGCTAGTGCCGTGTTGATTAATGACAGGGAGATGAACCTTGCCTGTGGTGGGGGGAGGGGGGAGGTGTACCAGGACAGATTGATCCGAATCGCAGTGTCCGACGCGAATTAATAAGCGCGCTACGAAGACAAACTCGTTCGGGGGTGAGGTCGAATGTTTTGTGATTTGTCAAGCGAGTCCGGTGAACGGTGCGCCGTTGCCTCACGCCTCACCACGCCGCCGCCGCGCCGGAACATTGGAACGCTAGAATGGTAGAATGCCAGCCGGACGATGTAGTCAGCTTTCAATTCACTCTCCTCCACTCACTTGCGCCCGATTTCACACGTTTTCTCACTACATGCGTGATGCTCTTGTTTCTATAGACTATTCCCTTTTCTTTTTACTAAATTTTATTTGGTTTTATATTTAAATATCGATGGCTCTTTTAGAGGCACTTTTATTTCACATTTATTTCAAATTATTTATTATTATTTTAAAAGCGTTGTTTAGTTTTACGTAGATTTAGTTTAAAAATATTAATTATGTATGCTAAAAAAAAAAAAATAATTCAAAATGTTTAAGCATTAATTGAACGTATTTAGACATTTAGACTAGTCATCAAGATTGTTATAAATTGTAGTTTAGGTACTGGACGAATTTTGTTTATGCACACTTACTACTCGAACGCACAACTTACAGATTCAAAAAAATTTCTGAATGAACAACTCGAACCACTTAATGTTCTGTTGGAAAATTGTAAAACAAATATGAAATACAATATTAGTTAAAATTTATGAATATTAGAACATGGAAAAAACAAATTTTATTAAAATGTAATTGTAACTTATAATGTTCATTATTAGTTGTAATTGTGTCTGAATAGTTCAAAATCAATTATGATTAATGCATTAAACAAAATTTTTCATAAAATTATGAAATATTACACCTTAATCAAAATGTGATGGAGCTTACTGCATATGAGGTTAAAAGGTTAGTTTGTTATTGTTGAGAAAAGATTAAGACATATGAAGAATATAGTTTGAAAAAACTGGTTCACGAATAAACATACGGGGCAATTACATGTATATGCCAAATAATTTAAATTTTAAAAATGTAATATTTTTATTGCATTTTTAAAATTAAAAAAATAATCTTCAAAAATGAATCAAATATGATTTCATTTTAGAAAATAAATAAGTTTGTTATTAAAAATTATTGTGTACATGCACTACACAAAAAAGGACACAATAATGAGAAAAAGGTAAATGCTGGCTACAACAGATTTCTATATATGTATTTGCTCGCAAAACAAATATTTTTAGTGCAAATAGAAAATAAAATGTACTATAGATTTCAAGTGGATGTGAAACTCTTATCAGAAAGACTTTGTCGAAGTGGTATTGAGAAATGCGGATCTATTTGAGTCCGGTAGGAAAAAAAATAGTTGGGGATACATTGCTTGAATCGGTCATTTTGTGAACACAGGCGCGGCGCGGCGTGGCGAGATGACCAAAGCCCATTTTTCGATGTTAAAACTAGCACAGTACGCTCCGTTTCTGCTTCTACTTCTGTTTCTGCCTCTGCTGTCTAGGCCATAATGCGAGGATTTGCCATTTTTTGCTGTTTTACGCCCCCACGGATCTGTCCCTGGTCCGTGTTCCGTATTGTGGCCGTTTTTCATTAGTTTCATAAAAATTCAAGCGCGCAATAAAATATGTAAATACTTTTTTACGAGCTGCAAGTTCTGCACTTGCAGTTTACTGACAATTTAATTCGCTAAACATTAAATTTATAAAATGCAAAAAAAAATATACTTACACAAAATATGAACCGGATTTTTTTCTATTTTACACACATGTGTACCGTGTTATAAATGCCTAATTCTTATAATTAATACAGACTATTTTATTTTTATTTTATCACGTTGTTAATGTTTTATTTAAACATGTTTCGCTTGAATCATTAAATTGTCGTAGCCACGCCACAAATATCACTTTATTTGAAATTATTTTTGGTTTTATCGAGATTAAAATTACGTGTTAATGCCTTTAATAGGTCATAAATATGTATGGGAACATAAAATGTGAAATTTTTATTAAATTTTGTATTCTAGCTAGTCTACTTAAAATAAATATTTTATTATTCACATTTTTTATTCAAAATTTAACAAAAAATAAAATAAATATTTATCAATAATTGTACACGGGCAAATATTGGACGATATATTTTAAACATTCTAATTCAATTAGGAATTAAAGTCAATCAAATAAGACAAATTTTAGAATAATAAAATGTATAAAATTGTTTGTTTATTAAATTCGATGTCCCCGTATTTCTAAGTGGAACATAGGAGCTATATGCTCAAGGAACTGATCATAGATTTTCTTTACAATTTTTTCTTGCGGATTGTTAACCCACAGCTTAGCAAGGAACTTGCTTTTTTACCAACCTTTAAATATTGATAAGAAATATAGCAAATGTGTTGTTGCACACAAATAAATCGGAACTATTAATAAGAAAATTGTTAGGAGCAGTAGCATTTGATAGTTTTTTGAGTGAAATACGAAGCGACGGTGGCAAGGACATCATTATGCACGACTGGCGACAGTAATAGTAGCAGAAGCAGCAGCAGCAGCAGCAGCAAAAACCGTCACAGACGCAAGAACGACGAGAAACAAAAGGGGGGCAACGGATGCAACGCGGGCACACGGAACACATCGGCACAAAACGTGAAAGCGTATCGTCATGCGCACCTTGAACTTTTCAGATAACTCACAATGCTTTATCACGTAGGTTATAAAGCTATTACAAAGGTCAATCCTATTTCGCACTCCATATAACAGGCTGCATAATTTAAAGGATCAAATTGTGCCATAAATTTAAACATTCGCCTTTCGCCGAAACGGGATGGGAATGAGGACAACGTGCAACTGAAACTTTTTAGAAGGTTTGCTACATTGAAGGAAGTTAAAAATATCTGCAACATCACCTGCAATAACGACTCAAAACTTAGATCATATCCTTTCATCATCAGTTGATGCTAAATTATAATTTATAATTCTGAAAGTCTTTATCAAAAAGAAACTTTCGACCAAGAAACAGAATATTTGTTTTAAATAAAAGAAATTAATGACTGGTGTAGAATTTATAAAATTATACTCAGAATTATGATAACAATAATATATTATCTATGTTTGTTTAATGCTCAGATGTTTTTCTTTTTCAATTTTACTACAACTAAAACTTACTAAGATTTTAATGGCAAAAATCACCGAATATGTTTGTTTTTATTGAATGTAGTTTCTATCTTTTGACAAAAACATGCAAATGTGAAAACAATGAAATATAATTCTATTATTTTTATAGTAGTTTCAGGTTTTTAACAACAAAACTATATCGAATTTATGTTTATTGAACAAATGTATAGAAATTAAAATTAATAAATTAAATAATTAAATTATAAATTAATATTTGATATCTATCATGTATCAGGAACTTGAAATAACCAGATATCAAAATTCGAGAATCATTGAAAGCTAAATGTCAAAAAAAGTATAAAATATTCATGTTATATTTAACTTTCTAATAATATTTGCGAGTTTTATCATATAATACAATTTATCATATGTCAGCTACGTGATAATGTAAACTTATTACAAGTACTTCTAAAAATTTAACTTAATTAAAAGTTATATTAACTTATTGAAAATATTAATAATAAACAAAATACTGAAAGTATAACAATATGTATAACGAAACAATCGATTTTGATATGTTAAATCAATGTTTATATATATATATATATATATATTTTGAATGATTCGCGAAATTTTTGTTTGTAAATGAATCTCATACAGTTTTGTATTCATTTTGTCCATTTCTGGTAGTGTGGTGTGGTGTGGTGTACTGTGTTGGTGCGATTGTGAATCCATCTTAAAAAGATGTAATGGTAGTAGTAGGGGTGTTCGGGTCGGGCCCACAAACTTTTCAGAACAATCAATCCAATTGTAACAATCCCCGCGGTGCACGTCACACCGCACACGAGTAGCGTTCGTGGACGTTCAGTTTCAGTTGGGTCCTCGCTACTCGCTTCGGTCTTGGTGTCTCAGTCTCCACTCCCAACTCCAACTCCAACTCAAACTCCATTCCATTCCATTCCAGCAGTAGAGTCGTTGCGTTCGCCTTCGCTTTTGCCGTTGCCGTTATCGTATCGATTGCGGCCTGGCAATGCGATACGTCAAGATTTGGTGGGGTCGCCCGCAGATATTTCAGTCCCTATTTAAAACCACCGGAAACGAAACACACGCGCATAACTTCCAACTCTCTAGTTTCCCAACACTTTTACGTCGCCCGTTGCTGCCACTGCCACTACCACCGAACCTTTCCTTTCGAGCTGCCGACCAACCGCGCTTCGCTTTCCCTATACGAACCTATTCGTATTCCTACTCAAACTCTTTCGACAAATACAACTTGTCCACAATATTCTTTCCTATAACACTTTCTGCAACTCAAATATGTCCATCTCTACTTGTATTTCTCTTTTCTATTACTTACATATAATTACGGTGGTTGGGTTCTCTCTTCACTGCTGTTTTTTTTTATTACTAAAACATAAAGTAAAATATTTTTGAATAAAATAATTTACTGTCAACTAATATAGCTGGTACCTACATATGTTTCCATTAAGTATTTGTTAAATTTGAGTGGAGTAAGCTCTTACACGAGGCGTAACTAGGTTTTCTATTATTTCTATCATTTTCTAATAATATGCGAAAACTGAAAATTAATTAATTTAATAGATTTTTTTCAGAAAATGTACAAATATGATAGATATTACAAAGTTGGTTTAAGTTCAGTTTTAAATTATAATAACTTTTTAACCAGATAAGACAAAATGTTTTATCATGTAAATAAAGCAATTTTATTGGGTATGATAACATATTTCATTACAAAATTTCTAATACTAGACACTCTAACGAGCCGGACGATTTATAGAATGATATTGCTTTGTCTATTTATGCTATTGAATTATACGTCTACAGAAATAATTGCCGACTATAAATATTAGATATTTAAATATAAAGAAACTAATATTTCTCGATTAAGGTGGTTAAGATAGTGAAAATGTCATAAGCCGCAGGACTAAATAATTGAACATTCAAAACCAACATTCAATCAAACGTGTTTTATAATTCACAAAATTTATTGAAATTTAATAAAAAGCACATTGAACTAAGTAAAAAGTGATGTTTGTGGTCGGAAAATAAAAATCTCATAAAATCAAAATAAAACGCGAGGGCAGCGCATAATTGAATAAGCAAAAAGAGAAATCGCAATCATCGTTGGAAAAATTTAAATAATTACGTAATATATTTGACACTGATTCACATCTCTGAACGAATGCTCGAAACTGGAACTGGTACACTGTACGCGGCACACAATTACTCGCACATGAAAAGATTTAACGAAAGAGTAATTAAAAAAAAAAACGAGGCAACTTGAACAAGCAGCAAGCGTTTATTGCCAGTACCTCATCCCTCATTCCTCATCGGCTGTTCGTATTTTTGTTCATTTCTATTTTGTGTTTACCGTTTACCGCTGTAAGGGCTTTTACGCCTGGCCGTGGCCATAGCATGCCGAGGCAGGCCGCAAGCGTTTTCGCACCTAACGCTTTCCCAAAAACCGAATGAATGCCACGCCATGTCGCTTTACCGCCCACGTACGCGCTTATATAGAAAAGCAACAGTCAATTTGTATCGTATTGCGTCATTAATCAAACTGGAGACCAGATGCGTCGCTATTTTTATTAACCGACTTCATTGCGTTACTTCCACTCAATTGCACTACTGTGTTGTGCTGTGCTTTACTGAGCTTGTACCTCGAATAGTTCAACATGATATAACAAAAATATAAAAGATTTTACTTCAATGGCTATTTTATTTTCTTTGCTATATATCATATGCAATAAAAATTATGAAAAACGTATGTTTTAAATTGTTTCTAAAATCAGTAAAAACATTTGACTCCAGCAATCAAAGATTTTTCATTTAAATTCTTACTAATCCTTCTTAATTTTAATTTATATTAAAATTAAAATATAATAAGTTATTGTGAGTTTTATAATAATAAATATGTTAAAGTAAAAATCTTTCCGAACTCATTATATTAAAATAAAAAGATTTTAGGATTAAGTTTTGTTTATATTTTAATTTGAAAAATAGACGTCGAGTACGTCGCAACGTCAATTTTTTATTAAAATATAAATAGAACTTAATCCTAAAGCCTTTTTATTTTAATAAACATATTAGATGCAGGATTGTCGATTAATTAGTCAGTTATTTTTATATTAAAATTATATTATATCATCTTCTTGAGAAAATATAATAATAATAATTGTATTTCGAGATTTCAGTTATATTTTCTAAAAAGACGATAATAAAATTAGAAAATTTATAATTATACATAAATAACTCATTTATTAATCGACAAAATTAATATCTGGCAGCTAATACTAAAAACATACGGTAAATTTTAATGATCGTTAAGCATTAATTCTTAATTTAGTAGTTTGTGTATTGTGGTTTCATTTGTTAAATAATCATTACTAACTTTATTTCTTTCTGATAATCGTAAGAATCCGGTAAAGATCGCCTGATCCATACCGACATTAACCCCAGATAAATATTACAGTTGTCTGTCAAACATAAATAGTGATGAAGAATGATGGTATATTGCAAATCAAGTATATTTTTTATATTTATTACAAGAAATAAATAAAAAAAAACTTATCGAAAACAAGATTATTATTAAATAAAATGATTATTAATAATAATTAAAAAATTATCATGAGGCGCATGTGTAGCAAATTGAAAACGAAAGCTATGTAGCAAGATTTGTACATAATTATTATTAAGATAAATTAAGAATTGAACTACTGTTTATTAAGCTGTGTTATGTACCGAAGGTAGAACTTATTAAAACTATTAAAATAATTCGTCATTAAAATAATTCGTTAGTTTTACGAATTTAAAACAAAAACATGTTATTTATTATTGAAACAAATAATAAATGAGAATAAATTTATTTTTCTAAAAACAATTACTCATTAATCGATAATAATCAGCTATATATTTTTTTATTATTTAAAGATTTATAAAATAACTTAACATATTTTGCAAATAATTTATTTCATAACGATAACGTCCCAAAGTGGAAATGTCAACATAAAGTTATTCCACAAAATGATTACAAAATCCTGCATGTTGTAGAAAGGATCATTTGTAGGAAGGAAAATTTTGTATTCATCCGAGTTTGTCATCTGTCAGCAAGCGACCATTCCAAAATAATTTCCCGTTATGAATGTTTTACATGAATTGTTTATTCAGCCTCATGAATATAAATATATCAAGTGTCGTCTTTATTAATAGATTTATCCCATATAATAATTTAATTAGTAAAGAATCGCGTATGTGTCCGATTAGCATTTTATTCAAACTAAAAACACTAAACAACTTATAAGCTGTGAAACAATGGAGTGTCCATATATCTAAACGATGACATTAGCCGCACTTTTAGCTTTACGCAGACAGGACACGCCATCGCATCGCCAGTGCCGCAAACGAGGACAATAACCCAGTTAACTCGTATCGGTTACGTATATGTGAAAATGTCACACGATACGGCGACGGTGCGGATGAAGGTGCGGGTGCGGTGCGGTTGCGGTGCGGGTGCGAACGGGGTACGGGTGCAATGTGGCTTGTGTTGTGTATTGCCTAAATCATATAACGTACAACCGTATGGCATGGCGATGGCATATGGGAACGCATAGCAATTAAGTGCATTCTACGCATACCGAACCTGCTGTATTCCCAGTCCAACCAATATTCTTCTCTTCTCATAACACTGTTTATTTTATAGCGGAACATTGAAAAAGTGTAAACAACACGAAAGAATCGTGGAATTTTAATCAAAACCTTGGCTTGCCTAACTATAAATATTCAATATGCATGATTCTTCAATCATGCGACTGCCGACTGCCGACTGCCACTTTGCGCGTAACTCAAACGCCATTTTATCGCGCGCTAACAATGAAATTATAATTTAATCACTCTTGTCACGCTTTTTTACACTTTAAGTTTAAAATAATCTAATGATATATGTTGTTAGGTTATGATAACATAATTAATTCATTAGTTTAATATTTAAATGCTGAAATCGCTATTAATGAACGACATAATTAAATCATTAGTTAATTTATAAATTAAGAAAAAGTATTGATCTTGCCGGGATACGAACCCGGAATCTTCTGCTTTCGCAGCAACTGCGTTACCAAATACGCCACAAGATCGACGACAAAGTTTTAATTTAAAAATTAACTAATGATTTAATTAGTTCATTAATGGCGATTTTAGCATTTAAATATTAAACTTATCTACTTTAACACGCCTTCGTATAATAAATAAAAAATAATTAATTTATGTTAAAGGTATAATTAATATAATTAAAAAATATCTATCTATATATTTGGAGCATCTTTTAATTTTACGACCGGTTTCATACGTAATAACACTTTGAACTAAAGTCGATTTTAAGCAGACAAAAAAACCCGTTGTTGTACTATAACAATAAATAATTTTGCCACTAGATGTTCGAAGAATTGGTAAAAAAAGCATCGTTTTATTGAAAGCAATCATATTTATGCCAACAGAATTTAAAATCGATGCTTTTTTGCAGGCTTAAAGACAACTTCAGTTAAAATTTGTATTATTACTTACGAACATAATTATTTATTACTACTACCACTATATAGCTTTGTTAAATTTTAGACTTATCAGCTGTAATAAAAAATTAAATTTAAAATATTTGTTAAAAGAAGCAAAATTACTATTTGAAATGAACGTCAAAATGTACTTTTAACCAAAAGTACTTTTAAAAGATTAATTACATTGTATTTTAAAAATATAATAAAGTATTAATATTTTACGTTCTCAATTTTTTTTATGAAACTTTTAAAAAAAAAATATAAATTTTTCATTTTATGTTTAATTTCTATTTTAATAATTTTATATATTTATTTTTTTGATATAATATTTGTTATTTATTTTCGAAAAGCACAGCTTTCTACTAATTTTCATAATTAAATAATACAGTTTAATGTTTTTTAAGAAATGAATATTATACGTACTGCACCTATATTTTAAAAAAACTCATACAAAATATTATTTTTTATAAATCAAATCTAATAAATTTTATTAAAATTATATTGAAAATATTATTATTCCCTAAACTAATATTAAAACAAAAATGTTGAATACGTTCTTTTATGGGGAGCTTTTCTAAAATAATCAAACGAGGAAGAAAATGAAATAATATAGTGAAAGCTTAAGTTAATTCGGATTTGTTGAAGAATTAGAATCCATATAACTGACGACAGACGACAGCCAGCGTTTCTGCACTGAGATCAAATTGTCAAACAAATTTCAATTAAGTAATTAATTGATTTTGTGTCAGTGTCTGTCTGAATGCGGCATGCACGTTTATAAAATTCAATTTCTGCGTGATGTGACACACACACACACATACACACACTACGACCTATTTAACCGCGGCGCGGCGCGGCGCGGCGCCGCGCCACGCCATGTCGTACTGTGCGACACGACACCCACCGCACTATCATAAAGACAAAATATCGACTTTCTTCGACATTGACGTAAGCTGTCGATCAAAACCGAATCGAGCAGGATGCGTTTTGATCAGGAAACGCTACTTGCCGATCAATTTAGATAGGGACATGACACTTTTTCAATTTCTAATAAAAATTTCGATCTATGACACGACACGACACGATACGCGTGTTATTCATCTATCAATTTATGCTAAATTGAATGAAACTGTATTTTATTTTACCAAATAAAGAAACATTGTTTATCTATTAAATCTATTAGTGCAATTACAAAACATGTAAATTATAAAAGAAGTTGGATAAAGAATAACAATAATTTTTGATAGAATTCGTTACCCTGACAATAATATAAATTTTTTTTTCCGACTTGAGACTGACGTCACAATCTATCGTATGAGAAATCACAAACTTTAACACGTTCTTTTTCTTTCTTAAAACAGCTCTTATAGCGATTTCTTTGTCGGTAATGTCTGCAAAATCCTCTCCTTTATTATTCAGTAAGTAGAAAAAAAAATAATATATTCATTTTTTGTCTACTAATTAGTATCATCAATAATTTTTTTCTTTTTGTTTGTAATATTAGAAAAAAAATCTTTGTCGTGGGCATACACAATATATATTGCATTTCATTTAGGAATGTCCAAGCATAAACTAACAATTGAGTCGCTGGGTGCAATAACGACTTAAGTGCACTTAAGTTTTTGTACCAAATTAACATTTAAACGTTTTATCCTTATATATTGTAAATATTTGTGAACGAAAACATATTATAATTGGCATAATGAATGATCAACATCTCAAAAGAATCTGGGGAGAACCAAAACGGTTGTATAATATAACCTCTAGGGATGGGAGATAAATTATCACGCCTTGAATTAAGTCATTTTTCCACATTAAACACATATAAATATATACAAATATACAAAGTTACAAAGTTCTCACAAATGAAAATATGGATATAAAATAGAAATGGATATATATTTTCCAGGGTACATACAAATTGCACGCGGCGGTTGGGTTTTAATCCCATAGCGAAATTTTGCATAGCTAAATTGCACGCCGGTCTGAGATGGATATCTATCATTTGCGCCGATGAGATAAGCGCCTATATTGAATAATAACATAACTAAGCAACCTAAACCTAGCCTAACCTATCCTAAACCAACAGTCAAACCTACATGGAAGTAGTATTGAGCGGCATTATTCCAGACTGATTAAGTTAACAAGGTCAATCCGCTAATTAGTTTTTGGCGCCGTTAATGATGTTTTCTCCTTAGGAATTTATGAAATTTTGAATATTTGTTATTTCTAACTATGGAACTGATAAATTTTAGAAAGTTTGTTATGTTTTATTGAATTTTAGAATATTTGTCATTGTTATTCTTAAATATTTCTATTTAATTACATGTTATGGAATAAAATTTCTCTTTTTTGCAGAGAAATATTTTTAACTAATACATTTTTAATTATGTTGGAATATTTGTGTTATTAAATTTTTGTTATTTGTCATTGCTATTTTTAAATATTGTTAAGTTTTTCTTTTTGCAGAGAAAATATTTTTAACTAATACATTTTTAATTATGTTGGAATATTTTAAGAATATTGTAAGAATATTAAGGGAAATTTTTTTTCTAAGATATATATATATATATATATATATATTAAATAACCTTGTAATTCATTTCAATTTTAGTACTTTCTTATTTTAAAAATAACAAATTGTAAAAATACATTATTTACTTAATAGAATAGAAAAAAATATCTTTAAAGATTAAAATCTTAACTTCTCTATTTAAATTTATGTTTTCAAAATACTTTAATGATGTAACAGAATGTACATTGAAAAAAAAAAAAAATTTATAACTTACAATTATTGAATACAAGTACTTTTCTTAAAAATTTACAAAATTTTGAATATTTGTCATTTCTAATTATAAAACTGATAAATTTTAGAAAGTTTCTCATGTGTTATTAAATTTTTGAATATTCGTCATTGTTATTCTTAAATATTTCTAAAATTTTATAACTTTCTTATTCTTAAATAAATTTACAAAATAAAACATGTAATTTTATTTTATTTTAATTGTAAATAAATTTTGTTATTATATACTAGTGTTTTAATTAATTTATTTAACTAATAGCATTTAGATATATATATATATATATATATATATATATATATATATTTATAGATACTCGTATATTTCAAATATTTTATAATTTGTAAATGAATACACCCTTTAATAGAATAGAAAAAATATTTTTAAAGTTATTACTTTCTAATTTGAAAAAATGTCATACCGTTTTGCTAATTATACTTGATATAGCATACAACTTTTCCAGTAAAAAATAAAAAGTCGTAATACCTTATGATATGACGTAAAACTGTATTTGTAGAATATAAAAAAAAAAATTATGCAAGATTTATCTCTTGACTTCATTAGAAAAAAAAAATATAAATAATTTAACTGTAACTATATTTGATATTTTGAATATTAATAATGTATATATAGAAATGTTTTTAGAAATGTACAATTTATATATATTTAAACTAACAAAAGATTTACAGATTGTTGTAGATTGTATGTATATATTTTAAGAATGTTGTAAGAATATTAAGGGAAATTTTTTCTAAGATTTATATTAAATAACCTTGTAATTTATTTCAATTTTAGTACTTTCTTATTTTAAAATAGAATTTATAAAAAGAAAAACAGTATGTTTAGATTCATATATAAATCACAATTTATTATTTACTTATAACACTTTTATGTTAACTAAAACAGAGTGCAATGGCGTCTAACAGTCAATATAAAAAATTAGTAACCAGAAATGCATCAGTTCTTTCCGATAAGGAGAAAATAAAGTAAGAAAAAAAATTATTATGTAGGAGTAATATATTTACTTAATATATATTTATATCTATATTTATATCTTAAAAATAGCATTACCGTATCTAAGGAAAGAGAGGGGCAAATTTTAGAAAATTGTTCAAAGTTTGGAGCGATGATGAAGAATTGTGAGTTTTTATTATTTATGAATTCAAAATATAATTTATTAATTCAAATATATATCACAGCACCTACAATCCGAACGTAGCAACCTAGGACAGGCTGATAATTCGAGGTCTGCCGACGGAATTAAAAAAAATAAAAATGCCAGGAAAAAAAGAAATAAAGCCTTTCGTGAACAAAAGCGCGAACGATGGATAAATTTACAAAAATAAAACTTCAAATTTTATTTTATTATAATTGTAAATAAATTTACAAAATAAAACATGTAATTTTATTTTAATTGTAAATAAATTTTGTTATTATATACTAGTGTTTTAATTAATTTATAGATATTCGTATATTTCAAATATCTTATAATTTGTAAACGAATACATCATTATTTTAACGAATACAAGTATATAGAAATTGAATGAAATAGAAATATATTTAGTATACTGTAATTAACTGAATAGGTATGGCTTTTGTGACATCATTTTTAATTTTCTCTTAAGAAATTTAGAAATAAGTTAATTTGACTTGCTAAATGATTACATCATGAATACGTCACAAGTCATTCATTGGGAAATTCAAACTCGTAATTGATTTGTCGTTTGCTATATATATCTACGTTTTGCATATGAAAAATTAATTCATTGCTTTGTTACATTCGTTGTTGCATAGCTAGTTAGTGTCAATATTTGTTTTTCAACAATGGCTCAAAAAATTAATGTTGAAATTTTGGAGAATATTTTAATTCGTCAGGCTTTCGAGTATATTGAGTACGTTAATACACCGGACATACCTAGGACTCCGGATATTATCTTAGAAGATGATAGCGATGAAGACATATCAGATAAATTTTCATCTACTTCCGAAGAAGTTATAATTTATCTGAAGAAGAAGAAATGGAAGTTCAAAATGGCCAGGTAATTACAACACAAGATCTGACAGACCCGAGGGATGAAGAAGAGAAATTTATCAACGAAGATGAATATATAAATTTCGTGTTAGGAGCGGCGCCCGTATCGAGTTATCTGTTACCTAATTCTAAAAGTGAACTAGATAAAAATTATAAATTATTAAGTGCGGTATATGTGCCAGTGGATGAAAAACTATTTTTAGTGTTAGGTGTAGATCCTAATTGTAAGTTTAATTTAGTTCAAGGAACAAAAGTGATTTCGATTAAAAATATTGAGGACTTTTCCGCTAAATTAAAGCAAATAAAATAAAAAAACAACTTTCAACGAAAGAAATTTAATTAGGAACTGCGATAATATTCGTATAAGTGTACTGTCGCGAAATTATTTAAAAGTATGGCAAAATAAAACATATATGGCTATATCTGATAAACAAATTAAAACAATAATAACAATTACGCCATATATAATTAAACTTTATAACAAAAATTTGCCTGCATATGAAAATGTATATATTGAATACAAAAAATATCTTTAAATTTAATTAAAGATAACAAAAATATAAACGAAATTAATATTAATATTGTAGATATTTTAGATATTAAGAGTAAATATATAGATGTATGGGTAGAAATGTTTAATATGTACTATTATAAATTTGGTGAAGATATAAGAAATGTAACGCAATTTATGTATGAAAATAAAAAAATATAATATAAACAATTATTTAATTTAATTAGTTAGCAAATCCTGGTTCTTTTCTAAATAAGTAATAAATATAAATATTTTTCAAAATTTACATTTGCAATGTTCAGAAAAAAATTATGAATGGAAGAAATATACAGTGATATATTATAAAGCAATTAGTAAAAGAATTTTAAGGAAATACCTATAGTGAAAACCTTATATTGGTTCGTAAAATTTTACAGTATTAAATAAAAGTTTTATTTTTCTGTTACATTGGTTTACGGGAGGGATAAATGAAAAAGTAATTAGTTTTTGTATATAAATATGCGTCAATAAATTTTTAAGTGACAGTATATTTCTGTATACATTCTTTTGTGTTTGTTTTTGTATTGTTTGTGATAATGAATTCAAATAACGACAATTTTAATAATCAAAATTTGAAACAAGAAATTGATAATTCGGCAGCGAAACTTCAATTAAATAGTTTTTGGGGTAAATTACACTTATTTTTAATTAATAAATTAATTTTTAATTTATTTAATTTTTATTACAGGTAAATTTGCACAATCTGAGAATAATACTCAAACTACAATAGTTTCATCACCTGAAGAATTATATTATTTACTTTCTAATCCCTCAATAGAAGTAAATAGGATTATTCCTGTCGGTGATGAATTATTGTATGTTAACTGGCAGTATAAAATAGAAGCATCAAATCAACTCAGCAAGATTACGCTTGCATGAGATTTTACAACCTCTTGGCCGAAGAGTATTATATTATGATACAGATTCGATAATCTATGTTTATACTCTAGGAGAGTACGAGCCGCCCATCGGTAATTATCTCGGCGATCTAACGGACGAATTAGAATGCTACGGATCTGGAACATACATAGTATCATTTGTATCAGGCGGGCCTATATGTTACGCTTACATATTTTTTACGCCTGGTACAAATGAAAGAGGAAAAGTCTGTAAGGTGAAGGGTTTTCGATTAAACTTCGCAAATTCTCAGAAAATTAACTTTGAATCCTTAAAAGACTTTATTAAAAATAGAGGTAAATTTATAAAAATTGTTAGTAATAATATTAGAACTACGTTAGATCATACTGTTATTACGAAAACAGAAACAAAAGCATTCAAAGTTAATTTTATGAAACGTCGTTTACTCGGAAACAATTTATCAGTACCCTATGGCTGCAAAAAAAAACTAAAAATTAATTAATTGTTTATATTTTATTATATTGTTATTTATTTATGTATTTATTGTTATTTATTTACATATTTATTGTTATAAAAATTAATTATTTATTATGTAAATATGCAATTGAAAAGAGAAAGAGAGAGAGAGAGAGAGAGAAAGAGAAGGAGGGAGAAATTTGAATATATATATATTATAATAAATTTTTTAATATTATCATTTGTTTTTAAATTTCTACCTAAACAAGTTAAAATGACTCAACAGTTTGTACACCCTTTTACGGCAATAATTGCAGGCCCAAGCGAGAGTGGTAAATCCTATTTTGTAACAAATTTTTTAAAAAATATAAAAAAAAAAAATATGTGATACTAATTTTTCACATAAAAATAAATTTAGTTTTGTTTTCAAAGTTAAAAATTTAAAGATTGCTTTTATTAAAAGAACTTATTGTTTTGTTTATTAACTATACTGAAATTTAATATAATCTATCAATATAATTTATAAATAAAATAGAATATTTTCTGTTATATGAATAATAAACTAGAATATAATTTAGCAATATTTAAATTTAAAAATAATTAATTTCTTATAAACTTTTTTTTGTATTGATAAAAATATAACAAATAAATAGTAATAAACTAATATTATATTAATTAATATTTTGTTTTAATAAAAAAGAAATATTTAATAAATAATTATCAAAGTATTTTTATATACTCTGAAAGTTAAGTTGAATATTTCTCGTTCTTGAAATATGAAATATGATACAATTTTGTATAATATTAATAATGATAGTTTTATTATTTAAATGAGAATAATAATTTATTACATTTATTTTTTAAAAATATTAATATAAAATTTAAATATTTTAATAAAAAAAAAATTTGTTGAGCGAATGTCTAATGAACGTTTGGTAAAAAGATTTATATGAATGCTTTTGACGGTATACGTTTGCGTGGACGTTCGATGAGTAGTTGGAGTGGTATGACTGAGAGTGTTTTGCGTAAGTGGAAGTTTCCAAGTAGTTGGAATAGAACAGTATGTATGAGAGGAATTATGAATGTGGATAAAGCGAAAGTTTGGAGGAGACTGATTTCGGGATATTGAAAAGAGTTTGTGCCACACTCTTTTGGGGTACATGGCGTGATTGTGTACGTATGTATTCATGTATTTTAAATTTATGTCTGCATTAAAAGAAAAATTATATTAATAAAGAAAATAAAAAAATATTAATATTAAATATTACTTTATTATTATATTGAACCTAATGCGTTGTAATTACTCATGCAATCGTAAACGAGCTTGAGCAGTTGTATATACTACATTAACTGTACGCAGTTGCTCTCAAGCCAGTTGTCATATTTCAAGAAATATTCATTTCAATTTTATAATTTAAAATGAATATGACACAGGTATATGTATGTATACATAAATTAAATAAAACAAAATATTAATTAATTAAAATAATAATAGTTTATTACTATTTATTTGATATATTTTTTTATCAATACAAGAGAGTTTATAAGAAATTAATAATTTTTTAATTTAAATATTGTTAAATTATATTCTAGTTTATTATTCATATAAAAGAAAAATATTCTATTTTATTTATAAAAGAAAAATATTCTATTTTATTTATAAATTATAGTGGAATATATTAAATTTCAATATAGTTAATAAACAAAATAAAAACGATAAATAAAATTTTAATATTATTATTTTTCATTAAACAATTACTATAACTTTCGATTTAAATGATTATTTTTGGAAATTTTAAAATAAAATTTAAAAATTGTTCATATTTGTGAGAATAGCATATGAAACAAATATTACTTTTTTAATAATACAGGTATTTGTAAAAGTAAAAGTTAAAAATAAAATTTTTTTTTAAATTAAAGTGGACAAAATGCTGTTTTTGTGTTAAATTGAATTATCATAGATAAGAATTCAGAAAATATTAAAAACATTGTTGAAAAATTTCATTAAAAGTTATAATTGTCATAATTCAATAATACTTCATTTTACTTTTAATTCTTATCTACGATCTTTTAATAAAAGCAATCTTTAAATTTTTAACTTTAAAAACAAAAGAAAAATTTTTTTTTGTTTTAATTCAGCCATAAATTTAAAATACATGAATACATACATACATACACAATCACGCCATGTACCCCAAAAGAGTGTGGCACAAACTGTTTTCATTATCCCGAAATCAGTCTTCTCCAAACTTTCGTTTTATCCACATTTATAATTCCTCTTATACATGCTCTTCTATTGCTACTACTTGGAAACTTCCACTCACGCAAAACACTCTTAGTCATACCACTCCAACTACTCATCGAACGTCCACGCAAACGTATACCGTCAAAAGCATTCATATAAATATTTTTACCAAACGTTCATTAGACATTCGCTCAACAAATTTTTTTTATTAAAATATTTAAATTTTATATTAATATTTTTATAAAATAAAAGTAATCAATTATTTTTCTCATTTAATTAATAAAACTATCATAATTATTATTATACAAAATTGTATCATATTTCATATAACAAGAAGAAGAAATATTCAACTTAACTTTCAGAGTATATAAAAATACTTTCATAATTATTTATTAAATATTTTTTTTTTTATTAAAACAAAATATTAATTAATATAATATTAGTTTATTACTATTTATTTGTTATTATAACTTTTAATGAAATTATTCAATAATTTAACAATCTTTTTAATATTTTCTGAATTTTTATCTATGATAATCCAATTTAACACAAAAACAACATTTTGTTCTATTTAATTAAAAAAAAATTATTTTTAACTTTCACTTTTACAAATACCTGTATTATTATTCAGAGTCATCAGGAAAAAAAGTAATATTTGTTTCATATGCTATTCTCAGAAGTAAGTAGATTTTATTTTAAGATTTCCAAATAAATCATTTTATAAAAATAATCATTTAAATCGAAAGTTATAGTAATTGTTTAATGAAAAATAATAATACTTAAATTTTATTTATCGTTTTTGTTTTGTTTATTAAGTATATTGAAATTTAATATATTCTATCAATATAATTTATAAATAAAATAGAATATTTTTCTGTTATATGAATAATAAACTAAAATATAAAATAATTTAACAATATTTAAGTTTAAATTTAAAAAATAATTAATTTCCTATAAACTCTCATGTAATGATAAAAATATAACAAATAAATAGTAATAAACTATTATTATTTTAATTAATTAATATTCTGTTTTAATAAAAGAAAAGAAATATTTATTAAATAATTAAGAAATGTATTTCTATATACTCTGAAAGTTACTCCGTTGATATTAAATAAAAGTTATTTTCAGATTATGTGGAAAAAAAAATAGTTATTTATGCTAAAATATAAATATTAAAATTAAGTTTATTAAAGATTTTTATAATTTAATAAATAGACGATTTGTTATTATATTGCAAATAAATATCTTACATAAAATTTTATTATTATCTCAAAAGCTTTTTTTTTCTATAATTTGAGTTGTAAATAAATATAACAAAAATATATGTATATTTATTTATAAAAATAAAAATTTTCGATTTCAAATATGATGCTTTCATTACAAATTTAAAAACAAATTGATGAGAATATTTATAATTTGCTTTACCTAGTTGTTATATATATTAAAATTATTTTGAATTTTCTAGTATAATGTGCGCTTAAGAACAATGAATTTAAAAAATTTCAATTTTGTTACTTTTTATTAAAAAAAAATCATAATTATTATAACGTTTTTAAAAATATGTTCTAAAAACTGAATTACAAAATTATCAATTTTATGAATTTTATTTAATTAGGTTATATAATTACATATATGTCATATTCGTTTTAAATTATCTAATATTAATATAATTTTTGTTCAAAAAAAAACAATATATTAATATTAGATAATTTAAAATAAATATGACACATGTATATGTATGTATACCTAATTAAATAAAATTCATAACATTGATAATCTTGTAATTTAGTTTTTTAGAATATAAATTTAATGTTAATATTTTAAAAACGTTATAATAATTATGTATAATAATTTATTAATAAAAATAATAATTATTAATAAATATAATAATTTATTAATAAAAAGTAACACAATTGAAAATTATTTAATTCATTGTTCTTAAGTGCACATTCTATTACAAAATTCAAAATAATTTTAATATTTATAACAGCTAAAGCAAATTATAAATATTCTCATCAATTTGTTTTTAAATTTGTAATTAAAGCATCATATTTCGAAATCAACAATTTTTATTTTTCAATATTATATTATTATATATTATATTCATTATTTGAAAGTTATTTTCTAAAAATAAGAAATAGTTTTTATTAATAAAAAGTAACACAATTTAAGTTTGTTTTTAATTCATTGTTTTTAAGCTCAAATTCTATTACAATTCAATTATAATTTTAATATTTATAAGAGCTAAAACAAACTATTCTCATCAATTTGTTTTTAAGTTTGTAATTAAAGAATCAAAAAGAATGTATACAGAAATATACTGTCACTTAAAAATTCATTGACGCATATTTATATACAAAAAACTAATTACTTTTTCATTTATCCCTCCCGTAAACCAATGTAACAGAAAAAATAAAACTTTTATTTAATACTGTAAAATTTTACGAACCAATATAAGGTTTTCACTATAGGTATTTCCTTAAAATTTTTTTACTAATTGCTTTATAGTATACCACTGTATATTTCTTCCATTCATAATTTTTTTCTAAACATTGCAAATGTAAATTTTGAAAAATATTTATATTTATTACTTATTTAGAAATAGAACCAGGATTTGCTAACTAATTATATTTTTTTTATTTTCATACATAAATTGCGTTACATTTCTTATATCTACACTAAATTTATAATAGTACATATTAAACATTTCTACCCTTACATCTATATATTTACTCTTAATATCTAAAATATCTACAATATTAATATTAATTTCGATTATATTTTTGTTATCTCTAATTAAATTTAAAGCTATTTCTTGAATACATTTTTTTGTATTCAATATATACATTTTCATATGCAGGCAAATTTTTGTTATAAAGTTTAATTATATATGGCGTAATTGTTATTATTGTTTTAATTTGTTTATCAGATATAGCCATATATGTTTTATTTTGCCATACTTTTAAATAATTTCGCGACAGTACACTTATACGAATATTATCGCAGTTCCTAATTAAATTTCTTTCCTTGAAAGTTGTTTTTTTATTTTATTTGCTTTAATTTAGCGGAAAAGTCCTCAATATTTTTAATCGAAATTACTTTTGTTCCTTGAACTAAATTAATTTTATAATTAAACTTACAATTAGGATCTACACCTAACACTAAAAATAGTTTTTCATCCACTGCCACATATACCGCACTTAATAATTTGTGATTTTTTGTCTAGTTCACTTTTAGATTTAGGTAGCAGATAACTCGTTGAAAATGTTTTAAATATAAGAAATTGGTATATTGATAACGTGAAAAATGGACGCCGAATTCATAAAGACAATAATGCAGAGACGGTTTCGGAACGTGTGTCAATATGGCGTCTATGCTGCAAATAGACTTCCTCTTCACGTGAACTATCCATGTGCTCTAATTGTAAACACTGATCCAGATTTCAGAATAAGACAACATTGGGTTGCTATATTTATTGATCGTAATGGATGCGGTGAATTTTTTGATAGTTATGGATTTCCACCGACGGTTTTACAACATGCAACTTTTTTAAGAAGAAATACATACACGAATTTGGACATACAATATGAAAACTTTACAAAATGATTTGTCTTCAGTCTGTGGACATTACTCTTTATTGTATTTATTATATAGAATTAATGGATGTTCATTGAATGACTTTTTTATCAGTTTTTAATAATAATGTAATACAACATGATTTTCTTATAACACAAATGTTTGAAATATATTTTTAATAATAAATAAAACTCATAATTTAAATATATATATTGTTTTTATTCATATATTATTATATACATATTGTTAATAAAATAAAAATTATATCAAAACAAATTCAATTAATGTGACTTCCTTGCCCCTTTGAATTTCCGTTCCTGTATACCTAAGGGCTAATTTGCCCAAGTGTTTTGAGTATGTAGATATCTCATCGTTTGTTAATTCATCGAAACGAGTTGGTAGATAGGATTTAAAATCTTGGAATTCAGCTATTATTTTTCGGCCAAAAGTTGTTTTTACTGGTCTGATAGATTTAATTAAAAAATTTTCATTAAATGGCAATGTTGATAATTTTCTTAGGGGTTTTTTCAACTGGCCAAGTTCGTTCAATTTTTCTAAATCCATGTTTCTATATAAAAAGAAAATATACACATATTTAAAAACTGTATTATTCTATAATAATGATAATAGCAATAAATAATAATAATAATGATAATAATAATAATAATAATAATAATTTTAATAATAATATACTCACTGAATATATTTGAAGTTCTTACAATAACTTTGTTTTCAAAAGTGATATGATATAACGAAAATATCCTGTTTTATATATACCAATTTTGAATAGAATAAGAAAGTTATAAAATTTTAGAAATATTTAAGAATAACAATGACGAATATTCAAAAATTTAATAACACATGAGAAACTTTCTAAAATTTATCAGTTTTATAATTAGAAATGACAAATATTCAAAATTTTGTAAATTTTTAAGAAAAGTACTTGTATTCAATAATTGTAAGTTATAAAATTTTTTTTTTTCAATGTACATTCTGTTACATCATTAAAGTATTTTGAAAACATAAATTTAAATAGAGAAGTTAAGATTTTAATCTTTAAAGATATTTTTTCTATTCTATTAAGTAAATAATGTATTTTTACAATTTGTTATTTTTAAAATAAGAAAGTACTAAAATTGAAATGAATTACAAGGTTATTTAATATATATATATATATATCTTAGAAAAAAAATTTCCCTTAATATTCTTACAATATTCTTAAAATATTCCAACATAATTAAAAATGTATTAGTTAAAAATATTTTCTCTGCAAAAAGAAAAACTTAACAATATTTAAAAATAGCAATGACAAATAACAAAAATTTAATAACACAAATATTCCAACATAATTAAAAATGTATTAGTTAAAAATATTTCTCTGCAAAAAAGAGAAATTTTATTCCATAACATGTAATTAAATAGAAATATTTAAGAATAACAATGACAAATATTCTAAAATTCAATAAAACATAACAAACTTTCTAAAATTTATCAGTTCCATAGTTAGAAATAACAAATATTCAAAATTTCATAAATTCCTAAGGAGAAAACATCATTAACGGCGCCAAAAACTAATTAGCGGATTGACCTTGTTAACTTAATCAGTCTGGAATAATGCCGCTCAATACTACTCATGGATAAGCAGAAGTTTAAGGCATATATCTGATACCGCTCAATCAAATCCTGCTCGGTGAATGGATGTTTGTAATGTTTTTATATCGTCTAAATTGAAATTTACTAAAAATTGTTGCTGGCGAAAAGCCTCTGTAGCTATGACCAATATATGTAGGTATGTGTATTAAGAAAAATAAATATTTTTGAATAAATTTTGAACAACAGCATTTAGAAACCAATGAAAGATAACCATATTAAACGAATAATTACAGATCTAAATTCTTTAGTTATAACATTGTAAAAAATCTTTTAGAACTCATTATATTAAAATAAAAAGTTTCATGTTGAAATTTTGTTTTAATTTATAGTAAAATTTATCGCTTCTTAACTTATTAACTAAACTTGTTTCTATGTTTTGTTTATTTATTATTTATGTCTTTTATATTTATATATTATATTTTTTCTGATAATGATGTATGTGTTGTATATCGAAACGTCACATATTAATTAAAAATTTATTGAACTATAAACTTTATTTTTTTAAATATAATTCAGTTTTTACACTGTAAACATGTTTTTATTTTGTGGTCATTTTATTTCGAATTATTTACATTTAAATTGATTTAAATTTTATAAACATTGTGTTAGTATTAATCATATTTTATTAAAAATTTGATAAATACATTACATAAATAACAATAAAAATATATATTATAGTTATTAACAACTAATTGGGTTTCAGTCTTGTAAATAGTATATTGTATATATATATATATATATATATATATATATATATATATATATATTTATTTATTTAGTTAACCTCAAACAGGCAACAGCCCAATTAAATGACGCAAACGATACAAACGTAGACTTATAAAATATAATACATAAGTTATCTAAAAAAACATTAAGTGTGTACAATTTGTAGATGATTAATAAAAATACGAAGAGAAAATGAAAAAATATCTATAGTTAATTCTAACTTATTAAATGAGTGACACATATAATAATATATATATGGATTTCAAAATTTATAGTTACTGTCAATTTATTTTTAAAATTTTGAAAATATTTGAAATTTAATTATATATCAGTAAAATATTGAAATATCTTTCAGAACTTTTATTAAATTATTAGACAAATTTTCGTTTAATAATTGTATATATCAGTAGCTTTAAGTATAAAACAATTTCTGTCATGCCTATTCTGTCATAATAAATTAATGAAATTGTTTGCAAATATAAACTTTATAAAATATGAAGTATCTATTTAATCTAAATTTTTAATTTTTGTACTACAAGACAAATATACTAATATTAGATTAATAATAATTCAATCAATGTTCAAATGATTTGATATGAAAAATTGCGATCATTTTTCACAAGTGTTTATGTAATATTTAAAATCATTTTATGTTTTTTCAAGCTAATAAGTTATTTATTTTCGACGGTTCGATAAAACGTTAATGTGTGATTTTCGTGTATTTTCGAAATTGACATACATGCCATGATGTTCCGCAAACAAATAAAACTACTTAGTTGGAATCCACTTAAATGTCGGATAATCATTTTATAACTTGTATGTTTTGTTTTCGAAACTAACTGTACGAAGTGTTCCGGAAATCGTGTCAATAGTTTTCATGAATATTGATTCTCTTAACGTTCAAACTTTTTCCGCTTTTTTTTTTATTTTTCGTGTTTTATTTTGTACCAAGTAAAGCTTGATGCATTTTTCTTGCACAAATTTATAGTTTTCAACTTGAATCTGTTGAAAAATTGATATTATATTTCAATTTACCTATTCAACTATTTTTGTTTGATTTATGTGAAATGTAATAATAATTTGAAATGTATTTTGTTTGACGAAATTTAGGTAAATATTTAAAACGACAGTTTTGCAAATAATATAAAATTTATATTAAAGTTATTTTTTTATTTTTTTGTTTCTATTATTTATTTGTTTTTAAAAATAATTTCATGTGCAGTAACAATAAATTTACAATTTGTTTAGTTTGAATTATTAAGTCTAAATATTACTGAAACGTAATAACCGTAAGAATAAGTATATACATTTTTTAGACACATTGTATACTTATATGATTTTGAGACACATTGCGTATATATATAAGCACATAAAATTCTTAAATACATTTTGTATATATGATTTTTTAGATGCATTGTATGTAAGATTTTTTAAACACATTGTATACAGGTATAAATTTTTTTAGACACTTTGCATATAACTGAATAAATTGCATATTCATTGTACACAATAATTTTTTAAAACACATTGTATATAATTTTCTTAGACACATCGTATATAATTGCCTCGTACACTACATCTTCGTGAAATAATACAGCTTATGTAGTGAGATGGGAGAAAAATACGTTACTTGTATATAAAATGCGTAAAAATATCTTATTAAAGAAAATATAAATTTTAGGTAACTTTAAAAAAAATTAATAATTTTTTCGCCGAATTCAATTAATTAGCATATTAATAATATAAATATTAAATGTAACACAGTCTTTCGATACGGATTCGTTTTTTTTTTAAATACAGTGTTAATGATATAAAAGTTTTTTTTATTTTGTTATAATATATGAAACAGTTTTTTTTGTACATACTACTACTTCATAATGATTTTATTATTCTTAAGTCAATCAATATTAGTAAGACACTAAATATATTTGTTGTCTAGTTTTCATAATATGTTCATGTCCAGAATAATATTACAAAATTACTTTATAAATTTCGAATGTTTTGTATTAATAAAACAATATGAGGCGATTATTAGAATATATATTGATTATTAAATAAATGATTGGGTAAACTAAAAGAAATATTTCTTTTATTATTTCCTTTCAACCGAACCTTATTAGCATTAAGATAGCAACAAAACTAAAAGAAACCGTATTAAAGCCAGCGAACAAAGTTTTGCTTTTACGATCGTAACCATAATTCTTATATGTACCTACATAATTTGTCGGTAAATACTTTTTAAGTAGCACCGACATAATACATTATATATTCAACATGCAATGTTCAATTCAACAATGAAATTTATATATATTAACTCATGTAACGATAAATTTTCTTTCATAGATGTTGAACTATGCAAACTGTTTTTATTTTACAACAAATATTGTTCATAACTCTAATTTTATTCAACTAATGTATTCAATTAAAACAGAGTAACTTAAAACTTAACACTTTCAAAATTCCGGTGTATTTTGTAGCAGGTTCGTTAAAAATAACGGTCCGTTAAAATGAAAATTCTGAAATTCCGTAAGATATCTTGCTATACAGCAACTAGATTTCTTACGGAATTTTAGAATTTTCATTTTAACGAACCGTTATTTCTAACGGAAAAAATACTGAATACAACTGATAGTCGTAATTTGAACGATTTTTTTTGAACACAGGAAGTACAATGGTGCAGAACATGTACCACCAAAATTTTCTTATTTTTGCGTTTCAGTTTAGGTACTGGGTATTCGATTTTAATACAATAATTAGCAAACTTATATGATCTGTAGTTACGGAGATACAATACAAGTTTTTTTTTTTTAATATTTAAATATTTAAATAAAAATGAATATTATACAAACTTTTTAAAAATAATAAATTTTTAAATTTTTATAATGGAGGCATGGTAAAAACTATGTGTGTTAAATAATTATTGTAAATATTAATCTATACTTATTGTAGTATATGGCAATTTAAAAAATTGTAAGACAATATGCTTATTTTATAAAAATTATATATTCGCTCTTTAACTGCTTTTTCTTTTGGTAGTTTATAAATTATCTAATAAAATGTTTGCACTGAAAATGTAAATTTAATTGTTTTTTTTTATTATTCGGTTATTTCGCCGAATAATTAATTTTATTAGGTATTTGGTCACCGAATAAATTATGCTATTCAGTATTCGGCCGAATGGTATCCGAATATTCGTTACATCACTAATTATTTTACATATGCATATATTAAAATTAAATTTTAGAATTGAAATAAAATATTTACACTTTAATTATAATTAAATAATTTATTTAAATTTTATGTAATCAAAGTATATAATGATGATTTTTTTGTCTTTCTTATTTTGAAGGTTTTAGTTGATGTTTTAGGTTAAGTAGAAAACAGTGTAGAATGCAATATATTGCAAAATATAGATATAACGTTTGTAAAGTCATTTATGGTAATTGTATTGCGTATAGTTTATAACGAGACGGTGAAGTGCGGTGCGCAGCGCTGTTTGGCTGGTGTTTGTGTTGTGTGTTAGGTATGTAGATAATAGTAATGGTGTAGTGCAAGAAAAAGGACATTAAAGTAAATGAAGTAATATTAAGGGTGCAATAATGCGGAACTAGTTAACAAAGCTATCGATTGAAGTACCCAAGGGGGCATCTATCCCGACACAGCGTCATCTAGTTCTGATTGTGTGAATTAAACTGAGGATCTTTAGCCCTTAGGTTAATTGCACTGCTGCGTGAAGTGAGCCAACAGTTAAACTTCGGATTTTCCCAAAATACCTAACCTAACATATTATGTATGAGACAAGTTATAGGAGGGTCCACAAATCCCTCATATAACCCGTTTATGTTTCATATTTCATGAGACATTTTGAACCCTCAATTAATAATTTAAAATCGCGACAAATAGTTAGCAAATTTACATAATATTACGCAACTGTATTTGGTTGGCAATGGCCACTCACTTTAGATATCAACTTGACTCACATTACTTTATTTTCCTAGTCACTAGTCGCCGCGCGCTAGTCGTTTACTGAAAAGTAGATGTTATAATTATCTTCAACGTTGACCACACTGATACGGGTTAATGCAATCATCTCTAAGCTAAACTAAGCTAAGCTAAGATCCTTGATACCCTATATCCACTTATATTAATCAACTTACGCGATATTACCTAAATTTCCTGACGCTAATTTGACATTAGACCTTCCAGTCCTTTTTTTACGACTAGCCCTCAAACTATTACTTTATTTTCACGACTTTTATTTCTACTATACAGAAAATTTTTATTTCATATTTGCCGTTTAAAATCCGCAGGTTTCAACCACATTCGAATAATAGTTTGTTTTGACATCTCGTAAAGCAGAATTTATGAGTAATAACAGAACCGTTTTAGTTTATTTTGACAACTCATAACCTAGCAGTTATACGATCGGTATACCGTTTCAGTTTACTATTCTTATACTTAATTGGAAATACAGCATTTTGTTATCAATTTAATCTGGCTTACATTGACGTTTAATGTTTCCTTCCATTGGTAGTAAAAGGGATTAAAGTTTGAGCAGCACTGTTCGATACCTTCTTACGATCAGTGCGAAGGGTAAACGCTGTCGGACCGTGTTAAGAAGTTGTTTACGTCTCTAATAGGCAATCAGTATGCAAATTGATATTGAAATATTTCAGTTCAGCATCCGTGTTGTGAGAATTCAAACAACATCGAAGTCCTGCTTCGATTAGTTCGACCACGTTGAATCAACTTTCGCCCATCATTGTCGCACTATTTTATTACACTTCTTCTGCATTCCAACTTCAGCCTCGTATATTAATAAGTTTTTGTGAAAACTTCTAATCAATTTTCTAAATATAGATACACTGTTTCTACTTCCTGATTTTTACATGTTTCATTACTTTGCTTAGTTTATTATGCAGAAAAAATTTTAAAGTTTTCAAAATAAAAATTTCCAAATAAAAAAGATGCAAGTAGTTATTTTTTGGTGTTAAACTTACGCTAATATTTTTATCATAATTATTTTATAAGAAATATTCATAAGTAATGAATGTTTCTAATTTGATTATGAGATTGTAAAAAAAAGATTTTATTACAATATTTTGTAAATGGAGAATATAAATCTGTGTGTTAAATGTGATATGTTGAAGATATGAATGATGCGCTTTTAGAGAAATGTAATATTAGGATGTCAGTATGCTGGTAAAAGTAAAAATTGTAGTTGTAATATAGTAGAAAATGGCCAAAATGGATATGGCATCAGGCATAAGGCATATGGCATCGATATTGTAAAACGGCGGATAAGTGAAGTATTATGGTGTCTCAGGGTGGTGTAGATTGTGGATGAGATAGCATATAGGCTGGTGTCGCGTTGGGTCGAAATCGTAAATTTGCGCCTATGCTTGGATATTGGGGATTGAGGATCGGGGGAATAGAGGATGGAGAAGAAAAGGAAGAGAACGAAGCGACGAGGACAGACAAAACGTTTACAGCCCCTGGAGGAGGCAACGGCAACGATGAAGGCGAAGGCGAAGGCGAAGGCAACGGACCTCGAGCGCGCGCGGACCAAATGACAAATTGCCGAAAAGAAAAAGTCGCACGGATGAATGATCTCCAGCCGGGTGCTAGGAATGCAGGCTCGGATCAAGGAATATTTGAAGACCAACACCGCCGCCCATAAATCTAGGACGTTTTTTACGCGCTATATAACTTTGAATTAAGGCAGGAGAAATATGGACGCGCATGATCTGTCGCTGTCGCTGTCGCACTCGCTACCGCTGCGCTGCCATTGCCGCTGTCGTCGTCACCAAACCTAACCAGTAACCACCTTAAGCGGAAAATTCCCACAAATTTCCTTCACTCTTTCAATCACTTCTACTCTTCTCGCCGTTTCATTTCAGTTCTATTACATTCCTTCTTTTTACTCTCCCACCACCCTACCTAACTTGAAGCTACATTATTTCTATCATTTTTACTCTTTTGATGATAGCGAAAATTTTTATCTCGATAAAATGAACAAGTTTCAAAATCATCTTTTATCTTACAGATGTTTAGATATGCATGCAATTTATTACTACGGTTTAAAGATGAAACATATTTGAAAAAAAAATAGTTTTTTTTTATATTAAAATAATAAAAATATATGTACCTATATGCTCGGTATATCATCAGATTTAAAAAAGTTTCCATATATGATTTCCAGTAAATTTGTTATAAAATAAAATTACGAATTTGAAAGTTTTACATGTAGGTAGGTATATATTTGTTCGTTCAATCGTGAAAAGTTATTTTTTATGCGTAGCGCAGGAATATGGCACTAAAATGCGCTACAAGTTACATTTTTCATCTCACAGTCTTAAAACTTTTAGAACATTTTGCACTTTGCACTTATAAGAAAGTTTTATAGAGATATATTTCAACGAAGTCGCAAAGTTTTGTAATATTCGATTGCAGTGAAAAATTTGCAATGACTTAATTAATCTACTAACTAAATTATCTTTAAAAATATGTTCACTAGACTACAATGTATAGATTTATTAAAATCTAAAGTTTGCATTTGGTTGTGCTAAATATTCCAGCTTTTAACAAGAGAGAAACATGATTTTGGTTTATGTCTAGTTTGACATTTATAACAAATACATGCAAGTCAGTCCGTCAGAGCAGAACAGAGCAGAGCAGAATAGACAGAGAAACACAATTCGATTCGCGTAGAACGATCACAGCAAATGAAGTTAAATTATAAACGCGGTTGTCTGCCGGAATAGTTTTGGTACTTCTGCGTAGAGACGACGCGAACTACAACGTCTCCGGAGTATCCCCCGGATCGCCGCTCTTCCGACAATCCCCAAGCATATATCCGTAATGAATTAGATCCGTTACGTTACGATGTTGTGTTTGTTAGTGGTGTTAGTTCTGGTGCTTTGCCGTTGCTGTTACTGTTCCTCTACGTTTCTCTGACATCCCGGTCCCATTCTCCGCTTGTTTTAACACGAATGGCCGCCGAGCAGTTGTCAACTAATTCGAGGTAGAAATAGACAGGACCTGCCAACAGACAGACAACGCCACCGCACGCGTCTGATACTTTAATTTTCACAGAAAGCTCTTTATTACGTTCTTTTTTTTTTTTGTTCTTTCTTTATTTTAGTGCAAATGTTGATTGCGTAAACATTCTAATACCACTAAACTTTGTTTTTGTTTAATTATTATTTTCTTCCACAATAATTAAATGTTTGTTTTATATCTACTGCAAGACTTTTTTTCTACATGCATTTCTAACATTGTTTTGTTACACTACACGACCTGTTGTAAAAAAATATCAACTAAAATATAAAATCTGATAATTTTTGTACAATTATGTTAAAAATGTTCATAAAATACTTTAATCAATGTATAAAACAACATATGCTTAAAACTGATTTAATATATCAAAAACTATTTACTTAAGTATTACGAAATGTGGGAAATATTAACATCTATTTTTATTAATATTTTCAATTTTTTATTATTATTGCTTGAATAATTTAATATAACGTAAACTCTGTTTTCGTATGCAGTAATGCATGTAAACTTTTTAGAACAATTAAAAAAATAATAACATTAGTTGCTTTTGCAAGTCATTTTTAATATTTTTAATAAATTTTTCTTAAAATTTTACTTTCAAAATATCACACAAATAAAGTGTTATTCAGTATAAACTTTTTTCTAGTTTATGTTGAATATCACAGCAACATAGTAAATTAATAAATTGTATATATTTAACGACCATGTTACGATAGCAATAACTCACGAGGACGTAGTTTGCTTTGCAAACCGCAAGCGAGTGATCTAATTTGTTTGATTAAGTTATAGCTATAACTTGCGAGTAGAACACTATACTTTTTCTATAACTTTGCGTTCAAAAATTATAAATAACGTTTGTTTAACATTTGAGATTAGGTGAACATGCGAACATTACATAAATAATATAAAGAAAAATTTATTTTCATTTCCATTATTTTTTATTTCCAAAACAATTATATATATTAACAAAACTGACAATATATTGAACAAGATGTTTTCTAGTACTTACTGATATTTTGTTGTTATAGAAACGTAATATTTTCATAACTATAACAAAACAACTTTTCCGTAATTCAATGACTGACTGTGTTGTGACTGGACAGTCTTACATTGATAATATGTGGCTAATAACCGTCAGTTATAAAATTATCACTCACGGGCTTGAGTTATCGATAATATTGTTTATTAGGTTATAAATATAACTTAACAAGAGTAGAAAATTTTTATTACTTTTGTAATGTTGGTATTTGGTATAACAATTCCATTAAGATTTTAGTAAAGCTTCAAATGCAAAAATATAATATTATTAATGTTTAATATATAAAACTTTTGCAGAGAGTACAAATTATTTTTGTTATTATATATAGATTTTATTCTATATTTGATAGTGGTTAGTGAATTTTCTATAAAATATTCTAATCAGGGCAACTTTTATATGTCCGTTGGAGAAAAATCGCTGACGTTAACATTCAGTAATTTTCCAGTTTGAACAGCTACCTTTCGGTATAGCGAAGAAAAAAAAAACCTATTTGAGCATATTTCACCTATCGAATGTGTCGTATGGCAAACGGCGTGTACCCCCCTCTCCTCCCCTCTCCTTGTCTGTTCCGCACGAACGCCACTGTAACCATAGCAGGGCAGAGCAGGAGTAGGAGCAGAAACCGAAGTTGGATCCGAAGCAAGAGATGCTGACGTCAACATCTTGTCCTTGTCGAGTGGGCGGTCGAGTAACACCGGTGTTACATGGTTCCATTGCCCCATTGCACACCGTCCAAACCGCATCAGAACCGAGAGCACGAAGATGGAGTAGTAACACCAAACCTAAGCAAAGGAACACACAATGAACTTCCCGCATCCGCACCTGACATGCTCACTGTTGTCTGTTTCTCTTCGCTTCTGTTCTATTCTATTCTATTCGGTTGGAGGGCAATACTAACTGTCCCTCTGCCCACTTGCAGTAATTGCATAGCTGCTGCAACCACCGTCTCCTGCTTGTCTACTATCCCATTCTCTACTATCCCTTCTAATTCACTGACAAGAAAAGCTCCATAAATATCCCTTGCCGATTTACGATTTTCATGATATTCCTTATATATATATTTCATGTACTCGTGTAAGAAATTTTTTTCTAATGTATATACGAGTATATTTACTGAAAATTTTGGTCTAATTTAAGTAGTATCCCCGTATAAAACGACAAAATTTAACATATGTTTTGATATTTTTTTCACATACAAATTTTATTAATTTGTTTTTTGCTTAAATTTAGATACTTTTATTTAAGTTAAAAATTAACAATATTAACTTTATAAAAATTTTATTATGTTGATATGAGTAAAAAGAAATAAATGTTATATTTAGTAAATTTTCTAAAAATAAATTGAAAGGTTTGTTTATTTAATTTTTGATAAAGTCTTGCAAAAATAAATAAATTGCGAATTTAAAACATTTAGAGAGAGGTAAATGATGGTGGATAGTGAAGGATAATTTGGTGGGATGCGTGAGGCATTGATGTGCTGCTCGAAGCTCATGAATAAGTGTTCGATTTGATGTCGTCTTGTACCTCATTTCCTGCCTTTGTTCAGTGGACTGGAATCCAATGAAATCGGAACAGGAGTGTTGATGAATATGTTCGTTTTTGCGCGCTTCTCAATTGTGACGTGCCGGCTATTGTACGAACGTAATGATGTCGCTAGGACGCACTTCGCACTCCAAAATCGCCTCTTCACCGCACTTCACCGCACTCTTCCCCTTACACCAAAAGCTTGCTTGCTCGCTGTTCTAGTTCAAATCTAAAGTCCGGAGTGTCGCGTCGCGTCACGTCGGAGTGCCGGTTTACAAACCGATGGCGATGTTCCGGAACCCAAAATATCTACTTCTACCCAACTGATCCTTTCTTTTCTTTTCTTCGCTGCGGCATTGGCATCGCGCAGACACAGCATTTTATTACGAACTATATGTTTGACGAAAAGCATGGCATGTGAATCAATCGTTCGGGAAAATCGTATTACTTTCGATCACGCGCCAAACTTAAAAATAAAATGTTTGTCATTCTGTCATATATTGATTTGTACATACTTTTGTTTTTCTTTCTTTTATATAGGAGTTTTTTTTTTAATTTTCTTATATTTCAACCGAAAGCTATTGAATAAAATTGCATTACAAAACCCCGGATTCGGCTCCAGCACAGTCTAAAAATAGAAAATATTTCTATATTTTGTGAGACTGTTAAGTTTGACTGTCACCGAAACATATAGCATTTCCGTACACAAAGAATGGAACATAAAATACGTTCATACTTTTTTATATTTTATGGATAATACACAAAAAATTTATATCTGTCTCACTGAACTAAAATCCTTTTACAAAAAAAAATCCACAATAATAAGGAATATAGGAAAGTATCATTGTTCCACATGCTATACAGTGTGGAAATTATGTAAGGAATCAATTCAGTAATTCCGTTGATTTTAATTTTTTGAAAAAAATCTCGAAGCTGTATAGCAATTTTGTCTACTGCGAATATTTTCAGCTTATTTTCAGTTTCTTGTGTCATTTGTTTTTCATGTTATGACGTCATCGACTTTTTTTTTAAATGACAACCTATATTTTTTATTATTGATTTTGGTAGTACTTTTTATTCCGTTTCCAACCGTATAACATTTTTAATATGGTTACATTTGAAAAAAATTGAGAAAAATAGTCTTAAAGTTCAAATATTAAAAATTAATTAAATTAGCAAAATGAATCTAGTTATCGGTTTATAACTTTGAATTGAGTAGATAATAAATTTTTAATTCAATTTTTAACTTTTTTTTATAATCTCAAAATAAAAACGAATGTGCCGTCAATAACTTTCCGTCAAACTTAGGTGACTAGATTTATTTTGCCAATTTAATTAATGTTTAATATTTTAAATTTAAGACCATTTTTCTCAATTTTTTTCAAATGTAACATATTGAAAATGTTATACGGTTGGAAACAGAAAAAAAAGTACTACCAAAATCAATAATAAAAAATATAGGTTGTCATTTTAAAAAAAGTTGATGACGTCATCACATGAAAAACAAATGAAATAAGAAACTGAAAATAGGCTGAAAATATTCGCTGTAGTCAAAATTGCTATACCCCTTCGAGATTTTTTCCAAAAAATTAATATCAACGGAATCACTGAATTTATTCCTTACTTAATTTCCACAGTGTATATATTTTGTATTTTTTATTGGGAAGCAAGAGATAAAATACAGCAGTTTGATGTTGAAGTCTTTCCAAGAAGACAAGCTCTCATTTTATTTTCATATTAACTAAAATACTCATATTTCAAAGATTTTTTTATTTGCTTAATATACAATGCGTTTCAAGTTGCTTGTCAAATTGAATTGTTATACTATTCGATTTATTTTTATTTATTATTGAAATTAAAGTGAAAATTTTGATGTTTTTCATTTATCATTTCAATTATTTGCAAAAAATTTTCGACATGATTTTAAATTTTTTTAGGTACTTTAAAATATACTCAATTTGCTTTATTAGACATATTTAGTCATTTAGATTTTGAAGATTACAACGCAAACTTGTTTGTTTTTAAATATATACATAAATATTACATAATTATATAATAAAAGAATTATAATGAATATTTAAATGACGCTAATATGACTCGAAAACAATAAAAAATTAGTAAAAAATCTTTCAAATCTCATTACGAATATTAAAATAAAACGATTATAGGTTCTAGTTGTGTAAAAATTGATAAATTTCATGATCTGGTTACTTGTATTTTATTACCTATATAGTAACTTGTTTCCAAGTTCTGTTATTTTACTGTAAATGCCATTTGTATCAATTTTTCTGATGAAGACGTACGTTGAGTTCGTCGAAACGTTGATTATTAATAAATATTATTACAGAACTAGAACCAAAAGTCGTTTTATTTTAATTAAAGATTTATTTATGTTGTTATACATTTTTAACTGTTCTATCAATAAAGTGCTACAAAGACAATATAGTTTAATTGTATAGTTTAACATTGATTAAATTAACAATGTTTTGTGCAACTGGCCTTAAGTTATTCGCAATCTATTTTATTATATTACTTCAAATAACACTATTTTAAATTAAAAAACTTTAGGTTGAAATTCTGTTTTATTTTTATATTAAATTTCGACGTTTTGATATACTACACGTATATCATCATCAGGAAAAATATATACAAATAACACAATTAATAAACAAACACAAGTTGCACAACTTTAACCTATAGTTTTTTTTTTGTTTTTATATAATGAGTTTTGAAAGATTTTTTTACCATATTAACCCTATTTTATTTGGGACGGACAAATGATTGATTGAATGCTTTGTAAAATTTACAGAATGAAAGAAGAAGAAAATTTTGTATGCATGTACTTGCAATTACTATCAAAACTAGTTTCTCAAAACTTAAATAACTAGTTGATAGTTAATTTTGAACATAATGGTAGTGTTATATGACAGCGTATTAAATTCCCTATACATACGTTAAAAACAAATAAATAGTGTTGCTGCCATCATGTTTGGCAGCCAATATAGGAAAACATGTACATCCTAACCTAACAATGGCAAATGACAATGCGATTTTCAACGGAACGGAACGGAGCGAAACGGAACGAATGCCTAATTTTACTCTTTGGAAAATCAGATTTGATCGTATTGTGTACGTTTGTAGTTCTTTCAAGTCGCAACGAAAAATTGATAAGCTGGTTTTCGGACTATCTCGCATTTGGTATCGATCGAGAATTTGTTCACTCGGACATATCTTACGTGTTTGACGGGCATCGTACGGATTTGGGGCACAGTTGTTATGACCAACGTCCGTCCTATTCGTATATTCGCAAGGTTGCCAAATGCAAGCTCGCTTCTTTCTTTACGCTCTACCTCAACGTCTGCCATCATCAAAGCGAAATCTTCTCAAAATTTTGTTTGTGTATTCTTTTGCCGTTACAAGAAAATTTCCTCTTGCGATTACTCAGCATATTTGTTTTCTTTTTATGTATTTTGTTAAAAATTTCTGTTTTATGGAACCAATTATACCTATACAGTATACAGTAAAAACCGTTTTATCCGGCATTGTATTAGGCATAGTACGCTTTAAAAACCGGCACAATTTGAAATGATTCTATTAAAAAAAAATCGTGATTCATATTAATTTTGAGGAAAGCCAATTGAGGACAAGATTATAATTCAGTTACATATAATTACATTGTATCATCTTGCAAAAACGCAAAAGGCGCGTAAAGTATTCGGATATTCGTCATTTTTTAAATTATCTTATGCATGTAATTTATTTTTATTTGTTAATTGTAATCTTAGGAATTGAATTCATATATTTTTAATTATATCGAAATATATGTTTGTGTTAAACTACGCTTTTTATTGAACTTACACAATTTTCAAACCTTTTACTGTATTATTAGTTTCTGATGAATTTTCAAAAATTATTGGATTAAAATCAATTACTTTTACATTAAATAACAAATATATTTCATTCAATAACTAATGAACATTATTTTAAATGTTCATTTATAATTCCTTTTATATTGATCATGTGTAAGTTCTGAAAATCTTATATATCATTTTTTGTTCTAACTAAGCATGCAATTATGTGTATTTTCTATAATCATTCAACAGAACAACAATTTTCTTGTAAGTCAAAATAGATTATTGTAATTATTAGGTACGAACGTGTTTTTATGTTACAAAAATAGTAAATAAAGTACTAAATGTCAGAATGCTAGACAAAATATCAAACATTAATTTTCAGTTGTAGGTAAATATGACTTGGTTTTTTTTTATAATTGAATTGCTAATTACACTATTATTATTTCACAATAAAATTTAACTTCTGTTTTAGTCGGCCGGCATGGCCGAGTGGTTTAAGACCGGGTTTGAATCATGCTTGGGGCATGGATGTTTGTGATGTCTTTGTATCGTCCAAATACACTTTGAAAAATGATATCTAAACATCTGTTGGTTGATGGTCTTCGCTACCGAATCCATTTGTGTAAAAAAAAACTTCTGTTTTATTTATAATTATTGTTATGTATTAAAAATGAAAGCAAAAGTTAAAATATATAACATTTCAATTTGTGGGACAGTATTATGTAAACGTACAATTATTGCACAATGACATATTCTCACACTACACTAAGCATATTCAGTTCCTTAAAAATGTATACTTTTCTATGTTAATTTGTAGTGTAATTAGAATTTTTGAAAGTATAAATCCAAAAATAGTAATAATATTTTATATTATATATATATATATATATATATATATATATATATATATATATATATATATATATATATATATTTAATTATTATAAACATTAAAATTACAAACAGATATTTTATTTATTTTATGTTTAAAAGAAATATAATATTTAGACATATCTATGCTAAAATTTTTATTAATAAATTTGTTTTCTATTCGTTTATAATTTTATTTTATATCTTTCAAATGACATGCTGTTTAACGTATATTATATGTACATACTTACTAAATTCTCTAATACTCTTTTGAGAAATCCAACGTAACAATGAAGTTAAGAAAATTAATTTTTTAGCAAACGACTCGAAAGGGAATCTGTGTGAAGTTTATCTATTCGATTGGTGAAAAAAAAAGGAATCAGAGATAAGCGTTGAGCCGGGAACGAAAAGGTAATGGGTAATGGGGTGTCCGCTTTGCTACGACTGTCGCGACAGTCGCACCGAAATAAACTGATTGGTTATCGGTTATCGGGTAATGGAAGTCGAAATGAAATTTGGAAAAGTTCGGACCGCCGAAAGACGGGCCATAACTGGGCGTCGGGCCGGGCGTCGACGTCGGGCGCTTAGTGCAAACGACACCGCATGAGATTGACATGCCGCGTTAAATTAGCCTAGTAAATTACAGTTTGTTTGACGGGAACTCCCCATAAATCAATTCTTTGATTTCGATTTGCGGTGCGGTGCGGTGCGCTGCCATTGCCGCTGCATTTCACTTATCGATCCCCGAAATATGTGAGAGTGTGTATGTGACCGACGACCAACTTGAATTGAAACGTTGCCATAATTTCAGCCAACAAAAATATATTCTTCGCCTGTCAACAATTTTCTTTTTTCTTATTTTTAATTCAACATTTTGTCATGATGTATACTTTACTTATTTTCGAAACCTACGGATATTTTAGATTTCAAACATTGGATTAGTTTTTTCGTTATTTTAAATTATTTTACTGTGAAAAAAATGGTAATAAGTAATATAGATTTACTCACTATACACACGTGAGGCATGTGCTAAGACCTTCAAAGTTTTTGAAATTAGAAAAATATAAAATTTTAATACAAATAAATACCATTACATTTTGAAACTTTCAGTATCATTTTTGTTTTTAATAAATCTTATTTTATATAAAACAAAATGATTTTTCTAGCCTCTTAAAATTATGCAAGATTTTTGCAAGATTTTTAATTTGTCGTTGATTATAAATTATAATATGATTTTACTGTGGTGAAAAGTTAATAAAATAATAATAATTTTATTTGTGGTTTAAGGGAAATTATTTTATTTAATTTCCATTGATTATATAATTCATGTATGTTAATTGACATTTAAAGATAAATGTAGGTATAATAAGCTGATGTATATAAAAAAAATTATTAAGGAAAGTTTTTTTTAAATTAATATAAAATATTATTGGGTCGTAGCATGTACCAGCTTAGTCGCTCGACTAAGAGGCGATTAGCGCCGTTAATCAGTTTTTTAATTTAATTTTAATTTCTTTATATTTTTTATTTAAAAATTGACGTTTCAATGAAGATATACATAGAGTGTACCGAAACGTCGTTTTTTAAATAAGATATATTCAGAACATATTTTAATATAATATGTTTTGAGAGATTTTTTATTAAAATATTAATCTATCATTATAACAATAGACAATCACAGTCTAATATGAACAGCAAAAGTACATCTGTTAATTTTTAACTCATTATTAGTTTGCTTCGTTAGTAAGAAAATATTATATAAAACTGTACAAAATCTGATTCACAATTTCAACTGTGTAATATATTTTTAAAATATTAATTTTTTTAACGAACTTTAATTTCTTTCAGTTAATGTGTTCTTGTTTTAAAGTGAAAATTATAAACTTACGTCAAATTTATATACTTTATGTGATATACATATCAATCTACGTCAATATAAAAAAATTCATTTTAACACATTTCATTGTACTATATACTACCTGATATAATTAAATTATCAATTTATTCAATTTACGTGAAATTTTCTATTTAAATTATAAAATTAGGTAAAAATTTTAAGTTGAATTTGCTTTTTATTTTTACTGATTACTTATATCTTTTTAGCTTATATTTTTGTTTACCGCAGTTGGAAAAACGTTGAAATGCCTATATTACAATTCTCTTTTGTTTTTGAGGTAATTTGATTTGAAATATCATATTCTTTGTTCTTTTTTGATATGATAGCGTGTAATTTAGAATAAAGCGGAGACTTAATTTAATTTCTTCGTTGGTTTCGCTGGCGAATTTGCCGATGAAGTAATTCTTTTTTTTTTCTTTCGGTATTCCTTATTCCGTCCACCCGTCGCGCGTCGGTCGGAAGAAAGAAATCGTATAGACGAGTAAATTGTGACGGCCGCTCATCACTTAACGTTCAATTCACTTCGTTTGTGATTTATTTCATTTTATCAAGGTTTCCTGCATCGAAGTAAGCCAGGCTTTGGCATCGGGCTGAAGTGAGATTATTTAAAATCCCGATATTTACGAGAAACCCGTTTCACACCGCACGGTACCCCTTTAGAACAACTCCGGCACCCTCTCGTTTGCCGTCTGCTCACATCAAATTGACTATACCATGCAATGCACTTAGAAAAATTTTACACTAGCAGCAAAACCGCTACTGTAACTGTAACGTAATGTACTTCCCGTAAAATGAAACGAATTTATTTTCGGTCCACAATCGTTTCCCAAGACAATAACGTACTTTCCAATATTCACAATAGATTTATCAAAATATTTACAATCGAATACGATCGACGCGCCCAGCATCGTTCGCCGCCCGGAAATTTAAGGGTAAATGAAAACAGGCTTTAGTGAGAAATTAATTTTCAAATACATAATGTTGGTTATTAGTTGCATAAATGACTAACATAATTAATAGTGTATGGATAATAAATGTTCCAAAAGTAATTTATAATTAATCATATTAAATCTCGACATAATATTAAACTGTGTTTCATTCGATACAAGTTTAGGTATACTGAATTTTGTTCAATTATTTCGATACATTCATAGATACCGTTTTAACGAAAAGTTTAATTTTTATTATTAATAAATTTAATTCATTAGTTTTTCTCGTTTGATAAATGATTAAATATATATGAAAATATTAATTCATATAGGAACGATACCATAAAATTACACGTTGTATTTTGTCAATTTATCTAGATCAATTACATTTATATAATTTGTTGGTTTTATAGAATAATAACACATTTTTGTATAAAAAAATAATCAATTCTTTAAATAAAAGTTACTTTTTGTTATTGTAATACAAAATCAGTGTAAAATTACAAATACCGAATGGTCTAAGATAACAGCAGGCTAATCAAGAAAAAATATTTTATTATTTTAAAAATCAATATTTTTGTTTATTGTTTTTTTATTGAATAATGATACAGTATAAGAAAGAAATAAAACATTATGAAAATTAAAATGTGCACTACGGAAAACAGGACAACAAACTTTTGATCATTTTTTTTTACTGGAAATATAGTTTCAGCAAAAATATCCAAGCTATCTAGTCCGTGACTGACATTCGTTTAAACTTGTAAATAATATAAATTTAATATAATATTTTATTGCAAAATTAAATAATTACTATTTATATATATATATATATATATATATATATATATATATATATATTATATATATTAGGGTGGTTCTAAAAAAAATAATTTTGCAGTCCGGGCAGAAAATGATTTTTTAATAAGAGAAAATTAGAAAAAACGCATATAACATTTTTTAATCATTATTTACTGGTGCCTCAAACGCAATGAAGTTTTTAAAAAACGTTATTTTTTGCTATTTTCTGCCTATTTTAAAAATATAATGACAATATCGTTTCAAATGTTTGTAAATTTTCGTATTAACGAATCTGACATAGAAAAGCAAAAAAAATTATCATTTTAATATTTATTAAACTAAAAGTAGTATTAAACTACGTTTAACATTGCGACGGTACGGGAAACCTTCCTGGGCGACCCGACTTTATTGCGTGTGAGGCACCAGTAAATAGTGATTAAAAAATGTTATTTGCGTTTTTTTCTTATTTTCTCATATCAAAAAACCATTTTCTGGCCGGTCTGTAAAATTTTTTGTTTTAAGGACCACTCTAAAATATATATGTTTTTTTGGTTTTTATTTAAAGCATTTTATAATTGATTTAGTTTATAAAATTAAATTTGAATTAATTATATTGACATAATTTTACAATATATTGATTCAAAGAGATTGTCGAATAAGCTGAAAAAATATATGTTCATCGGTTATCAAAGTTTTTATTCTGCTACATTATCGGCAAACAGCGAAAACAGCCAATAGAGAGTACTAAATGTAAATAAGAGTAGCAGAAGTACGGGGATCATTTTCGCTGTTTACGAGGAGAATAAAATAAGTGTGTCGAGAAAAAGCAGCAATTCACCTATTCATTAGCGAGTCAAAACGAATCCGCCCGTGTAGTTTATGATATTTTGGGCATTGTGTTTTAATGCGTTTGGGACGACAAACGGCAGTAATAAAGTGTATAAAATGGAGTACGCTTAGAATACGGCCGTGCCACGACCGCTGCCGGACCGTGCGTGGCACGGGCCTAAGTCCGCTCAAAATCGCCACGCCACACCAAGGTGATATATTTTTTGTTGGTTTTTCATTAATGGTTTAATTAATCTTAATTTCCTGTCCCGTATTTTACGGGCGAATGTTTTGCTAGCGCGCGCGTTGATGTCAAAAACTAATTCTACGCTGCTGAAAGATGGAAACAAACTCGTATTCAGCCGCCATCTGAAGTTGAAACTGAGATATAACGGAGACGGCTCGAATGCCTTGATTTGTTCGAGTTTACAATTGATTCAAAATGCGAAGTTTCGAATCTAATTTACTTTTCACTGCGCCCGCTATACTAGATTTCGATTTCTATTCGTTTGCTTAGTATATTGTCATTATTTGGAAACTTACCTCATTCATTTGATTTAATTTAATTTGTTGCATAGGTAGATGCAATGATAATTGTTTTTATTCAGCATGTTTCTTTTTTTTTATAAAACTTTAGGTACTTCGTAACATATCTATCTAAAAATAATTATTGAAACATTTTCATCTTTTTCATTATATAGCAATATAATTTTGAAACAGTTTACATGCATTGAAAATTTATGTCGTACTTTGCCTTATGGATTTTTACAGGTATTTTGCTTTGTTTCAATTTGTTTGTATAAATAATATATACATATAATTGTAAAATGCAATTATATTTCGTTTGGATATTAATGAAATATTTTGTGACAAATTTGCTTTTAAAATTTTATATGTAAAACAATATCAATAAACGTCATGTTGATGCTTTGAAAATTTTCAATATCCACAAATATACTTTTTTAATACTAAATAAAAACCAGAAAAATTTATTTATTTTGCATTCCGCGAATAATTGAAAACAAAAAGTATTTTTTTTATATACGAGACAAACAGCGTATATGTATGTATGTATAATAGAAGAAAAATTTACAATAGGTAGAACATGGCAGACAACCAATTTAATATCAATATGAACAAATAGACAGTCCGTAGATAGAATCTCGGCGTGTTATCATTTTTCCCCGATTTCATTTCTTCGATTTGCAATCAGGAATGGCGCGCGTCCCGGCTTTCGTATGGAGTCGTGCGACATCGGATGCGGATGCAGCGTACAGACACAGACACAGACCCCATACTGAAATCGGGGATCTCAGTCTATTTCGATTCCGACAAACCCGCTCGCTGTCTTGTGTATTCGATATATTTTTTGAAGAATTTCTGGCGAACTGGAGACATTGGCACGTTCGAAAGAAAACACAGCTGGTTCCTGGATGTGTGCGTATCTGTATATGTGTCGGCTCTACCAGCATGTTCAGCCCCCAACTTTGTTGTCAACTTTCTACGAACACACATAAAATTTGTCGATGTTTCAGTTCAATTTTTTCTCACTAATGTCTTGCTGGTAGCGTCCTAGTTTTCGACTCCGAAATCCCACAACGATCTTAACTTCACTCGCATCTTGCACCCCTCAACAAACAACATTTATTATTTTTGTAAATTTTAGATCGAATGTGTAGGTACTATATTTTTTGTAATACGTTAACTAAATTTAATAATTATTTAACTATTTTTAACAAATAAACAATCTATTGTTCAAATTGCATGTATGCGTTAGAATTAACACAATTTGCCAATTGTCAGTTCAAGTTCACTTTTTCGGAAACATTCTATTTTCTAGTTATTGTTATTTTTTTGCTTGGAAAGGAAACTTTTTTTTTTGCACGCTATGCAGAAAAGTATCAGTTTATAATACAGACAGTTTTTAAATATATTGTTAGAAAAATTGATTTATTCAACAGGTTTCATAATAATAATAATTGTTATAAAAACCAGAGAAAAGCTCTAGGCCGACCGCATATATTTTTTGAATAATAAACGTAAGTTTGCACACCTATAGAATGCACGATACTGTAATGCAATTTACAAATACTAGAACAAAATAAAGAAAGGAAATGAATTAATTCAGTAAAATATGATGTTTACATAGAGTTTTAAAGCATAACAAATGTTTTACATCCGGTTAATTTGCTTAACACAAATAAATTTATTTTACAGCCCATCAATTACTAGTTATATGTAATTAGAAAATTGCACGCGAATGTATATTTTAACGTAATTGAGTGCAAATAAAGTTCGCGTTCAATAAAACTTAGAATGCGAATTTTTTTGCGCAAAATTAATAGACTATTAATAAGCATATAAATAAACATTTAGTTATATTATGACAAATGTTTATTAAAAAAGCATTAGGGTTGACAACCATAAATTCATTAACGCTAAAAATCGAGCTGAAAGCTGTGCTTAATTGTATCGGTACGACCGCACGACCAGAAACTACTGCACGCCAGTGGCGTAAATTTAGATTTTTGCTTTAGGGGTGGTGTCACATTTTATTTCACATAATATGGTCATATAAAAGTACAACAATTACATAATTATATTTCTGCTTTTATTTCATTATAAAGGGGACACAATTTTCGGAAAAGTAAAATAAATTATATTAAACAAAATTAAATGAAAAAATTTCTCAACAGTATTTTATAGTTTATCAAGACACTAGGTTTTTTTTTCTATAGTCAAAAATAAATATAACACTTTTGATATAATTTTAGTTCATAAATTATATGAAATTTAATATTTTTTATCTTTATATATTTAAGTAAGTAATATATTTAAATAATGTGAACAAAATTTGAGAAATTTCTATAAAATTGATGAAAGGAAAATTCACTTTCAACACGTGACTTTTTGGGTTCTACATGTTTTTCTTATGTTATTATTTTAACTTTGTTTATTTGATAATATATTCATATTCATTATATAGATTACATTTGATTGTTATTTTTTATATTGATATGAATTACCAAATATATAATTTTCAATTATTTTATTATATATAAATGCAAACTAAGAAAATTTTTGCTTTAGATCCGAGGATTTTACATTTAACTCAAAAATAAACATGTTTTTTTAACTGTAAACTTATGTTTTTCCAACAAAAATAAAAATTTAATAAAATAAACAATAACGGTAATTTACAGCGTAACTATTTTGAAAGCTTTCTATAAAATTATTTACTGTTTAGTTTAGAAATGTAGTATTTTTCTGGAGTAAATGTAATTGTAATTATTTTTAAAGTAAATATTAACCAATTTCATAAAAAGCTTTTAAAATAGTTACACTGTTACTTACCATTATTTATTTCCATTAGAAAAACATAAGTTTACAGTTTAGCTTTGAGTTAAAAGTAAGAACTTCGGATCTAAAACAAATTTTTTCTCAGTGTATGAATGTATGTAAGTTTTTGTTAATAATGTTTCACTATGGGCACATCTATTTTGTTTTTGTTTACACATATTTTTTAAAACATGTACTTTATAAATCTTTACTATGGTAAAAACATATTCATTTCAATTATCATATTTGAAATACTCGCCGGCCGACACAGCCGAGCGGTTTGAGACGTGTGTCACTTGTGTCTGAAACCGCTCGTACCTGTGCGGGCCCGGGTTCGAATCCCGCTTGGGGCATGGATGTTTGTGTTGTCTTTGTTTCGTCTAAAAATAAAATTTAATAAAAATAATATTAAAGTAGCTGGCTAATGGACTCGTATCCAGAGTCAATATATGTAAAATATTAATAATAATATTTGAAATACTCACTTATCACTCATTTAATCAGTTAATTAAAATAGTTACATGTTTTGAAGCAAAATTTTTTTTATTAAAAGAAAAAAAATTTTGGCTCAGTTTCATAAACTCCAAATTAAATTATAAATTATACAACGTAGTAAAAAATCTTTCAGAACTCATTATATTAAAATAAAAAAGCTTTTGGATTAAGCTGTATGTATCTTATTTAAAAATTGACATTTCGATATACCCTATGTATATTATCCTGATGATGATATACGTAGAGTATATCGAAACGTCAATTTTTAAATAAAATACATACAGAATTTAATCCCAAAGCTTTTTTTTTATTACACATTCAGTTGTACTTTATATATTTATTTTTGTATTTAAGTGAACTTACAAATGTATTATTTACTTATAAAGTTATGTATAAAAATAAAACGGCTTTAGGTTGTACTTCTGTATTAATATTTATAAGATATTTTTCTATTTATTTTTCAATTATAGATTATTTATATTTTTAAATTTAAAATGGAAAATTAAATATACGTTCTATATAATAACCTTTATTTTTTTTATAGTTTGTTAAAAATATAATACAAATAACAAAACTTGATTTCATGTTTTATAGATAAATAGATAATTATATATATTTCAACACAAATATTTATTTTTCAATGTGATAATGATAATAAAGAAACAATATAATTATACGAGTATGTTGTGCAATATCGTAGGATCTTTTTTTTATTTTTAATTAATATTTTGAAAAAACATTTCTGTTTCCTGTCTGTATTTTTCTATTTATACTTTATTTTGTTTATCTGCAACGGGAAACAGTGGATAAATGAAAGAATCCGTTGTATAGTCAGTAATTATTATGTTTTATTTCTAGTTTTCCCTTTACTCAAGTTATAAAAAAATGCCGGTGGAAAAATACACTTTCTAGTGTAAAAATCAGTAATTACTCGGGATAAAACTAACTGGACGCCACTGTACGAACAATGTACGGTGGGGAGTAAGGTTCCTAGCCCAGTTTCGCTGCTAAATGATAAATGTGCTTTACTAATTAACTGGTTTTGTGTTACCTTTGAACAAGCTGTCGATAATACGCAATGATCCATAGCTTTACCGAACGAGTGACAACGCGTAACGACTGTGCTATACCCCCCCTTTCCCAAACCCTCGCTACGTCTCTTCGTGTTCCATCGACATTATGCCTTATGTTTACGTTGTTTTCCGTTACGATGCGCTACATTGCGTTACATTCTATATCTATACTTTACTCGGAGAAAGCCAATACAACCGCGCCAGAAAATTGACTTTATATTTTTATATCCAGAACGGGTTTTTTTTTCAATATACAACTATGATATCAACTGACAATATACATTTTGGTATATGATTTTCGCAATTTTTATAGTTACATGCTACAGTGAAACCAAATGTGATAGAGCTAATATTTTTATTTAAATTATGAAATGTTTGAATGAAAAAGAACGGAACAAAATTGTCGTGCTAGAGTTTTAAAAATATATCCACGTTTCTGTTGTAATTTAAAGTAATACAACAATGTAATTCCAACAGGATTGTGCCTACCACAGAAATACTAAGACGTCATGAGTTATAATGATCGCATTTGGGAATTTAGGTTAAGTTTTTATTAAAATACTTTTTTATACTCATCTGTGAACTGATTGTATAAAAAGAAATATGTTTATTTCTATTCTGAATTTACTAAAAATATATATTAAATTTTACAAGTTTTTAGTTTTTATTAATCCAGAACTACAGAGGAACTTTTGAAAAGAGATATTTAAGAATAATTTCTAAAAGTGTATTGTGCGATAAATTATTGACGTACTTAAATTATATCGTAATGAAATATGACGGGATAAAAGGCTGATTTTTTCTCTGCATATAAAATAGAACTAGATATTGCATTGCTTATCTTACTTCATAAACATCTTTCGTTGATCATTTTGAGCATTTTTAATTCCATGGATTACATTAGTAAACAATTATTTTTTTCTTTTATTTCATTTGTTTAAATCGCATAATGTGAATATTGAACAAGGAGTTATTGTTTTTAATAGACACGTAACTAAGAAATAACTAATCTAACAAAATTAGTGTATACTATTGAATTCCTGAACAATATAATTGATGTAAAATATTGCATTCCTAGACAATATAATATGAAAAGTAGAGAAATATTACTATGCGCCTGGAAGACTTAAATTATATAGATTATTTGTCTTTACCAAATTTTCTGTTATATTATTAATTGTAGGAAAATTTTCAAGATTGTTAATTCATGCTTCAGTGATACAGAGTAAACATATATTAGTTAGCAGGTTAAATGTATATTGGTGTAAAACGTCGACAGAAAGTTGGCTTCGCCTTACATGCACGGTTCTTGTTTCGCTAGCATGTTGGCGAATGAAATATTTTAATTTGTTGTTCGACTGCACTTCAGTAATTCTTCGGGTTCGGTTGAGAGTTTCACGTTTCGCGTTTAGAGCTGCTACTCGCAACTCGTAGCTTGTAATTTACACGTGGTTATGAGGCCTCGTCGTTTTTATTTGTTCGCTCGACTGCAGTCAAATATTCACACGCTTTCGACGTAATATTGCAAATATTTGCCTTGCCTTGCTTTGCCTTGCCGTGACTCTGACGGAAAACACATTCTTGTTTCTCATCTCCTGCCTTCGTTTTCTTTGCGTCAGGTAGTGCACGCTCGCATTTGCTAGCTAGGATTCTTCAAATTTTACACTAAATATTTTAATGGTTCTAAAGTTTTGGATTATTGATTAAAGAAAGAATGTTCTGTGATAGTTAAAATAAGAAATAAAGTAAAGCGGAGGGAGTTATGAGCTTAGTTGCTGCAGTTTATATTTTCAGTAATGGTTCGAATCGGCTAAGATTATATGGTGTAATTGTTTCCAGTATTGCAATATCATGAGTGTTCGTAATGGTCAAAAATTGATTTCCTGCGCGTCTTTTATGCAGTTTTCCTTGGGGATACGCTTTGAGTTGGAACCAATAAAGAAATTAATCAATAAAATTGATATATATATACCGGGTGTCTACTTTTTTTTTGTTACATAGGGAATACAATGCTAAAATTTTCATTTGGTGATAAATTTTCCCCTAATTATTATAGAACAAAAGTACAAATACAAAAGTTGTTTAGAATTCAAAAATGCATCAAATGATGCCAAATTTATCAATATAGGATGTTCCGATCAAGAATTAGAAGCAAATTAAAATTTCCATTTTTGCGCTCTTTACATCAAAGTGCCATGGAAATTAAACAAATAATTTCATTTCTTCTGGAGTTTGAGTTTGACAGATCGTATTTATTTTATTGTTACGTTCTGTATTATTATTATTATTATTATTATTATTATTATTATTATTATTATTGAAAATAATGAATAAACTTAATGTAAATGAAAAGCTATTAAGTATAAAAAGTATTAAGTATTTATTATTTATTACAATGAAAGTGTATTTTACTCGGCTGTACACTACGTACTAACTGTGGTTTTAAATTGTGAATGTCTCCATTATAATTTTAAGTAATTGTTTAATTTATTTATTAACTTCAAGTTATAAAAACAATACATTTGAATTAGATGACTGGCATTATGCCTAATATATTTATTATAATAATTTAAACTTATCCCTGAGGATGCTGTAAGTTGTGCAGTGAAACGTCGGATAAGAGTTTAATAAATAGTAAATAGCTGAACTCCGTAAAACTTTCTTTATTTATTACAATATTCAATATACCTATAAAACAGAAAAATTCATGAATACAAGATATAGGAGAACAAAAACGAAACTAACAATTTAAATTAAATGTTCAAATAAATCGCCATTAACTGCCAAACAATAACCTAATCTGTTATAAAATTCGTGACGTACAGAGCTTAATTGTGTTTGTGTTATATTATTGCACTCTTCAACAATGGCATTTTTCAAATCAACAAGATTTTTGATATGTCGTTTATAAATTTTCTCCTTCAAATATGGCCATAAAAAGAAATCGCACGGTGCTAAATCGGGCGATCTAGCTGGCCAATTAATTGGACCACCTCTACCAATCCATGAATTTGGAAAACATTGATCCAAATATAATTTAATGTTGCATCCGTCTTGTTGATACCAGACAACATTATCTTGAGTTGCACACTCTTCTAACTGCGGACCAATATGATTTTGCAACATATCCAAATATTTTTCGTTGTTTAAATTATTTTCAATAAAAAATGGCCCAATTATACACCTGCCAAAAATTCCAGCCCATACATTAACTTTTTCTGGATATTGGGTACGTGTTGCTACCATTAAATGAGGATTTGTTTGGCTCCATATTCTAAAGTTTTGTGTATTAGGTTCGCCGTGTAAAGTAAACGTAGACTCGTCAGTAAAACAAATAGATTTCAAGAAGTTTCTGTCTAAATTGGATTTTTCCATAATAATGTTACTAAATTCGCTTCTAGCCATTTTATCCGCTTCAAATATCTCTTGGTGCGTGGAATATTTATAAGAATGATATTTTTCATTTTTTAGTACCTTATGTATTGTTGAAGGATGCAAATTTAATTCAGCACCAAGTTGACGCACACTAACATTTGGGTTTTCCGTTACACACAAAAGTATATTCAATGTATTTTCTTTAATTGCATTTTGATTTAAATTCTCCTCCTGATCTTCTGCGTTGATTTTTCTACAATTTTTACAACGTTTTAACACACTTCCAGTTTCTTCGAATTGTTTAATTATCCTACGAATAGTCATAGCGGAAGGTATGGGACGGTTTTCAAAGAAAGCGCTGAATAAATCTCTTACTCGTCGTATCGAATTTCCAGTAAAATACCATTTTACGCACTGAACTTTTTCATTTACCTTAAGTTTATTCATTATTTTCAATAATAATGATAATAATACAGAACGTAACAATAAAATAAATACGATCTGTCAAACTCAAACTCCAGAAGAAATGAAATTATTTGTTTAATTTCCATGGCACTTTGATGTAAAGAGCGCAAAAATGGAAATTTTAATTTGCTTCTAATTCTTGATCGGAACATCCTATATTGATAAATTTGGCATCATTTGATGCATTTTTGAATTCTAAACAACTTTTGTATTTGTACTTTTGTTCTATAATAATTAGGGGAAAATTTATCACCAAATGAAAATTTTAGCATTGTATTCCCTATGTAACAAAAAAAAAGTAGACACCCGGTATATATATATATATATATAAGTACGATGCATTAATATAATTTTTGAAATAGCCGCCATTTAATGACTGCAAATGGCGATGTATGATGGCATTGCACGTGTTGTATGACACATTTGCACACATTTACACATAAAGCTTATATGTGTGTCGCGTGTCTTGCAACTTGTTGCCGCCTTTGTCGTCCGATTGCCGTGCGTAAAATTGCTTCCGCCTGATGTAATAAACAGTCTCGAGTCACGGCAAGAGCAAAAGCAAAAACAATGGTAACGGGAACATGAACACTAGGACTAGTGCCATGCCAGTACTAGCCTTTAAACTGCTTTGCCACACTTTTAAACTAATGCGCACGACACGAATTGGCGAAGCGTTAATTCGTATTACACGTGGACACCACTACAACTAACGATGCCGGCTAGCAACTATCGACTACCAGCATAGCTCCAACAGGCATGGTATTACCGCTAGTACTAGTAGACTCCTGCAACACTATAGAGACATCTGCCGGTGAGATACGACCGACTACGAGCGCCAAACTACGACGAACAATGCAATAAGAGCAATGACACCACCCTCGAAGGGTTATTCACTCTATGCCAAGTCGACTTCACAACGCTTACATTCACATATCGCTTTCATTCCGGTTCCGTCCCGTACCGTACCGTTCCGTTTCGATTCGTTCCCGTTACTCTGTCTGTTGCCATTTACGAGCCCGCGTGCACTCATTTGGAATCAATTTGATCGCGCCTTCTCTCCACACAAATTTACTCGCTTTACTTCATAAAACATTTTTTTATTTGAAACTCTTTCAATTTTTTATCAATCAATATTTTCTTCTTCTTCACTTTCACATCTTCAATTTTTTTTTTATTAAATTTATTATTATTTATATTTAATAAATAGCATCTTACTTTTGATGTTACACATCGTAAATTTCTATATTGCGAAACAGAAAATACTTTTCAATTTTTCCATTGGACCATAAACAAGTATCTAGATTTCTGATTTAATATATTTATTCATCAAAATTTTCTGAGACAGAAAGTTAACAAAGTTAATAATTAATACGTATTAACTAATAATTAATATTCAATATGTATTGAATTATGTCCATCAGTATCAAAATTAATTTATTTAATACATTTTATTTAGTCAATATCATCTTTTGAACCCTAGTAATTGTATTGGAGCTGTGGATCTAAATTAGATAGTAAAATTGTGTGTTGATTGTATTATAAAATTTGTTCTTGTAGTTAGGGAAATGAATATGTAGAATCTTTGAAGCGTAATAGGGAAGGTGTTGTAATGTAACTAGATATATGTAGTATTGGGAACAAATTGAATTAATTCCGCTCAATTTGCGTTCAGTTTGAAGGGAGCCAGTGGAGTGTTGCAAGCGAGTCCATAAAGGTGTCAATTTGGCTGCAAAATGCCCGTAAGTAAACGCTAGCAGAAGACTTAATTCCGCGGCTAACCGTGTAATTCAGTTGTGGCGTGCGATCAGAGCAACACGCACCACTACACACACGCAGCCCTCAATCGGTAACCGGTTACCGGTTCCCAGTTACCTAGTCGCAACCGCTATGTTCGGTTCGGGGCTTGTCTGAGGTATGCGGTATGCGGCATATGACACGACCCGCGCCCAGCAATGTATGTGCTATGTCACATATCTGATTCCTACATTCCCGATACTTGATCCCCAATCCCATTGTGGGCTGCCTCGAAAATTTTGGACGTTGCTTCTACATTTGCATATGAAGCTTACATACTCTACTTTCTATATCACCATTAATTGCTATTAATATACATGGTACTCTCAAAATAATGAACCTAATTTTATATGCACATTATACCTACAAATTTTGCAATGACAGACTTTTTAGGTTTATTTTATAAAATACCATTAAATATTATTTTACTTTTATTATATTTTTGAGTAACAATAAGTTGCTTTGCAAAATAAAATTATTATTCGTTTTTATTTCACACCACCTCAATTTGGCTGAGTTACCCAGGTGATCGGGGTAACGGATTTCTATATGCAAATAATATTTTATTTTTATTTTCTTTTGAAATTTCTGGTAAATTCTATAAAATTTGAATGAGAAACTGTTTTTTTTTTCATTTCATATTTTAAAAATATTTTCAATTCTAGAGAAATATTAAAATTTAAGCAAAAGTAGATTGTGATTTTTTTTGGTAAAAATATTAAAAATACTGTTTCATCATGTAATATTGAATTTGACAGTTGTCTAACATTTTACATACAGATACGTGGAATGTCTGAGTAGTGGTATTTTATGTGTTTCAGAATGTTAAAGTATTGATTGGAAAACAGTACATTTGTGACTGAAACTGTCGGCAATGTTATAATAAATTATTCTCTTGACTACATTTTCATGTATCATTCAATCTTCATATTACCTTCAACAGTCGAGAAAATGTCATTCAACGTAAAATTGCATACATTGACATTTACCGTTTTCAAAATAAATATATTTGGAAAACTGAAGCTTAAAAGGAACAACACTTTTATCAGGACAACAAGAAACAGAAAAAAAATAAATACAGGAAATTGTAATTATAAAACTGACAAGATAAAAATATTTTTATAATAAAATTGTAATTTAATTTATTACAAATAGAAATGTAACATTTACAAGATAATTTCTTGGAAAATACTTACATTAATTGTTTTTGACATTATTTCTATTTAAATCGAAAATAACGGAAATATAATAGTTATTATATAAAATGTATTGAATTATATTTCTCGGAAGATTCATTAAAAAATCTGTCAAAAGCAGACGAATAATCAATTCTTATATAAATGCAATGAAATGTTTAACCTTTCGTAAATATTCCTCTTGCAGTGAGGTATGTATATTTGCGTTCTCATCAGAGGAATGAATATACAAGTATACATACGTATACGTATGTTCTGTACACAATTGCATCCTAAACGGCAAAGTTTACACCATCAGTTCCGAGTGGCTCGTGTTGAACTGCCTTTGCACAACACAGTTTACTGACGGGAATTAGATCAGTTTCCCTACGAGAGAGCAACTTTCACCACGTCTTTCTAATGACCCTATAATACCTGTGTTGTTATGTATGCAGAAATGTCAATTGCACGGTGAATAACAAGTTTTGTTTAATATCGGCGAATTATTTACGGTTTGCTGCGTTATTTTGTATGGTACGTTTGTTTATAAAGTTTCAATATTAAATGGAATCCTATATTTTACTATTTACTATACGCACAGAATTTTTGAATTTTTTTTGTTTCGATAATTATTCAAAATATACTATTGTATTTGATTTTTTTGCTACAACGATATCGCCGAAAAGTTATTATTTTGTTATATTATTTTATATTTCAAATAGATCCATATTTTTATTAACACATTTTGAAAACATATATAAGTATATATATATATATATATATATATATATATATAAAATTGTAAATAGTTTAGATATTTTTGTGCAATATTTCATGTTATTAATTTTGAACAGAATGCCTTTTTTTTTCTTGTTTGCTTCAAGCAATCTAATCTTATTTCAAATAAAAGAACAAAACTCACTTGTAACTGATTTTGATGATTAGTTGTATAAATATTTATCGTTTGTTATTTTTGTGTTTGTTATATTGCGATATATTGGTATTTGGATTTTTTATTAAAAATTCTAAAAAAAGATCATTTATAGTTACTTCGATTTTTGAATTATTACACAAATTAGTAATATACTTGATTTTCATCAAGATAATACTAAAACAAGTGCCATAGCTGCCATTTTATCTACCATATTTGATGACGTATACATTGGTAAAAATTACATTTAGACAATCTATAATACAATGTTTATAATATATGCAACCCGATATTTATAATTATTTTTATTATATTTATAATTTCTGTCACATACATTTTTAATACATACACAGCAAAATAAAAATTGGACTTTTTAATAAATAAACTCACAAATTTATACAAAAAATATAATACTAATGTCATTTTTAACAGATAATCTGATTAAATATTACTAACTTAAACAGTGTTGACAACATAAATGGACAATAGTGACGTCTCCCTACACTAGAATAGATTATGGCTCAACCTGTCTTGGTATTAAGTTACTTTGCTTTTTATTAATTTGTAATTAATATTAAAGTAATTTTTAAAAATTTTATAATAATAGTAACTTATTTTATGTATGAAAGACTTTTTTCTAATAGATCCTACGGAATAATTAAAAGTTTTAAAACTTATTCAATTATTTATCGAAAGTTTGTTTGAGCTATTGGAAAACTACAACAAAAAAACTAAATCGAAATAATGGTATTTTCAAAACAAACATGTAAACGATATTAACTTGCAAACACGCGTCTGTCAACAAGTTTATTGTCGGACTTAAATTTTTCCAGAAATAATATTTTTGCAGTGAAACAAAAATAATTTGATTTCGGAAGCGGTAAAACTGAGATTTGATTTGTGGCAGATGAAAATGGATATGAACTGTCCCGGCATCGTGTCGGTGTCGCGTTGGTTGGTAACTCGGTAAACTCAACATGCGGTATGTGGCATGCAACGAACTCGTACCCAACGTAATATCAATGGTAGGACAACATCCCGTATAGATAACTGTCAGATCAATAACTAATTCTACACTACACGAGAACGAATCGGATCGAATACGATCCGATCCGATCCGATCCTCTCTATCTAGATTTAGAGGTGAACCTGTGTCACTACAACTGCGTTTACGATTCGTCTTTCGTGGGGGGAGAATATGAAAAGTTCGTGCGGTCGCGGTCGGTCAGCTACGAGCGCGGCCAGGCTAATCACCCAAAATTACCGGTAATTTATTTTACAAGGATGTGTCTGGGAACGGGGTAAGGTACACAGGTATAAATTAATGAAACAATTTCAATTTCAATTTGAAATGATTGCACGGTCGTAGGGATTTTTGGATTGCCATTCATTGAGTAGATAAATTTCGATGCGGCGAAGTGCTTTAAAAGTAAATTTATTTTGCTTATTTTGATAATGTTACCGCTGGCGATGGTGATGGCATGGCATGGCGTTGCCGCTTTCAACCGCTGCTACACTTCATTTCCGTTAATGTTTTTCCAAGCATTCGTGCACAAAAATCATTCCGTTGTATTTCTATTTATTTGCAACCCCACCTCTGAACTGACTACAGTCACTTTAAATTAATTACTACAACAAAATAAAGTCATTTACGTTTCTGATTTTTAGTGTATTATTTTATTCCGTCACTGTGCCATCAGTTAATTGCAATATACGTGTAATTACAGAATAAAATATTAGATTTAATTTTATTATTTACTTGAAGTTGAAATTTATAATCATAAATTTGTTACTAAATCATTAAAGAAAATTATTGTTATTAATAATAATGATATAAGTATAATTAAATAAAACACTTGGTATGAGTTTGACAATATTTATTAAATACTACTACTACGGTGACCGTTTCGACCTCTTGGTCATCTTCAGGTATGCGGGTATACAAGTATTCAGTGTATACCTGAAGACGACCGAGAGGTCAAAACGGTCACCGTAGTAATTAATAAATATTGTCAAACTCATACCAAGTGTTTTATTTAATTATACTTATATTATCAACATGTTTCACCAAGTGCCAAACGCGTCATCAATTAATATTATTAATAATAATAATTTGTACCCAGTATAAAATGCAATTTTTTTTTTTCAAATATTGTTTTTCTACAACCAAAAAGAATATGGTATATGCTCTTCGCTACAGCTATTCTGTCCTTATCGCAGATGTTTCACCATACATCGCAAATGGTATTGGTAACTGAATTCAGTCATCAAGCACTGAGAATGTCATCTACGATGTATGACAAAACGTCTGCCATGAGGATAGATCAACTACGGCATACCAGCCCAGAAAATTTTATAAATTCAGACGTTGATATTAGTTTACGACACGGAATATGGCATTATGCAATAATAAGTGTACGTTTTCGTACGACATGCGTAACTATTCTCTCCCTTTTTTTAAGACTCAGCTGACAAACTCATTCATAATGTGAAGTATGTCTCAGCTTTATCCGGGAAATATTTTTACAGTTTATTTATAGTACGTTTACAGTGCTTCATTTTTATCAATTATTGTTTTTGTGTTTTTAAATTTTATTTATTTCCTTTAAATGATTAGTAATAAATTTAAAAATGCATCGCTTTTCCCCTAGCTAAATAAGTTAAAATATTTTAGTGGCGTAGACTATAATAAATATAATATAAAAACATAATTTTTAATAATGCATCATCTATCAGTGAACCTAGCTTACTTAGTATTCATATAGTTCCATGGTTATTTGCTACTTGGTTAGGTGGACTGGCACTGATTTCGAATAATTAAAAAAAAATTATCCTTAAGGTTGTCTTTCAATTTTATAATCTATTTTGTATATTTTTACGAAAATTTTCCACTTTTTGTTTATTCATTATTCGAATGATTTCATTTTAATTATTAATAGTTTTGACATGGTTTTTGTTTAATATTATTTAATACACATATTAATGAGCATTGCAAGATTCTAAATATCATATACTAATTTAGTATACCATGTGATTACGTTGTACACTAATAATAATAATAATCGATTTTTAATTATAATTTATACAGAACTTAATCCTACAGCCTTTTTATTTTGAAATATTATTTTTAATAAGTTAGATTAAGTCAAATAAATTAAAAAGCATTTTGGTTCTTTTTTTGTAAATTTGTTTCATTAATAAATTAATAGATTTCTAAATAATGCCGAGAATCCCCCCCCCCCCCACATAAAGGATTTTGAGTGCTACAATTACAAAATTGTCATTGTACCTCACGGAGTCATCATACATAGTTGGTATTATATTTACTTTGATTTTACCATGATAATTGTACAATTACATAATGCAATACTACTCGTAAAATCTTAAACATAATTATGGCTTGATATGTTACTTAGAAATTACAGAAACTATTGCATTATACAATAATGTAATTTCTAATTTGTTTATATTTTTTGTTTTTATTATTTATTGTTTCTTTGACCTTATTGGAAAAAATTAAAGGTTACGCTGTAAGAATATTTAATTTACAAAGGGTTAAATTTTTAAATGTTAACTTCTTTAGTAACGATATTATCACTAATAAAAATGCTCATAAAAATTATGTATTTGTATTTTTGAACAGTGTTGCCAATCTTTGGAGAAAAAATATAAAAATTTTATTTCTATTTCTTAGTGTTTATGTGATGTCAAAATAGGTTTACCCGTATGCTTGTAATCTTCTGTTATTTTTATGTTTTACCTGTTTCAAAATAATTTTTCAATATTTCAATCATTCGAGATATTTCAAATTAAATTGAAATTATTCGAATGATGAATAAACAAAAAGTGGCAAATTTACAAAAAATTATACAAAATAGATTATAAAATTGAAAGACAACCTTAAAGCTAAAATTTTTTTAATTATTCGAAATCAGTGCAAGTCCACCTAACCAAGGAGCAAATAACCAGGGAATAATGCATATTAAGGAAGCTAGTTTGACTGATAGGTGCACTTAAAGTGGAGAGAAAAAAAGATGCCAACATACATATATCTTATAAATAATTATATTTCAGTTTAATTTTCTATATAACTAAAAAGTAATAATAAAAGCATATAATTAGTTAAATACTGTAATTTTAGTAAGGTTATTTTGTTGTACCAGTTACATACACTTTTTACTTTATTTAATAAATAATTAAAATATTAATTTATTTAACATATAACAGAAATTTAAAATATTTTTATTATTATAATATTCGTTCGTTCTAGTTGTACTATATTTATTCCTATCGCCATTCCAATGATAATTCGATTATTAAAATCATTCGATTGTGCCCATCACTTCTGCCAATCCTTGTACTTTTTTTATATTTGAAATAACTGTTAAATAAGTCATCAAATTTAGTGGTTTTTTTTTGTTGATTTATAAATTATAATTAACTTTTGAATGAATGAATGAATGAATGAAGAACTAATGATATTTACGAGCCGGAACGAATATTAAAAGTTCGAAAGTTATGTTTGGGAAAAAAATCATAACATATATCACTTGGGTATGCAGGGAACGTATAACTCGTATACTGGCAACACCTACATATATAGAGGCTAACAGGCGATGCCGAACCGCGTGCCTCATGCTCCATGCTCTCCGGCCTTGAGTAATGGTTTTGCTTATTCACCATTTCGCTAAGTAAGGGTGCGCCGCGCCGCCACCCTTTATACGCTGACGGACTGGCCCGTTTGGTGGCCGCGAAATTGCGTGCTTAACATGTAATTTGCGACGTGAATAGAGGGCTGTAATGTCACGCTTTGTCTTCGCCGGTAATTTGTTGCTTATTTATTTGTTTCATTTAAAGCTTATCTCTGCTTTTTATACGCATTCAGTCTAATCAAAATTTAATCGAATTATTACCTTCTTCAGGTGAAACGAACATGCATTCTAACATATATTAGAACTTTTTCTTTTATTATACATTTTTTTAAAACATTGAATGGTAACTACAAGCTCGGTTTTAATTTCGGATTTAACTAATATCGGTTTTAACACAGTGTAACACAATGTCATGGGAGCAGGACTAAAGAAATGAACTAAAACACCCAAAATTTACGTTTTACAATAATTACATTTCTACGGTACATTTTCTTATTATAAATATTTGTCGTTTACAATATGATGTTGCATAAAATAGTGAATTATTATGTTTGTTGCGGAAGATATCACTTTTTTGTGAAATCTGTAAAATGATTTGAAGACCTAAAAGATCTAGAGTATACTTATGTATAAAATTATTTTCATTAAAAACATAAAATAAGTATATATATATATATATATATATATATATATATATATATATATAATTAATACTGTTATGAGTAATGACGATTATTAATTTACGAGCTTTGCTTGTTATAATAATAATAATAAGAATATTTATTTTATTGTCATTAGATCAAACAAATGACATAGAAAAAAGTCAAATATACAAAAAACATTACACTATATAGATTACGAATAATATCGAAATTAATATTATAAGTCGCTTAAGTTCTCGTTGAAGTGCAGTTACTTAATTGTAGAAAAAATAACAATTGTCCTCTGTACTAGTTGGTCAATTACAATTATTTTACATTATTGACATTATTCCAATTATCAACCTGCTCAAATATCACAAAGATTTATTTATTACACATTTTCCAACTAACCATCAAATTAGTCTGCGATCAGTTTGCAGCTGTACGAGCCATGCGTAATGCAGAATTAGCTTATAATTTATTTAACTACACATGCCTCGTACAGTTGCCTCGTGCAGTCACATACTTGATAGGAACATACCTACTTATTTAAGTTTTTGAATAAACATTTATTTATATTTACGAGACGGAGAATATTTATACAGAAAATCATTTATTTACAATAGGTGATGCAAAAATTTAAAAAATTTACAAAAATATATTTAATACGTGAACAGTGCACGTGTATATATACTTTATTTAAATATTCGTTAGCAATTACTGTTATTTTAATTAAAATTTTCAACAAAAAATATATGAAAAGAACGAAAGATATTAGTAATTTATTACTGTAAATGAAAGATTTTATTTTATACTAGAGTATACCTATTTATTTGATGTATATTTGCAATATTTATTTATAATTAATATTTGTTTAACGTTGTAAGAGTAAAAATATTAAGTTTTATTTTACATATACTATTGAATTTTCAAATACCTTAAATGCACTGAATAATAAATATTTTAAGTAATTTTTTTTATAACTTGGAAATTAATGAAGAAATTTTGTTATTTAGCAAATATCTTAAAAATAATTTGAAAATAGTTTTAAAATTTAAGACTTGAAACAATTGTGTCCGAAAAACAGAAATTTGTATATCTAAGCGTAAAAGTGCATGTTTATATGGCCGAGAGAAAATACACAGACGGCCGAGGCTGGCTATTTAGCGAATCTTGGAAAAACACTTACACGCTGTGATTTTTACACTTTATTTTTTATCCTATACTACAATCAAAATATGAAAACTTTCTTTTAAAACAGCATTTACAATTAATATTATAACAGTTGATTGAAATGCCAGTACAGGAAAAAAGATTTTTTTTTTAGTCAAAAAAAAGAAAGTTAAACAAACTTTAATAGCAATAATAGTACAAAATTACAAATTTAAACGATAACTTGTACATTGATACAACGGAGTACATACATTATTATCGAATAATTTGTAGTACCTAAGTAATATCTCTAACAGATTGATTTTGGTTGTCAATAACTTATTAATTATATCTTTGGTAACAGTATCATAATTTTATTTTCAGGATATTTTGGCATGATTTCTATAAAAATTATATGCAAGTAATAGAAAAAGTTGTTATTCGGTACTACCGATACATAAATAACTATTTTAGTTGGAAGTAGTTTTCATCAATCAAAATAGCTACTATTAAAATGATTTGTAAGTCGTAATTCAGCGAATACTCTTTCCAATGTACATTAGCAAGACAGAAACTCGAAGCGAAACTGAAGCTGACTGGGTAGGTTGGCGACGTATTTACAACGTACAAGAATCTATTACCCCGTCGGCGTATTTATGAGGCAGTGGCAGTTTGCTGCTGCTGCTGTTGCTGCTGCTGCTGCTGGCGAAGAGTGCGTGTGCGTACGTCGACAATGATGCCGGTAATAAACTGGGATCTATTTATCGTAACGCCCGTTTTAGCTACTGTGCCTTTGCTACTGTAGTAAGGTGAACGGCTGCTCCTTTTGCTTACTCCGTTGTCTCGCCTGCCACCTACTTGCAGGATATAAACTTTCAGCTGCAGGCGATTAGGTTATGTTGTTCACTTTGATTAGTTTGCCGGGTTATTATTTTATTTATTTATTTACCGATATAAATTTTACTTGTCGTAATATCGTTGATTTACGAATGTATTTAACTTCGAAAAAACATTAAGTCAGTGGAAATGATTTTTAAATTGTTCTTTTTCACGTTGCCAAGGATATGTTAATATATAATTCAAGGAATGTAACCGATAAAAAGATTAGTTAACGGTTAACCAGTATCGAAAACTCTAGTTAAATATTGTTTTTTGTTTTTTAATCGGTTTATATATATATATATATATATATATATATATATATATATATATATATATATATATATAATTATTTCATGCTTATATTTGATATACTCTCATATATATAAAACTGATTTTAATCGGTTAATTTTATAAAATAAAATTGTGTAAAAATGTATATATTTTTTGTCAAACTATAAGTTCACTCGTATTATTGTATTTTTTTAAATTATTTTTTTATCTGACCAAATAGTAAAATTATTAACAATTATTATTACTTATTTTCAGAAAATTCAAATTTAATTATTTGTTATGAAATATTTTTTTCTTTAAAATAAAACTACTGTAGGTTGTAGTTCTGTATTAATTTTTATTAATAATCGACGTACCGACGTACTCTATGTACATCATTATCAGGAAAAAATATTCAAATGACATACATATACAGAACTACATTTTCAAGCTTTTTTATTTTAATATAATGAGTTCTGACAGATTTTTTACAATATTTTTTTTTTATTTAAAAATCAAAATTGCTTTAAAATTGTTTAACATGAATATGTGCAAACGCCGTTTTTGAAATCAAAATATAAAATTCATAAATACCGATAACAAAATATATTATTTATAAAAAATTTCATATTTCAGTTTCGTTCCAAAAAAAAAAATGGTATTATTTTTTTTTGGTTGAAGGTTACCGGTTTTTTACCGATTTTAAAATGTCGGTTAAGGGTTAAGGTTACGTATAGCGTTCTCAAAATATTTACAAAAATATCGATAAACCGGTTCATTTTCCGGTTTCATACTCTGATGTTATCAATATTATTTGTAATTTATATTGTATAGATAAAATTCATTTTTATTTAGGACTTTGTGCATTTTCATAAATTTATACATCATGTAGAATTTGATAAAATTACATTAATTAAACTAAACAGGTATATAACGAATTTTGTATATCATATATTAAAAGATCATAAAAATTATATACAGATGAGTAGTACTGTAGAATTTATAGAAATGTACAGAATACTAGCACAAATATGCTGAAAATGTATTGGTACCATATTTTAAATATACATAAATTAAAAATATGTATTCATATTAAAATTGTGTAAAAAATTGCAATTACTATTACTATTTTTTAATTTAAAGTTACTTTTTTTCTGAAAAGTATACTAAAAAGAAAATTGTACAGTATATTTAAAATTGATAAACAATTTGAAACAATTTTTATTGATAATTTTTGCTATTTAATTGTAAATTTTTGTTATATTTGATTTATAATATGATATAATATAATAATAACATTAATTTGTAATACTCTTTAGTTTAAAAATATAAAGTAATAGATTTATTCTAAAGTGGCAGTAATCTCCTAACATCTATCTATAGGAAACTTTGACTAAATTTTGAAAAATATTTGGCACCGCGAATACTTATTGTTACATAAGTATAAGAGTTAGAATTTTACTGGAAAGCGTAACACATATACGAGTAAATATACATATCGACTACCGACTACGAACTGGTACCCAAGTACCAAGGTACCGAGCGTACACTGTGATACATGTGGTAGTCTTATTGGAACGAATATTTCACAACATACGTTCCGAATATAATGCATAATGTACTTGTTTCTCCTTAAATCAACTTTATTGTATTTCAGTGTATTCATCTGAAAGGAAAGAAATGTACTAGAATAACTATCTCGTTTTCTCTTTTTGACGCATCTCATGACTGCATGCATTCATTCTCTTTACAACTATTGCAAATGCAACTGAGGTTAACAAAATAACATTTTATTTTATTAATTCTCTTTTAAATATATATATATATATATATATATATATATATATATATATATATATATATATATATATACATATATATAAATTTAATATAAATAGATCTTAAAAATATGAAAGCTTTGGATTGAACTATTGTTTTATTTTATTAATATTCGACGTTTCGATATACTAAACGTATATTATCAGCAGAAAAAATATATGTCAATAACATAAATAATAAAGAAACAAAACGTAATAAAATAATAATAATTATAATGTAAAATAAAATAGAGACCATTAAATTCTTCAAATGTATTTTGAAGTTTTTTTCATCAATTTATTGTTTTTAACTAATATGTTGACTGAAGAATTATTATTAAAATATCTGGCCTTACCAGAAGACGGTGCATGCTGCTGTAAGTTCAACTAAAGCTTTAGACCAGTGGCGTAGCCAGGGGGTGTTAGGGGGGGGGGGGGGGGTTGAAATCCCTCTCCCCCAAGAACCTGAACGACCAAAAACATACGTATGTGAAATATGAAATATGTTATTTTACTTTCATTTTTATAAAAATAATTTTTATTGCTCTTTATTTTTTATACAAATTATAGTATTATCTTTATTGATTAATATTAGTAACCCCCCCATGACAAGTTTCTGGCTACGCCACTGCTTTAGACAATTACTCTATGCCTCACGGCAGCCAACGTGATAAAGTTATAGGAAAATTTGAATTATCTAGTTGTTACAGATAGTGGTATAGTCTAGTATAGTGATTCTTAAACTTTTGTACTTGCGGCCTCTTTCTATCAAGAAAATTTGTATGCGGTAAATAAAATAGGTCAATTTTTGGCGACCCGCATATGAGTTATGCGACCCCATATGAGGCCAGCCTCTGTCTCCAAACTTACACATAAATGCTAGACGTTACAAATGCCTCGTTACAATCGCTTGCGCACCGCTACTGTCCAAACCATTGTAAAATTGTTGTTCTAAATTGCATTTATATTTATGAAGTTTGCGAGCTTATTTTTATTTTATAAATATAGAATTAATTTTATGTATATGCTACAGTAAAAACCAGAAATTATAGTTAAAACCCGAGTTTTCTAGTTAGAACTAGTTTTAAGTAAACTTTTTTATGAGTATTAATATTTACTAGTCGAAACTAAAATCTACTAACAATAAGATATTTTAAATAAAAATGTAATTAAAAAAATATTGCGTAACCTAACCTAACATAATTGTATAATTTGAAGATCTTACAAAGGAAATTTTAGTTTATAATACTAGACTAACACGGCAAAAACTTATTATATTAAAATAAAACTGCTTTAGGTTAAAGTTCTATATTAATATTTATTTATAATCGATATTTCGGTAAACTCAAAGACGGATGTTGAGTTCGTCGAAACGTCGATTATTAATAAATAGTAATACAGAACTTAAAAGTAAAGTCGTTTTATTTAATACGAAACTAGTTTTAACTAGACAAATTGGGTTTTAACTGATTTCGAGTTTTTTTCTGATATAAAGTTTTTTATACATAAAAGTAAAATAAATATTAAACTACGTTTATTTTAAAATTTTTATACATTTATACCAAAAATAACATAAACAAGTAAAAACATTTTTATCAAAAAACTGTGGGACAAATGCCATTACTTATTAATTCAAAGATAAATATTATTTTCGTTTCTTTGATAAATAAATAAATAATAGAATTCTCAATATAACGTTATAGAATCTAGAATATGATGTTTTTTTTTCTCTTAATATATTTATTTATTTATATTTAAAATTTAAATGAAGTCATCAACAATTCTGTATTAAATTTGTTATGCACAAAACAATTTCTGTAAACTATAACAACTTACGTTACATACGTATATATGTACATGTTTAATTAAATTAAAATAAATGAGCTTATTAAATAAATCGGTTATTGAATATTCCGAATGGTATTATTATAAATAATATTAATAATTAGCATAGTGTTTAGTAGTAAATTTAATGCAACAACACGAATATTATGGAAACGTTTGTTTGTGTTTAGTTTTGGCTAAAGTATTCCATTATCCTAAATAAATAGATATCTATTAGCATTAACGCCAATTAAAATCTCATAAAGTATCACTTAATTAACTGGTTATTTTAACGTTTACTGAAACACGATACCAAATATGAAAATCATTATTCATTTACAGAACGTATCTGATCTGCATGTATGTTGTGCAAAGATTACAAGCTGAATTTTATCATGCGGACATTTAATACTCTGTAAATTTGTTTTTCTTTCATTTTCAGATTTAATACTTTTTTTTTTATTAATTATTATATCTAACTATGTATATACATATTAAAAATCTACATATTTTATTTTACATATAATTAGTTTATGTATTTATTTTTTAAATTTTGTGTTCATTACTCTATTTTTTCTTTCATTTATTTATACATATATGTATTGTTTAATATATAAGTATAATAGCAACTGAAACTTTAATTTTAATTTTTAATATATCAATTATATTATTAATATTTACTATAACATTTGAGTTTTTGTTAAATTATTAAAAATGAATAATTCATGATTATTTATTTTTATCGTAAAAACATCTATTTAAAAATGCATTAGGTAATAACTAGCTTGGTATATGCTACGACCCATTGTTTTTAAAAATATGTGTCTTTATTAATTTTGAAATATATATATATATATATATATATATATATATATATATATATATATATCTATAATTATATATATATATATATATATATATATATATCTATAATTATATATATATATATATATATATATATATATATATCTATAATTATATATATATATATATATATATATATCTATAATTATATATATATATATATATATATATATATATCTATAATTATATATATATATATATATATATATATATATATCTATAATTATATATATATATATATATATATATATATATATTTTATTACATTATATCGGAGATATCGCAACTAGTTCAAAATCCAATAAAAATATAATAATCTACACTCCTAATTAAAAATCGATTTTTACTGCAAACTTTCTTTTATACTTTATTAAATTTAACTGAATATAAAAAATTGTAAGTACTAGAATTATATTCATGTAATGTTGAATTACGTTTCTGGGATAATTTAATGCGTTTATTTAAAGATAAAATTTTGTTAAATATTATTTTATATCTTAAAATGTATAAAAAGTTTTTAGATGTAAATATGCCCTAAAATTATTTATAATTAAAAAGATAAGTTTTATAACCTCTATAATATATTCTAACTAGAATGTGCTCCGGTTCTTGATCTTTTAATATTTGTAATAATAAATTTCCTACAATAAGTAAGTTGAAATGGAAACGATTAAAGGCATAAGGGTTTATCTGGATAAACGCAATAAACATTGCTTACATCTTTATTGGCAATTTAGAGCTGGAAGCGCGTTAACATAACCAAGCAGATCCGCTTGAGCTTGAAATTCAGCCAGTGAGCTTGAAGCTAGTCGGCTATAAGTATTTGCTGAGCACGGAAGGGGGCACACAGTACACAGTACCGGCACACCGAATGTCGAAGCTTGTGTTAGTCGTACTACAAGTACCAAATGAACATAATTAAGGTGGAGCCTAGCCGGTGAGCGCGTATCTTGCTTTTGTTCGCAAGACGGCGACGCGACGCGACGCGACGCAACGCAACGCAACGTAACGCAGCCAGTGCAGGCACACGCTCGCTGGAACCAAGAACATCTGTTCCGCGGTGCCACCAAGCCTGCTCCGCTGAGCGTACGTAATGTTGTACCTCTTAAGTCTTTGATGTGTTTGTGAGTTTAGTTGCATAACCTCACCGGTTTCCTGCTTCAGCCCATCCGTCTGTCTGTCTGACTGTCTGTTTGTCTGTCTGTCTGTCTATCGTGTCTATATCGAGATGGAGCCAGAGTCGGAGTCGAAACTGTAGTCCGGGTGTTTTGTCTTGTTTTGGTTTGACTTGCCTTCAAATGCCTCTAACGTTGCTCATTATTCATTAAAATGAAATTATATTCGGGCCATCAACGAAAATATTTCTTTTCTAATATACAATAGCGAAAAATCTTTTTATCTATTTGACATATAAAAGGGAGCTCTTATCTACTTTAATTTTTTATAAAATTTCATGCAAAACTCATCTCAATATATGCATATGTATCTTCTTTCTACAAAGCAGTTTTATTTTTGCAAAACAAAAATAAAGGTAACGCAAATAGAGTATATAGAGCATTGTTTTTTTTAATATTTTGCAACTATATGTCAGAAACTTCTCAATATATTTCAATATTAATAATCTATTCCACAAATTCGTATTTTGTTTAGGACAAATATAAAGGAAACTCAATCTAAATATGATATATATACAAATGTCAGGAATATGCTAAATTACCAGTTTTTCTTCTCTCTAAAATAAACTTACAAAATATTGACATCCGATGAGTAGATGGTGTGGTATGATTGAGAGTGTTTTGCGTCAGCAAACTTTCAAGTAGTAGGAATAGAAGAGCATGTATGAGAGGTTATTATGAATGTGATACTTGTCTGGATAGGGATGTTTGGAAGAAACTAATTTTGGGATAGTGGAAAGATTTCGTGCCACATCTTTTGGGTACATGGCGTGATTGTGTATGTATGTATTTTGTTTTTATAGTTTTTACGATATAACATAAACTTATTTACAAAAGTGATAATATTAAAAATGATATCTTTAAGATATTTCTACATAATAACAAACATAAATAAAAATAACATAACAATAAATAAAAATAGTTATTAAATTGTATATTCTTAATATAAACAGTAGGGTAATAATATAAATTAATTATTATATTCAAAACAATTAATTTCAAAAAACTAAGTATGCTAAATTTTGAAAACTAAGCTTTCATTACCATTACGAAAACTATGTATATGTCTAGTTACAAAATTAAAAATCTAATCAAAAATATCTAAAATTTTATGATTCTTATTTAGTAGTTAGAAATCACGTTTATGTAACAATTGATGTCTAACTAAACTAGTTTCATAGTTTACTACTGTAACATTCGAAATCTAGCATTGCAGTTATTTTTTTCTCAAATTATATCTTTGGCCACACTCTACTGGTTAATAATAATAACTTTTTTTTATAAAAAATTGATTACCTAAATCAAAAGAATATACTAGTGTATAAAAGCATGTTAATATAGTGAAACAAACAGTGAAACGATATACTAAGAAAATCTGGGTGGCTGTAGTGCTTTTGTGTTTGGCTGCAGGCGAATCTTGTGAGTAGTTTCTATAGATGCTTTTCTTTATGGTATTCTACAATTTCTACGACTTAGACGCTTCTCATCTTGTTACAATCCTCATTCGAATGCTGACTTCCTGAAATAAGTACGTCCTTGTGAATATTTTTAATTTTGCTTTTTTCACATTAAAAACATGTAACTAAACTCGTACATAGACCATTTTCACATAATTTATTTACAACAATAATAGTTTATTTTTTGCGTAATGATACTGAAAAACCAAACACGAATTTTTAGTTTTCTGACAAAAGTATTTATGGTATTATTATTCTGTAAATTTCAAAAAAAAATTCCATAAACCAATTTGTAATTATTTTTTAATTTTATTAAATATTCAATGTAATGTACAATTTATAACTGATATTGTTGTTTTTTTATTACGCATGTAAATTTCTTAGTAAGAAAAAATTATATTGGCACTTTGTATTGAAGAAAACATGAACTAATCCAACATGAAAACGGCGGATACGGATGCAATGACTTTGAAAAAGGAAACCAATAAAACAGTTTGTAATTTTGATCTTAAATCACATCACACTTAATTAGCAATTTAATTCATTTTTCGGGATGAAAAATTCAATTTTATAAGCTAAAACATCGGCTTTAAAAAAAAGGCAAATTGGTCCCCTGGAACGCCACGAATTGGATACAAACCAGAGCCGAGCCGCAGCTGAGAAATGCAAAAAGGATTTATGCGATGTCTTTAGTGAACGAGTGACGATTGCCCTTGCCGCTTAATCCCAGCTGGGTAGAACATTTTTTTTTTTCTGTTCCCTTGATATTGTCCCTGCTGCCAATATTTCTCATGCCTGATCCACCTTGCTTCCTTCTGTTCTTGTTATGTACCGAAATGACATACATTTATTTAAATTATTTTACTGATGTTCATTTTTCATATAACTTTTGTTTGTTATAGTATTCTTTTTTACAAATATAAATTTATAATATATTTTTATTTTTAAAGATTTATATTAGTTTATACAAAAATATGTTAAAAAAATACGTAGTTTATAATATAATAAAGAAATAGAAAAAATATATTGAAAAATTAAAAAGAAATGTTAAAATACAGAAACTTATCAAATTTTTGAAAATACTCCTAATAAAACAGAATAAATGTATTTAGAATTTAAATATAATAAACAAATAAATAAAATAATGTGAGAGGTACTATAAGCTCGGTTTCAATGTTGGTTTTTAACTAATACCGGTTTTAAAACAACGTAACTATTATAAGAGCAACACTAAAACACCCAAACCCGAACTTGTGGTACTAGCCATTTACAAATTGTAACTAAGCAATAACATTCAACAAATTTTGACATACTTAATTTAATTTAATGAAATATTGAATAAGAAAAAAATATCATAACTACGTAAGATATGTAAAGATTTATGTTTCCAGGGCAACTAAATAAGTTCAAAAACAAACAGAAAAGAGTAACAAAACTTTAGCCCGTATTTCCACCTCTTTTGTTAATGAAAAAGTGCTTTTACTTTTTGCTTTCAAATAAATTTTTACTTCTATCTCTCATTAGATATGAGTATTATTTCTATTTTTAATATTTTTTTTATGTATCTAATATTAAATTCAAATAAATTGATTAAAATTGCTTGATAAGTAATTTTAAGTAAACGTCATAAATAATTTTGGCAAAAATTACTTTTAAAAGTGAGGTGAGAATACGAGCTTTTGTTTTTATTATTTTGCTTTTAATACTTTTAATTTTTTATTAAGAACATTTTTACTGTATTTCTATTTTATGTAAAACCTAAAATTTTTATTGAACAATTCTAGTAATAAACAAAATAATATTTTTTAAAATATTGACGTAAAATTAATGGAAAAATCTGCTAGTAAATTTACATTATTGTGTTTTATGTCTAAACCAGTGTTTCTCAACAGTTCACTATTATAAAATATATATGTTATATTTGTATAATTAAATAGAGAGTATAAAAAATTAAAAATCAAATTTTTAACCAAATCACTTTTTTTCATACTCATACTTGACAAATATATGAAAAGTATAAAATGGTGGCAGCAGTTCACCTACAAATTTGTAAATTTGCGCTGTGGTTTGTAAAAAAAATCTTCACAGAAATATATGAAACATATAAAATGAAAAGCATTTTATCGTATAAGAACATACCTAAATTTTTTAGGTAGATATAAAATTCGCCTTTGATGCTGGACATGAAATTTGCATGCAGACGAAATAATTTGGGTGAAAAGTCTAATGAATACGCATATTTTCCCGTTCATTTACAAAACTCCAAAAGCGCACATTACACGATACGAAATAAGAAATAAGTAAATATATCAACGTTGCTTGCTTTCGTTTTATGAGCTGGCAAAATTGGCCATGAACATTGTACGTTTAGATGCTTGCCTCACTCGCTCGCTCGCTCTGCTATTTTCAACTCGCTGTGCAATATGGTGCTGGCTGAGCGTCGCCGTCGCATATAATCCTGCACTAAAGCTTAACGAGGGAGATGAGCTACTCAAGAATCGCTTGTATTCGCCAGAGAAAACCTCTCTCTACTATACTTTACAAGCATATGAATTAGAAAATCGTTCCCCACAAAATCTTCCTACAAATAATTCATTTTTTATGAAGCTCAACAAAAACAAACTATATACAATACATACATTTTACACACACACACACACATTTATTTATATATATATATATATATATATATATATATATATATATATATTCTTTTCGCATTATTTAACAGTTTTCCTTATGAGTTAGCTAATATAAGTTTTACTTGTTTAATAGAGAGATATATTAATAGTTTGTAAATATGTATGGTAGAATAACAATTAGTGTTAGTAATGTTTTATCTATAAATTTAAGCGTTAGTTTATTTTTTTATCGACATATTTACGCGAGATGGATTTCTGCGCTGGATTTCTGTAACTTACGATTTTTATCATAAAAACAGCTTTTGGTAATAGTAATTTAATTTTAATTTAATCAGTTGCCAGGTAACTAATTGTAAAAAATAATAAGTTCAATAATAAAAGCTGTACCGTTTTGGTGATTTTTCTTAATTAAGTAAAACAACCTAGTGTTTTATTTTTACATTTATGTAATATATGAAATCAAAATAATTTACTTTTGGATCATTTATATTATATTTTAATAGTAGATACTGTGAAACTAAAAAGTATTGAAAAAAGTAAAAGTATCATTAAATTGTACCGTGTGTCCCAGGTCTGGTTGCATAAAACATTGTAAGTTAACAATTTCGTTAACTTGCCAACTGACCAAGACAACTGATAATCGAATTGCTATTTTTAACGTTAACAACATTTTATACAATTTGCACTAAGTTTTCTTGAAATATGCTTGCGAATAAATAATAAACTTTTTTCGAAACTATGTATTTTTTTTTTTTTTAAATAAAAATGCTTTAGCTTTTAGTTCTGTTAAAGTTTTAATTAATATTCGACGTTTAGATATACTGCACGTATATCATCATCAGGAAAAATATATTCAAATGACATGTCGAACGTCAAATATTAATTAAAAAGTTAACAGAACTAAACCCCAAACCCTTTTTATTTTAAAATAATGAGTTCTGAAAGATTTCTTACTATGTTATATATTTTCTAGTTATGTTTCTTTTTTTTTGAATATATAAAAATATTTGGTTTGGTATTCTGCAATCACAATGAGTTTTACAGTTTTTGAAACTCTGGTGATGATAGTACGTGGTGCCATTGCCAATTTACATTTGCTATCATAATTCAAGCTGGACTGTTTTTAACGTGTGCTGCCGTGAAGAGGCGATAAGAGCATTATCATTTTCGAGTTGGGCTCTCTCTTTCTCTCTCTCTCTCTCTCTCTCTCTCTATATATATATATATATATATATATATATATATATATATATATATATATCGGTGTGTTGCGAATTATTTATTAAGGTAATTTTTTATCGAATCGCTGACGATGCTATTGCGACTCGCTCGCTCGCTACACTAAATGTATTCGCTACTCGGCAACTGTATGTATATCGTACAATATTTTGAACTTGACACGCTTGTCACGCGGAGTTAACCCGCGATTATAGTCAAACATATTTATAGGATTTTTAAACCCGGTTTTACTGCTGTGATTTTCATATAAATCACTGTCGCTTTATATTATTATCGTACAACTCGTACAGATTTCATTTTCAATTGATACACGCACACGTACTGCTCTCATCACGTACAAATTAAATATTCAACGTACCTATCTATTACACACTGGTAGATTTCAATTTTTTATTAAGCTAGAAAATACTTAAAGACTATAATTTATACGAATCATGTTCATTATTTGAAGCAGTACTATTATTATTTTAACTATAAAAACGTTGAATTATAATAACATAAACGATATTGTGTTACGTTGTACATCAAATTATAGTTTGGAAAAACAGGAATAATCAAAAACATCTAATTCAATTTTTTCACACAGTATCAAAATAAATAATGTCAGATTCGGCCCAATTGTTACTTTGATGTTAGTATTTTTGACATATGTGAAAATAATTTTAGTTTTGAAATTGTCCAATTTTAACATTACCACTATATTGGAAGTATTTGAAATGATGTATACCAAGGAGTGTAGAAAATAACACAATGTTTGTTTTCGGCGATTAGTTTCGATGTTATATCGTTATCAAGCCTCACGTCACAAAGCTTACTTAGCCTTATGGAGCTTTGACATTGTATTATTTGCTACATTTCTTGATGTATATACTATTTCAAATACATACTTCCAATAAACCTTTTCCAGTATTTAAAATGGACTTCCATATTTATAAATAACACTATATGTTTAATATAAATTTAAAACATAATAGTAAATCGTATTTTTGGAAAACGTCAAATTTACATGAAAAAATATGATATGTACGTTTAGTAAAAACTTTTATATATTATACAAGTTGTCCTCGCTTTACAACAAAGTTTTATTCTTACGAATTCGTCGTAAGTCTGATCTGACACATGTCGAATATCTCTTTGTGTATCTTTTATTATCAGTATTTTGATGTACATAATTTATTTGTCTTGAGGATTGAAATTTGGATTTGGATAAATAGCAAATGGGCGGTGGTATAGATATAAGTCGTCGTAACTCAAGTATGTGTAAATACTTTTATTTACTATTTAACATAGATTTAATATACCTACATAGTTTTCTATTCAATAATATATTTCATTGTGTACAACTATATTTCCTTCAGAATACAGTACATAATAAGCACATTAAACTATTTTTAATTATATATATAGAGGACGCGTAGACAAGTGGTAGAGTGTTGAACTCGAATTCAAAGGTCCCTGGTTCGCGCTGCGCCCACACCAGAAATTAAATTACATATTATTTCTGGTAATAAAAACTTGTATTATTGAACTGATATCGGCTGAATCTGAGTGGTTCAGAACCCATTATAAGTTGTAGGTTCCTTGCTTACAGGAACTAATGATATATTTTATTATTTAATACAATACAACAAATACAATTCATTAATGTTTATAAAACTATATTTTGTAATTATTAGAAATTTAATTTAAATTTTAGTTTAAAAAGAAAATAAATTGTTGTTTATATAGCGTAGCTAAACTCTGTGTGAACAATTGAATTCAGCTAGAAGTAGCTATTGTAAAATAAGCATTGTCGTCATTGTCACTTCAAACGTAAAGATAATATCGCGTCAGTCGGTTTCGACATGGAGCAAAGCGATGCGATGCGATACGACACGACACGTTCATTTGACATAAGGAAAGATAAACTAACTAATAATAATGATTCCCTTTCGTCGCCCACAATGCGATGGGATGCGATGCGATGCGATGCGATGCGATGCGATCTATTCGACGAAGGCGCGAATTTCTTATTATCATAATCAGGCAGTCACCGCCATACAGACGAACACGACAACTTTAATTACCGTTACACGCATCCTAACACATACGCTGCGCAAGCAAGCAAACAAGCCACACATCACATGTTTGTTTCTCGATTGTGCATTGCACGCATGCGTAGACACGGCTCACGCACGTAAAACATTCCCGCCATTAACGTAATTACTAATACAAACCTAACCTAACTAAAGAAACGACTCAACTGAACGGTGAACGGGGGTGAGCGCGCCGCGCCAAACAACTCAAACGCAAACGACTCAACAGAACAGCAATGACAGCGGCTCATTTACATGCCGCAAATACCGACGAAAAAACTATTTGCGTTTCGCGCCTGTTCTGCTGTTCATACATACCAGCACGCCTGCTTCCATAATCTTCTCGGTTTCTTCATGTTCTTCCATCTACCATCTCTTTTTCATGCCGCTGCTGCTCGGGCTGTTGGCGGTTCTGCTGCCGTTACACCATGTTTCGCATCGTTCTCAACTCGTCGCTCGTCTGTTCAGTTCTTTGCTCCGTTATGTTCCTTTCAGCTATTGGCTTCTTGTAATTTATTTCGAGTTTGTTGACGATTCGAAATTTATTGTTTGTTTTTTGTAAATAAGTCTAGGAATTTCGTTACTATTTACTTTGTATTTGTACCATTCTGTTTTGTTATTTAGACTATATAACCCTTCCTTTTCTTGTTTTTTCTTCTCTACGAATATTTATTTGTTATTTGATATACATTTTATCAAAATATCGAAAAAAAGACGATTTCATTTCACGTGATACAACCGAAATCTACACTGCTTAGTACGTTTACATGCATATTACTTTTTGGGTTCAGTTACATGTTTTCGTAGTTCTTAGCTGATGTATGGTATTATATTACAATACAAATGTAAACACACTCGATTAACTGAATCATGAGAAGGAGCGAAGACCCTTAAGCAGTAACTAATAGGGAAATAATAAGCTTAGTGATTACGTGAATATTCGCTGAACTCTACACAATGAGCCATATTTCATACGTATGTAACTCATAAACTGAAAAAAGTACGAGTACATGGAACTCTCATGCATTAGAAGTCAAACTTTTTATCATCAATTTTATTTACTATTTTAGTATTACATAATTTATAAAATGACAAGACAGTCATATCCGGAATATATGCTAAACAATCTATATGCAACAAATGACCAACGCACAAATGCGAGAGATGCACGTGACAAATGATAGTTAAAACAGTAATAATAAATTTTTAAAAATATTATTTTAAGTGCGACCCTCATTTTCAATTTACGTAAATTGGTCTTTTGCGGCTATAGAATATTATTTTATGATTTTTGTTTAGTGTGTAGTATCTTTCTAAACATATACATTTATATATTTCAATTTCTAAGGGGATTATGAAGTAATGATTAAGACTGGGAAAATATTCCGATATATCGATAATTGATAAAAATTATTAATTAAAATAAAATTATATCGATATTTTGATATCTGAATAAATTTAAGATTGATGAAATTCTAATTTAAAGTAAAAATATTTGAGATTCTTCCCACATGTGTATGAGGTAAATAAAAAGAAATCAGTTTTTCTAGTTACTGCATTTCTGAAAAAATATTACAGATATTTTTAAAATATAATATTTATTCTTAATGTAAAAATTGAAACATTATTAAAATTTTATTTTTCAATTTTAATTATTTTTTAAATATGAAATATCGATATTGAAATTCCAATATCGCCCAGTCCTAGTAGTAATGTAGATTTATATTCAACAGTATTTGACGATTTGTGTGAAAAATTATTAAATATTGAAACTAAATTTGACTTATTCATAACAACTACAGTCTACCAAAATTGTATCAACTAGTACCTCCTTTAAAAAATTATAGTGTTATACAAATTTTATATTATATTTTATAGAAAAACTACGCTTTGTTCAAAGTTTTACTGCCAGACACAAAAATTGAATTTTTTTATAAGAAATGTTATAATTTTACATTTTGTCACATTTATTATAAAACGATATAGGTAACTGCCAACCGAAATCTTAATAACCTGTCTGATAATGTGCATATGAACTTTGTTTAAATTATTAATTAAAAATAATATTGACGTTATTATTAAAAAAAAAACTTTATTCTCGTGTGGGACGATTATTAATTAACATTGTGTTAAAAAAAGTTGTACGAAAGTCACAAGAATAAAAGAGATACTTTTGACAATAAAAAAAATAAGTAAAAACCGCTGAAAATAAGAACTAATTTTAGAACGATACCAATTTAGTATTCTTATGTTTATAAAACAGTAAACTATTTATTTCTTGAAAAAACTTTAACAGTTTTACATAATTCAGAAAGTGTGATCATTTCATTTTATTCAATACGAATATTGAAATAAAAAAAAAAGAAACAAATTAAAATAGCATACATAAAAGTGGATACAGTGCAGCATAGTGCAAGAGCATCATCAGTCATCACTTGAAAGTCATGCGACGCATCGTCATTTGGCATTTAAGTGTAACGCTATACGCTGCGTTGCTCTGCGCCGCGCCGGCAAAATAAAAAATGTCGAAACGTGTCAAGTGAATTGGTTAAAATATGTGACTTTTATTCGTTGCTTTGACAAACGGAATACATGAGCACTTTTCGTTTATATGTCAACATGCGCGTATTACTCGTCTCATTTCGCGTTATTCCTATTCGCAAGTATACGTTACGTTTGTCGCCTATTCCTGCCGTCTCCACTCGGCTCCAGCTTCCAGCTTTGCACTGAGCTTTCAGTTCACTTCACACGCGCGATTCTTCATTCTCACACGCCTGCACACAGACCCGGATTCAGGATTTTTTTATTAAAGCGTTTTTATTGTGCTGTATTTTTACGTTTTTTTTTTTTTTAAAGAAATTTATGCGATTTTTTGTGAAAATGATGTTTGCAGTTTGCACTATAATCTAACATTTATACGGTTTGTCTTTTATATCTTGTTTCGGAAAATAATTTTATGCGAGTAACAACATTGTTGAAATTCTTTGAAGTGAATGTTTAAACAAAGGAGTCACTTGCATTATTTTATATATATATAGCAAATTAAAACTAAAACCAAATAATAGTACCTTTTATGCCCTATCGAAAAGTATTCTAAGTATTTCTTCGAATTGTACTCGAGAAAGTAGTATATCGCAATTTATCGAAATTACATGTTAAACGCCCATACGAACTTAACGAACGAACACCCGGTATATATATATATATATATATATATATATATATATATATATATATATAAAATACAAGAAATTGTAATTTATTTATACATAATAACTAGTTATAAAAATATATATATTAATAATAATATTAAATAATATAAATAAAAGTGCAAAAATCAACAAACGTAAGATTCAGCTACGGTTACACGATAATCGTAAAATCACCTAATTTACAATACGAGATGTTTTTAAGTATTTTACAATTTTTTCGAGATCAAGGGACAGCACATTTTTTACCATTAGGCTGACGATCCAAGGATGCTCAGGCAGAGCATGCGCATTTTTCACTTGTTATGAAATGTCAAAAACGCCAAAAAACTATTATATTTTGTGCCAATTTTTATATTTCGTTATTTGTTGCGATTAGAATTTTATAATTATATTGGTTTTTTGTTTTAATTAGTGTTGTTTAAAGCAAAATAAATATGGAAGAAGATTTAATGTCTGAAGCTGAAAGAGGTTCTCAACGGAAAAAATCAGCTACAGAATTTTGTAAAGAAAATAATTTAGAAGACTGTTTAAAATATGTGACACAGGTAATTTTTCAAATTAATTATAGAGAATATTTTTATTACAAAATTTATATTACAGGAATTCGATTATTTGGATGTTTCTCATATGGTTGAACCATTTGATCTCTCTAATGAAGCATCATTGATAAACATTGTAACTCAGTTAGTAAATAGTAGTGATGCTTTAATAAAATTGTATAAAGATATTCAAGTACATCAAAACGACGATCTTGAAAAACATGCCAGATTATCAAATGATGTACATCAATCAATGGTATTAGATTTTAATTATTTAAAAAAATATGCAAATATAATATATATTTTTTTTTGTTTAGAAAACTATAGAATCGTTACGGAAAGATATTGCAAATAAAGACAAACAACTTTTAATGAATAAAGAACAAAGTTGCTTAAATGGATTAGAAAATACTGAATTGAAAAACAAAGAGGATCTTGCTAAAAAAGAAATTACTTTAATGCAGAAAGAAAGTATAGCAGAAAAAGTGAGACATGAGCATGAAATGCAGAAAGTATTAGCTGAAAGTAAACGTTTGGAAGACAAATTTACAAAAAATTGTGGCGAATACATATCACAAGAAGGCCAGATTGTTTCCGTTATCGATAATTACAAGGAGAATGAAGAAAATAATTTGAAAATTATTAGTCAATTACAGAAAAATAATCATGATTTAGAAGAAATATTAGCTTTAAAAGAGGAATTATGTACTTCAAATTTCTTGTAAACATCGTTCAAATAAATAGTGTTTTTTTGCTATGTATTTATTGAAAAATACGACTGGTAATAATTCATAAATTATTGTTGTTTCTATGTTACGTTAGGTTGCTTCATTAAATTTGTATTTCTTATGTATTAATGTTAATGAAATAAAGTTTTATTTTATTAATAATTTTTATATATCATATTTTTTCATTTATATAATTTTTATCCTGCTGCTATGACGGTATATAAATTTTTGTTTATAAATTAAAATAGAAGAAAATTACTTGCATTCAATGCGCTATTTCAAAATCGATATATTGTTTTAATAATTTTATAATACAATTTTTTTTAACATACTATGGTTTTTTTTAAATTTTAAAATACTTTGCCTAGAGACCAGAAATATTTGATAATCAGTTACTTGATTTTCATTATTATTTTATTTTTAAGATTTGGGAAATTTAGAATGGAGTTTTCCTGTTTGTGAACGGATATGTGTTGTTAATAAACAAGGTGTAGGAGAACCTTTACCACATATTTTACAAGCTTTACAAATATCATCTTACAATTAGTTCAAAAGATGTTCTGTAAACGTATATTGAGTATCTCGTAATTTTATACGAGCAGATGGCACCACTGTTTTTATTTAAATCTCATATATTTTTTATAAAAGTAAAGTAGATTAAAAAATGCAAAAAAAAACTATCGAAAGGTATCGTGAAAATTACCGATCAGAACACAATCAAACAATCTTAAAAATTTTTAATTTTTTGTTTTGTTTTGTTTGGAGTTTTAATATAGGCTTTTCTAGAAATAAAACAAATAAAAGAGTACGTAAAGAATTGTTTGAAAAAGTAAAAACAAAAAATCTCTAAAACTTCTTCCTTGGAGAGAAAAAAATTAAAAACTGAATTTTTGAAAATTTGACAAAGGGGGACCCTTGGGATTTTTTTAAAATAAGACTTTTTTCCAAATTTGCTCAAAAAAATCTGAAAAAATTCAGTAAAATAGAGAAAAAATTTAGCTATATAATAGCTAAGTAACTTTTTTCTCTAATTTTTCCTGTCAAACCAGAATGAGGTAGAGAAAAAGTTACTTGGCTATTATGTAGCTAATTTTTTTCTCTATTTTACTAAATTTTTTCAGATTTTTTTTGAGCAAATTTTTAAAAAAGTCTTATTTTGAAAAAATTTCAAGGGTCTCCTTGTCAAATTTTCAAAAATTCAGTTTTCATTTTTTTTTTAATAAACGATGCATTGTAGAATAATGGTTTCTTCACTCAATTATCATACTCATTATTCCCCATTTTTCCATGTCATGCTTATTTTCCTACACCTCATAGTTTTTGAGAAAAAAAATAAAAACCAAAAAATCAAAAAAAAATTCTAGCGCCCAAACGGCGCATGCTAGCAAATTAAAACTAAAACCAAATAATAGTACCTTTTATGCCCTATCGAAAAGTATTCTAAGTATTTCTTCGAATTGTACTCGAGAAAATAGTATATCGCAATTTATCGAAATTACATGTTAAACGCCCATACGAACTTAACGAACGAACACCTGGTATATATATATATATATATATATATATATATATATATATATATATATATAATATTACAAGTTATCTCTTTGTTTAAACAAATTAAATAAATACCGGAAATTGTTCAATGAAATACAAAATATTGATTTAATCATCCAAATTTATTTTGTTGTCTTCAAAATAGGTCCTATTTGATGCGATACACTTACGCCAACGAGTAATCCAGTCGCCGAAACACTTCTATAGGCACTTTCGGCTATGGCCTCCAACTCCAATTTGTTTTGTGGCTTCAATGGTCAATGGAGTCAAATATACATAAAACCACCAAAAAATTTATATATATATATATATATATATATATATATATATATATATATATACGTAATTAATATTTTATTTCATTAGCAAATTCTTAATAAATAAATAAATAAAATTACATTGATAAAAAATTGAAATATATTTAATTTAACAAATTTACAACACTTTTTAAAAATTAAAATTGTAATAAAAATTTTTCTTTTAATGACAAATCATTTAACTGTATAATTAATAAATCTTTTATCTAAATATTGATGTGCTGTTCCAAAAAAATGGAAAAAGTCGTACTTTTATAGATAAATATTTACAGTTAATTCAGCCGAATAGAGAAAAAAACTAAGTCGGTAATCTTTGTCGAGATTAAAATCTTAAGATCTCGTGAGCTTTTCGGCATTGTAAAGTGTGTTGTTGGCGCAAACATTGTCACAGTAGGTCCGTAAATCACGTTAGCCGTGCGTGAATGTGGATATAGATCTAGATGGCGGTGCACACCGGTTGTTAATCGTCCGGCGGTGGCGATGGTGGCAAGGCAGCGCATCAATAACATCCTCATTTTGGCACGCTTCACTGGCTCCTTCCTTTTGGCTTTGACGTACTGCTATCAACGCGTTCAGAGTCTCTTTTGTCAAAACCGTGTCGGTTGTTGGTTGCCGGTTGTCGGTTATGTTCCAGATGTTTTGTATTCGATTCTGTTTCACACGAAAGCTTCGGCTTTTATTTCGTAATTTGAAATTTTAAGTACGTTAACATAGCAAATACATGTATGCTACTCTCAGATCTATCTCTTTTCATTTTGCAAATTCATTCTCGAAGAATTTTAATAAATGCTACAGTCATACAAAGATGGACATGTTTTATTGCTTACTTCAAATTGGAATAATTACGAGAAAATATTATGACCGAAATTACAAGATTTGATTTTAAATTTAGTTTTAACTTTTTTTTAATAATAATTCAACTATCATAAAATTGAACTAAATCATTTATAAGCCGATCTTGTAACATCAGCGTTAGTTTAAGTAACAGTACACTGAGAAATTTTTTGCTGTAGATTTAAGGTTTTTACTTTTAACTTAAAAGTAAATGTGTTTCTGAACTGTAAACTTATGTTTTTCTAATAGAAATAGAAAATTTAATAGAAAAAAATAGTAACAGTTAATCATCAGGCTTTCATGGCCGATATCCATTGAATTTATAGAATTGTCTGTGCTGGTATGCCGTGGTCGATATATTCTTGTCGCAGGCGTTTTGGCCATATATCGTAGAGTAGAGTATCGTATGACTGAATTCAGTCACCAGAAAGATTTGTATAAAATTATTTACTATATAGTTTAGAAACATAATATTTTTCTGAAATAAAAGTAATTGTAAAATTATTAATAATTTTCAGTTTAAATGTAGTTTTATTTTTAAACTGAATATTGACTAATTTTATACAAAGCTTTGCAAATAGTTTTATAATACTGCGTTACTAACTATTACTGTTTACCATTAAAAAATTTATTTTCAGTAGAAAAACATAAGTTTACAGTTCAAGAACACCATTACTTTTGAGTTAAAAGTAAAACCCATAAATCTAAACTATTTTATTTTTTTTGTGTAGAAATGTTACAACAATAAACATATTTTTTAAATACTATTAACTAAGGATGGGCGATTTGGATAATAATAGATATTTTCTTATATTTCGATTACATATTCTATTCTGTAAACATTGTTTTATTAACTTAACCTGGATATATTCTGAGATTAGAAGTTAGCATTTGGTTATTATTATTAGAATTTGTTTTATAAAAACTAATAAATTAAAAATTAATACTGTCATTTATTCGCTGAAACTTTTTTTCAATATAATGAATCTACAACTTAAAAAATATACAAAGCCGTAACGTATTAGCCGTTGTCAAATTAACGAAATTTTACTGTATTTAATATTAAACAATGCTAATAAAATTTTATTTAAAATACCTGAAATTTGTGATAAATTTTATCGCTTTAACATCGAATAGCACTAATGACAAAAATAAAATAACTGTTAGTATTTTAACTTCGTTCGTATAGCAGAAGGTATGTAAATATGTCAACAAAATGAACATTTGAGTATCTAAATCGTTTTTTGGCTGGCGGTACACCTACTCACGCACTGTATCGCATGCTAGTTGAGCAGTTACCATTTTCATTAACAAATTTACACGACATTTTATTCGTTACTATCTCGAATTTCCTACCGTTTTACCATTTTACCAGTTACGTGATAGCATGCCTCTAATAACAACGCTACTTTATTTCACACTCTTAATATCGTATTTTACGTTATCTATGTGCTTACATGACTGAAACTATTTCGTAGACAAAGCAACATTTTCATAATTTTATTTCCAAATTTATTTATTATATTATTATTTTATAGGTTTACTTTACAACAAAATTTTAGCAGTTTATCTCGAATTATAATGTAAATGACGTTGCATTATGATCAAAGAAATCAAATTTACTATAACAAAGTTTGTATAAGTAATAAATGTATTATTTTTTGAATATTACTCTATATAATAATTCTAAAAAATCTGCTGTAGCCACCAGAAAACCAACCGTCATTGAATTAAATAAATTTATGGAATAGAATAATGTGTATATAACAGCAACTACTATAATCATGGTAAATAAAAACAAAACTGTCTTGACATAAATATGCCACTTATATATATCATAAAAATATAAAAAATTACAAAAAATTATTTAGCCGTATCGAAATATGTTCCAAATAAAAGTTGTTAGTTATAACTTGCTTAGCAACTTTTGACAAATAAATTTTTCTGAAATATATCTCCGTTGTGAAATATTTGTGTCACATAAAAGTGACAAAAATTACCAAAAGTTGATCAAATTGAGATATTTACCTCCTAAGCATAAACATGAAATTTTATAACAATTTGTTCAGCCGAATTTTGCTCTACACGTGTTCACAGATAGACATCAAGGTAAAACCAGTTGATTCGTGTTACTATAAGTCTAATTCGTGCTTATCTGTAAAAATCTCGATATATCGAATTTGATATGATTATTTCCCTTATCATATGTGATATGACGGTCGGTAAAAATAGTTCAAAATATTTTTTCTAATTTCAACTGTGGCAAATAAAAATTTATAATTTTAATAATTTATAATTTTTTTAATCTATTTACTTTGTTACCTATTAAGTCTTTGTATGTTTTGTTTGTTTATTATTTATGTCACTTGTATATTTTTTCCTGATGATGATGATATACGTAATATATATATATATATATATATATATATATATATATATATATATATATATATAGAACTTAATCCTAAAGCTTTTTTATTTTGATATTACATTTTACGTATTTTAGTTAAAGACGTGAAATGTAAAATCAAATTATGTTTAAAAATATCATGTCATATGCATTAGACTCAACTTCATAGTGTTTAAAAATATGGAGAAGTAATATAGCTTATAAATATTCCATTAAAATAAAAGATAGTTACCTTAAAAGCTAGAAAATTACAGTGATATTTCTGTAGTCAAACTGAAAAGGTAAAGTAGATGGTTTATTTGTAAAAAAAAAGTGTATTGCAGTATCTAAGGCGATGAGACACGGCGAGTAAAATTCAGAAGCCATATGTTGCACGTTTATATGAATGTAGGTATATGTAGTCGTATCACTGTGTTCTTGGTGATAATAAGAGATATAGAACCGTTTCTCTATTGTTTGTACGAGATACATGGCAATGGTATCACAATGGTAAAAATATTCATGTTACAGAAACATTTGAATTTAAATTAATAATTATAACAATCAAAATAAGGTAGCTATGTTCCTTCCCGCAGCTATGATAATCATAGCCCTGTATAAATGAATTTTTCAAATCATGCATAAAACATGAACACACTAATTATTATTTATGGTACGGCAGCCTGTCACACTAAAGCTTCATTCACAGCGGCCAAAATTAAACGAAATTACTCTTATGACTTATAATTGTAATTATACCTCCATTTATTTTCGAAAACTGCATTCAAATTATCGAAATTTTCCGCATATTACATTTATAAATAGTTATTTTATAATAAAAATTCAGATATAAAAGCAATTTTCGAATTAAATTTACACTATTATCGATAATCACCGAATAAATTAGCACATCATTTTTTTTTAATTGTAACTTTCACACATTTCTGAACGGTTATATTTCTTACTGGTCGGTCAGGTTGTGTAGTCTAAAGATAGCGTGCTTACTTACTATAGCAGCAAATTAAACTTGCTTATAATTTAAATAATATTTTTTAAGCTAGACTTGTTTACTGATATTATTATATTGAAAGAATCTGTAGATTTTTTTATTAAATTATAGACTATGAACGACAATTGATATACATATATTAATATTAAAAGATAAACGAAAACATAGTTTAACGCATACATACATACAATCACGCCATGTACGCAAAAGGTTATGGAACAAACTCTTTCCACTATCCCAAAATTAGTATTTTCCAAACATTTTTATCCAGACAAGTATGACACATTCATGACACCTCTCATACATGCTCTTCTATTCCTACTACATTCACTCACGTAAAATATTTTCATTCATACTACTCCATCTACTCATCGGACGCCCACGCAAACGTATATTTTTAAAATCATTTACATATACTTATATATATATATATATATATATATATATATATATATATATATATATATATATATATATATATTTAACCAAATGTGCATAAGACATTCTCTCAAGATGACCAAATCATCGTAACTGAGTAGTGTAAAATTTTGCAATAACATTTTTTCAATTTCACACTCATCATACACTAATCTATTTCATATCCGATTCCTTCTAGTTATACCACATGCGCCACGTAAAATTCTCATTTTCACGGTAGTTATTTTGCTTTTGCAGTCAAACTCAACATTCACTACCATACATTAACGTAGAAACCAGCATCAGCATTATATATACTCAAACGGGCTTATTTGGAAACATTACGTTTCTAGCAAAAGTACTTAAAGCACTCAAAATCTTGTAACCAGCATTAACTTTCTTTTCAATTTCACGATCAAAGCAACCATTCTTAGACAATATATAACAATCATTATATATTTTGTTTTTAATAAAATTAAAATTTAATTCATAAGATTAACAAACTAAAATAAATTTCATGTAATTATATCACGGTATTTTTTGGAAATGAACCATTTTGATATATATTGGTTTTTAAAGCATTCTGTTAATATAATGCTGGATAAAACAGCTTTTACTATATTAAGAAATTTTTTGTTACCGTGCGTTTCGACCGTTTGGTCATCCTCAGATTGATCTATGTTTATGGCACAAGTAACATTATTATTCAATTGAAATAAGTTGATTCTTTTTGTAAACTAAAAAAAATAAAAGTTGTAGAAATCAAGGATGTATTGAAAACTACAAATATTCAAAAAATAAAGTTGGACGCAAATCGTTTGAAAATGACGTTGGCAAGAAGGTTGAAATTAACATCCGAGCACAAATGATTTGGAAAAGATATTTTCAGTGGAATGTTTTCAACGAAGTGATTTTTCTAAGCGTTTCGCTTTTCTCGACGGCATCAACATCAAGAATCGCGGTGCGTCAAGCATAATGCGGTTAAAAACTTGAGGAAGTAAGGTGGGGTGCGCCGTGGCGCGCATTCGAAGAATCGGCATCGGCGTCAGCGTCAGCGCCCAATTGGCTTTAATCGCCCTGTACTTACCGTAAATAACCGGAATTATATTTTCAATTCTGCCAGCTTTACAGATGGAGCATATTGCAAGAAATACGGCAATTTCTCTTAGTTATTTCAAAGTTCCAGCCGACACAAGTACGTACGTTCACTTGATTCGCGTTATAAATTACACTACGTTACGTTATGTTACGTACTACTTACTACTGTACTGCTGTGCTACTGTGCTACTGTTGCCTATTGGTGTTGCTATTCTCAATCAACACAGATCGAAATCGTACTTCCGTTTCCTTCTTTATCCGCCGACCAATATTGTTTTACCATTCAATCATCTAAGGGCAATAACATAATTGTTATTATACAGTGTGTACAAAAAGTAACGGAACGTGTCAATATTTCGTCTTTTGATAAATTTACAAGAAAAAGTTTCAAATAAAAGTTTTAGGCAGTAACTTGAATTATAAACTTGAAATACTTTTGAATACTTATATATGGTGATTCATGTGTAAGGAGTATACTAAAGTTTTCTTTTTTTTCTTAATGGCATATCTTTCAAATAGCACATCTCAATTAATTCTAAATCAATTTTTGTTACATAGCTGCAAATAACAATTAAAAAATAAAACTGCAAAGATTTCTATTGAAATGATTGAAAGATTAACCCCTGTATGCACAAACATTTTTGTTAAAAATAACGGTTCGTTAAAATTCTTGGATTCCGCAAGAAATCTTTCTATGTATATTGCAACGAAATTTCTTACGAGATCCAACAATTTTCATTTTAACGAAAATGTTTATGCATACGGGCATAATAGAAAAACTTCGAAGTAGATAAATACGGGTCTAGGAATATTCTTCGTACATAATTCTTTGCTACTATAATTCTTACTCCACAATATTTCGTGGCCATAATTTTTCGCCGCATATTATATTTATTTTAAAAAAATTCAAAAACAGAAGTAACTTTTTATTCCAACTTAGCAATGAGCGCAACTAAAATCTTCAGGTGTATTGAATACACATTCTATTAAATAAATACAAATTAATCTTTTAATCCAACCTACCCAGCAATGAGACTGCAAATTACATGTAAATACATAAATTTTGGGCAAAGACACGGACAAAATCAATATGTAAAGAATAATGAAATACATCTTCTTGGTGTTTTTTAAAAAAAATAAAATGGCATAATATATCATTTGTATTAAAATAAATAATTTAATAAAAAATAACAATCTAAAGATTCTAATTCATTTAAAAACTTGTTAGGCTCTGAATAAAACTTTTTTTTTAAGTTTTTGTTATACTTTTAAGAAACTGAACTTTTCTAGATATAAAATTTAAAAATACGTATTCTGTTAAAAATCATTTTTATATTCAATCGATTATTTGTTGATTGATGCCACGTTATACTGAATAAGTAAATCATGTTGTATAATATATTTTTTACTATAGTAACGAATTGAATGCAGGGAGATTACTAATGAATACTATCGTTTTTTTTCTTCTTTGTAATATAAAAGTTGACATCTTTTTTGAATCAGAACTACAAAAAAAAAATGCAATTTGTACCTTTGAACTAATTGGTTTAAAATTTAATATAAGCTAGACTGCTAGATATTGCTTAATGTGTAGTAGTATAGCTTATACTAACGATCTGTATCATTAATAATGCAAATAAATCTGTTAATGATACTATAATGAATACAAAATCTTAACCACATAACCGTATATTATATTCAAGATAATATATTTTATGAATATTTTAGATAATATATCAAACCAATTGTTTTAACCAAATAATATTTAATCTTCGACATTTTCATCTTATACATACTAAAAACAAAATGTATGTGTCTCTTTTTTTAATATAGTGATGTAAAAAAATGTGTTTTAATTTGTTTTTACCTATTCGACATACTTAGCATAAAATATAGTGACATTTTTAACATTTCATACATAAATATTTAAAAAGAAAACAAAATATTTCATTATATCAAATATAATTATGTTAATGATTTCTAGAATTTTCACAATAACTAATGACACATTAAGTTGTCATAATCAATGATTGAAAAGCACTGATTTAGAGAATACAAATATGTATATTAGTTTAAACTCAATAAAGTGACAGGAATTTTGCATTTAAATATTTTCAAATAAATATTGATTATTAACTGTTCCCGCGCGAGCGATTTTACTATGACACCACAATTTCATATTACTTTCACTATTAAATTTCTGGTATTGAAACAGTACCATCTTTAGTCTTTTGGAGCACTTTGATATAGTCTTCAGCAACTATTTTGATATGGAATTTTATTGACTTTTTACATTTACATTGTTTTTATAAAGAATTTATAAGTTGTCTTGTTATTTAAATTTGCTATTGTTATTCTGAACTACATATTTGCTGTACGATAGGTACATAATTGAATACTTGCGTTATTTTTGAAATCATGGAATATACCAATTAACATTATTTTAAATTTTTTTTTTTAGGTTTTTATTTTCAAAGCAGATCGATAAATAATTTATTAAAATAACATTTTTTTTTAAGATTTGAAGTTTTATAATTGACAGTTATATATAAATATTTGTTGTATGTATAATAAATGTTTCTTGTAAATGTTCATATACAAGTAATATATATATATATATATATATATATACATATATATATATATACAGGGTGTTCGTTCGCTTGGTTGATATAGGGCAATAACATGGGATTTCGATAATATGCAGAGTACTACTTTCTGAAGTAAAATTCGGAGAAATACATAGAATACTTTTCGATAGGGAATAAAAAGTACTATAATTTGGTTCTACTTTTAACTTGCTAGCATGTGCCGTTTGGGCGCTAGAATTTTTTTTAAATGTTTTTTAGAATTTTCAATAATTTTTCCTGCTAAATCAGTATAAGTTAGAAAAAAATGTTACTTAGCTATTATGTAGCCAATTTTTTTTCTCTATTTTATTGAATTTTTTCAGATTTTTTTGAGCAAATTTTGAAAAAAGTTATATTTCAAATTTTTTTAAAAATATAACTTTTTTCAAAATTTGCTCAAAAAAATCTGAAAAAATTCAGTAAAATAGAGAAAAAAATTGGCTACATAATAGCTAAGTAACATTTTTTTCTAACTCATACTGATTTAGCAGGAAAAAATATTGAAAATTCTAAAAAACATTTTAAAAAAATTCTAGCGCCCAAACGGCACATGCTAGCAAGTTAAAAGTAGAACCAAATTATAGTACTTTTTATTCCCTATCGAAAAGTATTCTATGTATTTCTCCGAATTTTACTTCAGAAAGTAGTACTCTGCATATTATCGAAATCCCATGTTATTGCCCTATATCAACCAAGCGAACGAACACCCTGTATATATATATATATATATATATTGAAAAATATTGTATTATTTGTTTTTTAAAAAAAATCACTATGGGAATTTTTGATGTTTGTATAAAAACTAAAAATGTACTAACCGAAAGTACTAATATCACTTCCGATAGGTCAAATTAAACTTTAGTAAAAAATCTGAAAAAGTTATCTAAAAATGGTTTAAAACGTTTAAGGCCGTTATACAAATTTTTGTTTGAGTACATGAAACATTTTTTTTCGAAGATATGTTTAATCGTAAGTTTTTATTTATTCAAAAAATGCCTATTTTTAATAATTTGATCACACAATAATATCACTCGCTTAAATGCATTATTACTTAAAATTTATAACACAGTTAATTGTTATTGAAAATTTTATTAATTTTCCATAAACAGATGTTACCGTTTTGATGCAAAGCAATTTTTCAAATTTATAATTTTGAATATAAAATCTATGTCAGATAAGAAGGAAACGCTCATTTAGATAAAAATGATGTATATTTATCCAAATTTTATTGATATAAGTGCTACAAATTTGAAACATTCATTTTACCTACAGCATGTACTTTTAAAATGTTTATTTAAGTTGGCTATGGAAATTAAAATTTTGTAAATATCCTAAAATGTTATTCTAAAATTTTTTTTTAAATAGCTTTATTCAAAACTTTTACAAACAAAGTAAGTTTACCTGAAATATTTTATATTATTGTTTAATTTAACTTATAGCCGAAGTGAAATCAGTACTTACGATTAGTGCATTTTTAGTTTTTAGATAAGAACCGAAAGTTCCGTAATAATAATTTTCAAAAAACAAATAATAAAATTTTTTTCCATATGACGCAAGATTTTTGTTGGACTCTTTGTATATATAATTAATTAATATTGTTTTAAAAAATTGTCTTTTTCCGTATTAATATGAAAATGTTAGAAATATATTTTAACATATTTTAAAGAGCACAATAATAATAGTCGTAAATTATATATTTTAACTAATACCAATTTACTCATCAATCAAAATTACCTAATATAACAAATCATCATTTTAGTACAGAATTAGCTTAAGTCCATTTTTTTCTCGTATATTTATGGAAAATTATTATAAAGACATATATTTTCATTATAGATCTAGTTTTAACCACTATCATTATTTAATTTTTACATAAACTGGTTTATATGAAAATATTCTCCATATAAACACTAGCAAAAAAAACCTTTATCTCAACTCAAAAAATGGACTTGGGCTACTTCTGCACTAAAGTGACAAAAAAACAGTTAAATTTTACCGTAAAGAGTTAAGTAAGTGAAGCCAAAATGTGTCGTAATTAGAATAATGTTAGTTGAATGTTGAAATTGAAATTTGGTAATTTAGTAGTGTGGTATAAAGGTGTTGTGGCTGTGAAGGGGCTGAAGGCATTTTCTGCTTCACAGATTTTGGATATTCCGGAGACAATGCGCTGAGCATCGGTCGTCAGCCGAATCAGTCTATACGTCGAGAAGGTACGTCGTCCCTGTTTCCCGTCCTCGAAATTCGGGTAACATTTCATCGCATTGCCATGCCATACCATTTGCCAATAGGTTGATCGTATGATCGTAATCGTTGATCGCATGTAATTTTACAACTGTTTGTTTGTTAGACAAGTTGTTTGTTTGTTCGTTCGTTCGTGTTGTTCGTGATGCTCGTTTTGATGCTGGGAATATAGATTGGGGGAAAGGGGGGGGGGGCTGGGGCTGGGCTGAGAATGTCGGGATGCTAGTGCAATCCGACAACGATATCTCTGCTACTATTGCTACTGCTATTGCTGACTGCTCCCTCGTTTTATTGGAACTCGCACAAATTTATGTTCGTTTTGACAAATGTCTGCACTCGTATCATGTATTTGTTCTAATTGTGTCTAATACAGTCTAGCTTAGAAAATTTCTAATAACCTACATTGCAAATTATATGTAATAATCCAGTATTCTTATTCTATTTTTTTTTTGCTTTTGTAACGTTACTACTTTCACTGACATACTTTTTTTTTTGTTTTTGCAATTTTGTTTATTATTATATCAGTACAAAAAAAATAATAATTTAAATTCTTATTTAAGCAAACTCTTTTAGATGTTTTTTTAATTAAAATAACTTTTTGATTTACGTTTCAAATTTTATTGCCATATATATTAAAAAATTACGTATATTTGATAATAGAGAGAAACTCAATTTGACAGAATCATCAAAAATGCTTTTCTCTGGAGGAAATTATTTGTAATATATGATTTTATTTGATTAAAAAAATAAAGAGTTTTTTAATTTATACAAGCTCCGTTAAAAAACTAAAATAGCATTTACAGAATATACACAAACAGATACTTAAATAATTAAAATTATTTTGCTATATAATCTATGAGTTTAGAATTTTAAACTTTACATTATATCCATATGCGAGTATAAAAAGTGAAACAAATATACAATATTTTTTTTTAATTTAATTAATTTGAAGATTTTTTGTTTTAATTATTGCATACTTCAACGCAATTATTTCGGCAATACCTAATTTCGTTTTGATTAAATGTTTACTTTAGTGAATCTAATTATTTGAAATAATAAATATAGTTTGTATTAATTTTCATATAATTTTACTAATAAAAAATACATAGAATAACTACAATCGATTCACACTCGATTTTAATTTTGAAAATTGAAATTCGTAATGTTAGACTTAAAGTTTTTATTAAAATAATGAGATAATATACATAAGTACTTTAATACTTTATATAAATAATAAATAATGATTTTTACCAAAGTTATTCAAATAAAAAGAAAATTCTGCAGTATAATAAAATAAAATTTGTATGTAAATACATTAAAATTTAATAGTATATTTTACGTCAAATGGATATACCTTGACATACAATTTTATCTTATCTCACATTTACGTTTACAAACATTTATTTTGAAAAACATTTTTTAATAATAACCATAATTAAACCCATACAGACATATACCCATACGTATGGGATATAATTAAGGTCTCCACTAATACATCAAAATTTTATGCATAATTTACAAAATCTTGCAATGATATCAAAATAAAACTTTTCGAGCCATTGTGAACGTATCACTATATGTACCGAACTTCATCATACATAGAGACTTATAAATACGAACACGTGCAAGAAGAGATACAAAAATTCAGTAAAAATATAAGGCAAGACTTTCAGTGCATCCAATTACATTTTCAATTTAATTAATTTAACTCTAAGATGCATAACATGAGTCTCGGAGACGAATGTACAAATTTAAACTGATTTTAAATATAATTTATTTAACTTACAACATCCATTATTTAATGTGTGTTTTAATTTTTACAATTTGATTTTTATATTACTTTTTGTCTCTTTTAACATAACAATCTCAGAGACTCGTAGTATGCATTTTTATTGAAAATTTTATTTATTAGTTGTGGGTAAGAGATTATTCTCCTACATGTTATTTTTTATATTTTTTCATAAAAAAATTTGAATGTTCTATAAAGAATAGATTTTAAATGTAACTTGAAGTCATAAAAATAATCCATTTTTTCGATTTCTAATGAAGAAGTTATTAGGAGTAAATTAAATAACTAAATATATAGGTTATTCAAACAAGAAAATGAATAAGATGAAAATATGATTCGAGATAAATAAACAAAATAAAACGATTTTTCGGTTGAATCGTTCTGTCTCAAACCCACATCAATGGAAGAAAGTACTTAACGAAATCTTCCGTAGGCTTTTCGGATTACTTTTTCATACTTGTCAAAAAGCATCTTTTTACACATGTTATATCTTAGCAGCATTCAACTTTTAACAACATTGGTTACTTATCAAAACAGATAAATATAAATCCAATGAGAAATACGTAGAAAAATAAAAAGAAGAAAAAGAAAAAGAAAACTTTATTCGCGTTACAAACGAATGGATCATAAATATAAATTATAGGAAAGATGATTGTTGTAGGAGATGCATGTAAACGGCAGGGATGTAATAAAATATCGCAATGTCTACAGACTGGATAGAACTGGGGCCTGGCAATGTCCTGCATGCACTAGTTGCGTCTGCAAACCGTTTCAGCGCGCAACGGTCTGTTAAATGTTAGGTTAGGTTATTACTTGCACCGCAGGAGGTACACTACACAGAACTGTTCGTTTCGTGCTTGTCACGTTGGATAAATGAACTTGGTTTCGCAAAGAAAAATTTCGTTTGACTGTAATAGACGACCGTCGGCGTCGTCGCCGCATGCCAGGGCACACTGAACGATATTAGAACTTTAAACACCCGCTAAATAAACAAAGTTATTTTGAAGATTTTTTTTAAAGCTTTTTTATCTTGATGAACAGCACTTTTAAAATTATGTGAAAGTTTGCTTTTAGAAATATTACAGAAAAAATTGTTGCTATAACTACGGTATCTTAATTGTTTAATAAATACTAAACAAAATTTATATATTTTTCAATTAAATGTTTTAATTATCTTTTTTTTTAAATAATTTAGATAACAAAATTTGTTTTAAATAAAAATTATTATTTTATATCTAAATCATTTTAAAAATTTACTTAAAATTATTATTTATTAGGTTAGCTATAACAGATAGTTTTAAAAGTAGAAAAACAATTTTTGCTAATAGCACAGATGAAAAAACGAAACGTGTATCAAATTTTAAAAAGCTTTTTATTAAAATAACTTGAGGTTAAAAATCAGGTTTATATTTTTCAAAAATTATGTTAAAATATTTTTTTCTTAATTAATTTAAAAATAGTCAATTATGGATAAATTACAAAACAAATAAATACAAAGTTTGTTCTAAGTTACCATCAAACAAGTACTGTATGAAGCACGCGCAGTATGGCAAATTACAAAATAATTCTTCATTGCGCATGCCTTGAAGAATTGCTAACTTATTCCAAACTTGTTTGGTGCTAGTTTGGAACAAAACTATAAACATGTTTATGACTTTATTCAACTTTTTAATATAGTAAAAAATCTTTCAGAACTCATTATATTAAAATAAACCAGCTTTAGGTTGTAGTTCTATATTAATATTTATTAATAATCAACTTTCTGACTTACCCAACGTACGTCTTCAACAGGAAAAAAGATAGAAATTGTATTTACAATAAATAAACAGAACATAGATACAAGTTACTGTAGGTAACAAAATAAGTAATTAGATCATAAAATTTATTAATTTTTAATTAAAGAAAGCCAAATTTTATTTAAATCAATGCCTTCATAAAGATTGATGTTATCTTTTACTTTATAAATTTTTATTGTTTCTCTTATTTATAAATTTTATGATCTAGTTACTTATTTTGTTACCTATTAACTTGTATCTATGTTCTGTTTATTTACTGTAAATGTCATTTGTATTTTTTTCCTGATGAAGACGTACATTGAATTCGATTATTAATAAATATTAATACAGAACTGCAACATACTCGTATAAAGTCGATTTATTTTAACTTTTTAACAATTATTTTCAAAAGGTTTTTATTTATTTAGTAAATTAATAATAATATGTAGAAATTATTTCATAGACATATATATATATATATATATATATATATATATATATATATATATATATATTAATCTAAACCTCGCATATATATATATATATTTCAAATATAATAATAAATTTTACTAAATGCTAATTTATTGCAAATGCATTTGTAGAAATACAATTTAATCTTCAATAACATGAACAATGTTAAAGACCAAGATTAATTTTGCATTTCTAATATTTTTATGTTATTTAACTATACTACTACATTATAGATATTGGACAATTGTAAAAGTAAGGCTCGTTTACATTAGTAGAGGACAATGGTAGAGTACGTACTATCTCGTTATAACATAATATAAACATTTTTAAATAATGATAGCGGAATCTTTAAATTTGTTTTTCACTATCCCAAAATGTTAAATGTTTACATTATGCTAATAATGGGATAGTGTGTACTCTACAATTAACTACTATTAACTCTACTAACCTAACCCACGTCTAAAAAGTGAACCAAAATCAAATAGTGAAACAGACATGAAATTAACAAATATTGCTCCCTCGTGCAGTAATATTATGCGAAGACCATAAAATAGATGAAATTTATAATTTATGGCTAATGATTGTAAAATTAAATAAAAACACAATCAGCGTGTGGTGTTTATGTTACGGGCATGGTGCAGGGTACTACAACGGTACAACTGTGTGAAATTTTCAAGGACAAACGTGCAGTTAAGTTAATTTGTGTGGAATGTTTCTAACAAAATTGTTGTTCAACTAAGTTTGTTCTATGTCATTAACATATCTCATTGTGAAATTATGCCGCCATTTATATCTTACATTATCACTCATACTTAATAACTGTCTTTTACCTAGCAGGAGAATTACCTACAAGTTAAAATATAATATTTAGCAAATATGGCAGTAGCGCAAATGTTTCAACTAAACATTTTTATCACATACTTTATTTTATTCTATTAGTAATAGTAGTAATATGTTGATTAAAATGTTAGTTTGCTTTTTGATAGGGAAAGAAATGAATTTTTAAGAAAAACGAAATACTATCGTAAAAAGAATGTTTTTAGGATCTCAATAATAATAAAAAAATTATGGCATCCTATTAAAAAAAAAAGTTGAACGTCGCCATTTTGAAATGATTCGTCCAATTGGAAATCTGATATCTCCATCGTTTAGAGAATGTCCTGAAACATATTACTGCCAAATATTTTGAAAGTAGTACCCATAGTGTGGCTAAAAAAAAATAAGGCGCTTACTCTGAAACAGGCTGTATATATATATATATATATATATATATATATATATATATATATATATATATATATATATATATATAATATTTATAGATTTTACTGCGAGAATGCTGTACGAGATAAATTTTCATCATTTTCATACATGATTTTGACATTTTTTCAATATTTCAATGAAAAATATAATTATTTATTTTTTTCAAAGCAATCTATGTGTTATAAATACATATTTTTTTAAATTTTTAAGGGTTTTTATTTTTTCAAAAAAATTGTTATCTAAGGTACTAATTTTTTTACGCCATCATTTAAGTAGTTGGACCATCTATAAAAACCAGCAAAAAAAAATTGGGGTTGCCATTTAAAAAAAAAACAATGATGACGTCATTGTGCAAAAATGCATGACATCATAAGTAAAATTTTTATGCCATAAGGTGGTTAATTAAAAAATAAAATCGATCAAAAATTTATCAACACACTGTATATAATATATGTTCAGCTTTCCGAGCATATAGCACCCCTATGTTCTACCTAGGAATTCCGGGAACTAATAATGATGATGATACTAAGTATACGATCTAATTTGAAAAGCTGATTATGACAATATAAACATAAATATCCAATACAATATTAAAATATTTCATGACGATATTGTAATGTACATAAAATTAGTTTATATATTTTTTTCACATAATTGACAATTTTGACAAATTGACAATCATGAGTAATAACCATTATTATATGCTTATTTAATGATATAATAATAATGTATTGCAAACTGAAATTCAAATTTTTTATTTTTATTTATATATATATATATATATATATTGATACGTGTTAAGGAGTCACTTCCGGTATGTTTCAAAGGCGTCCACACCTCCATATTTATTAGTTAAAATAAGTAAATATAAAATATATATATGGCTTTAGGGGAACTTGCTAAATAAGTTTTTCAAAAGAGGGGAAACGATATATGACTTTAAAATTTCATATATATATACAGATATAATAAATACGAAATCACTTCCATCACTGTTGTTATATAGGAACAATGAATGCAACTTACGGACTTCCACCAGCGTTGCCAAATATCTTAAATTAGTGCAGTTATACTTTAGTAGAAAATACAGGTTTTTATATATTCTTAATTTGTCATTAAGAAGGTACTGCTACGATCCCGGTGAGTTAAGTTTGTGCATTGTAACTGAACAAAAATTTGGTTTAGGAAATATATAAATATTGAGAAGATAAATTAATAACGAAAAAATCCATATTTAGAATTAAAAATGTTTTTTATACAAATGAACATTATATTTTAACTTTACTTCAGCTATAATTTTTTAATAGTTAAATTTATATTATAAAAGAACTAATATATTCGCGTTAAATAAATTAAATTTTAAAATATTGAAAGCATTTAAAAGTAAATAAAATATATTTCTAATAATTATAATTATCAAGAACAAATAACTTACTTGAAAAAAATCATAAACTAGATAAAATATATTTTACAAAAAAAAATACTACAAAAATATTCTTTATTTATCTTTGAATAATTTAAATTATTAGAACACAATATGGAAAACAGTATTTTTTAAAATTAAAAATAAGCAATACTCCTATAATTTTTGGAGTTTATTATAATATTGTACAATTAAATATAATATGAAAATTAATACCTAACAAAAATTATTATTTTTTGAAAAGTATGAAAATTTGCTGTGAATATAAATATTTAAAATAAATCCCCTATTTTATCTATGTTATGGTATATTAACCTCATAAATGAGATTACTGTATCAATCAATATTTTGTTTGCAATTTATGTTTAAATGACAAAATATACAATTTTAAATTGACAATGTTTGAAAATAAAAAGACAACATATTTTTATATTCAACGAAAAAAATATGTTATAAAGGGGGTAGCAAGATAAGCATAGGAAATCGGCCCCAGACGAATTTTGACTTGTCGTAGCTTTTGATCACTTAAAAACTAGTAAAAAACAAGATTCAGATGGTTTTTAAATTTCTAGTCCGTAACGATAACCTCAAAACGGTAAAAACCGGTTTTTTTTTATATAATTGTGAAAAAAATTTGTTTTCATGTAATTAATTTGTTTTAACCGAATTATTAGTAACAGTATAATATTCTACAGACTTTAGAGTATACAAACAATTATTTACAAGAGTTTTTTTACCCGTTTTGACCGTTACAGAATTTTTTAAAACGAAAAAAAACTTTTAAAATATCATATTTTTCGTATAAAAGTCGTGTTTTCTAAGGTTGTATTTGATGTAGAAAAAAGTCGCAAATACAAAATGTAGCCCTTTTCTTGGGGAACACGATTGTCTAAACCGCGGTTAAATATCTTGGTCCTATAAGGCGATAGATAAATGAATTTTAGTAAAGGATTGCATATACAGAATGAACCAAAAGTCCCGGAACGGTCAAATATCTCTAAAAATATATTTCCGATCAACAAAATAAAAAACACGTGTTTAATCTTTTTCAAAAAGCTATCCACTGATATCCCACCTGACCCCCTACACCCACCCCCAGGCGGTGGGGGGGTGGTCAACTTTAAAATTTTAAATAGGAACCCCTATTTTTTATTGCAGATTTGGATTCTATGGCTAAAAATACGTATTATTTGTCTAAAACATTTTTTTCTATTTATGATAGATAGCGCTGTAATTAATAGAAATATAGAAATATAGAAAATATAGAAATATACAGTGTGTTGACCGCGACCCCAGAGCATAGGACTTTAACATGTAATTTCAATAAATTGCGATATACTACTTTTTCGAATAAAATTCGAAGAAATACTTAGAATACTTTTCGATAGGGCATAATAAGTTCTATAATTTGGTTTTAGTTTTAATTTGCTAGCATGTGCCATGTGGGCTCTAGAATTTTTTTTTGATTTTTTGGTTTTTATTTTTTTTCTCAAAAACTATGAAGTGTAGTAAAATAAGCATGATATGGAAAAATGCGGAATAATGAGTACTATAAATTAGTAAATAAACCATTATTCTAGGATGCATCGTTTAGTAGAAAAAAATTAAAAACTGAATTTTTGAAAATCTCTCAAGGGCGGGGTGGGGGTATAATTGGGATTTTTTCAAAATAAGACTTTTTTCAAAATTTGCTGAAAACAATCTGAAAAAATTCAGTAAAATAGAGAAAAAAATTAAAATAGAAAAAAATGTTTTAGACAAATAATACGTATTTTTAGCCATAGAATCCAAATCTGCAATAAAAAATAGGGGTTCCTATTTAAAATTTCAAAGTTGACCACCCCCCCACCGCCTAGGGGTGGGTGTAGGGGGTCAGGTGGCATATCAGTGGATAGCTTTTTGAAAAAGATTAAACCCGTGTTTTTTATTTTGTTGATCGGAAATATATTTTTAGAGATATTTGACCGTTCCGGGACTTTTGGTTCATTCTGTATATGCAATCATATACATCACTAAGTTAGATTATAAAATTTGCATCAAAGAATTATAAAATAAAAAAAATATATATTATTTTAGAATCAATTAAATCAAGGTACAGGATGTGTTATTTTTTTCAATTAAAATATTAAATAATATATATTATATATAAATCTATTAATATTATTTAGATATTTAATCGCTAAATATCTAAATACCACAATGAAATAATTTTTATATTTGTTATTTAAATTCTACTTATTAATTATATAAAATATCTTATTTATAAAGTTATAATTTAATTTGATAAAAAAAAAATTGTAAAAACTGGAAATCACAAAATATTAGTTATTGTACTGTGTCCCGAATTACTATAAATTACAGAAGAAAAAATAAATTTTTTCAATTTTACTTATTGTTGTAATTAGTTAAATGAATATTTTGCAAATACGTTATATCCAATATTAAAAAGTAATTGATGGTTCATTTTTTTAACAAGCTTATATATAAATGAACTAATAAGTCAAACACTCGCAAATGTATACGAAAGTCAGTTATTAATTAAATATAATAAATATTACATGTACAATACAGCCAAATAAATTTTGATGAAGAAATAAAATGACATAATACTTAATGTATTTTTTCGAATACACACGAAATAAAAATTAATAGTATTATAAGTAAATACAGATAAGCAATTAAAATATTTTTTCAAATTTTTTTGGTAAGAATAATTTTCAAGTCCTATATAACAGCTTTCCTCCAAGCAAGAAAATGACAGATATTTGAACATATAGAAATTTAACTCTTATCCGCTGTTGCCAGTTCTCGGAAGAGACCAAGTACCTTCAAATGCTATATATAATCAGAAGTGATATCGTATGTAGCATATCCAACTGTAAAATTGATCGCAGCGCCAACGGCCAAGGCTTGAACTAAGGGACACTTTTTGAGGATATTTTGGGTCAATTTGACTTCTAACACAATTTTTGTATTTCGTCATCATTTGATCCAAAGTGGCAGAAAAACATAAAAAAACATGTGCAACGTTGTGACTTCCAAAATTGGAAGACACTGCGTTATATATGAAGTGACAACGTATAATAAGTATCTATATATGAAGTGATATCGTAGTCTTTATCAATATATATATATATATATATATATATATATATATATATATATATATCAAAACAATAAAAGAATTGTAAGACAACAAGCATTAATTTAAATTATTTAAACAATAATTTATAGGGCACATTTTACAAAAATTTTATTACCAATTTTGAAAACACTAATTTCTTGTGAAATAATAAGAGCCATGATAAACGTTAACTGCTGTGATATTTTTATTTTAAACTTGAAAAAAATATTGATGATTAATTTTCTAAATGAGTTAAGCTTGTTACGAGCGGAAATCCGCTTTTGTACAGCCCAATAAAAAACGAAATGTTAATCTTATTTAGAATGAAACGAAATCTTGGAAAAATGTCACAAATATAATAATATTTTTTTTAGACCGATAAATTAATAGCTTCTTTGTGACAGTTTTTTTTTCTGCGAGTAGGGTCCACGCGTTTTAATTTTCTCGTGACGGGGCATAAGAGGCGTCGCGATGCAGACGGTGTGCACGAGGCGCGGGGAGGGAATTAAAGGCAGACAGGCGAAATTTACGTCGGATTTGTCGCAGAAAAGGCATTTGTCATAGGCATCGTTCTGCGCGGTGGCTCTGACGACAGAGACTAATTGCAGCCTGCAAAACAACAGCCGGATTCCATGTGCGTGGAACCTCTAAACTAATTATTACTGTCACCCCGGAACGGAACGGAACGGAACGCGAAACGAGGGGAAAAAGCTCCCTCCAGACGGAGATTGAGACTGAGACTGAGAACGAGAGTATGGCGCGGCGCGAAGTGAAACTGAAAGAAACCGAGAACGTGTGCTACGCTTGACTGACAAGATTAATTAACAGAAATTTATATATTTCATATTAGAACTGATACGTTTCTATTATTATTAAATTAATTATGAAACAAGACGTTTTGCTGTCTGCCTGTTTGCCTACGGTTTGACAGACGAAACGTCTCGTCTTCTCCGGGTCAGATACTCAAACACTTTTCTCTACACACGCATTTTGACAATCGTGGTTGTTGTGATTTTCTTGATTGAAATTGCCCAATTATATGTACATTTCTTTATCTCTATCTCTTTCTTATGCTAATTCCATTTTGATCAATATTATATTTCGTTTATATCCATTGTCTTATGAAGGACGGTATTTTAAAAACAGAAATATTATAACATAATTGATTCAATATATATATATATATATATACCATTACATTCTGATAAAACTATTGACTTTTTGAATTTATAGAATTTTTTGCGCTGGTATGCCGTGGTTGACCTATTCTTGTTGCAGAAGTTTTGCCATACATCGTAGATGGCAGCTTCAGTGCTTGGTGACTGAATCATTCAGTCACCACACTGAGGATACCCCATCTACGATGTCTGACGAAACGTCTGACGATGATAAATCGACTACGGCATACCAGTCTAGAAAATTCTATAAATTCAATGGATGCAGGCCGTGAAAGCCTGAAGATTACTATTAACTTTTTGTTTAATTATAATATTATTACCATGATTATAAATATTTTTTTTTGTACTTTAGAAATTTGCGTTACACTTCTTATCTTTTACATATCTCAAATTATGAGACATTATCGAGTCTATTTTGTAACAATAGTGTTAGAATTAACAACAAAATTTAAACAATTTATAACAAAAGTTCTTAAATTTTGTAAAGTTTTTCTTTTTCGAATGATAATTAAGTTTCATAGCATAGTAAACATTTTAATAAATTCTAGAATATTTTTATTATCGTGTAGTTAATTTGAACATTTTTTTACAAGATATATTTTTGAATTAAAGATTTTTAAAATTAAATTTGTATTAGATGAAAATATGTTTTTATTCTATTTTTGCCATAGACAATTTTAAATTCATTCAATGATGTGTTGTTATTAAAAAATAAATATCTGTATTTATTTTATTTTTTTTGTTATATTAATAATTTTTAGATTTGTCTATTTAATCACGTTAAAAAGTGTTTATGTAAAAAGTAGAAAAAGTATGAGAAATGTTTAATTTACCACCGAAGAAATTAAATAAATTTTTTATAAATTCAACATTCCTTCAATAATAATTATATATTTTTTTTTATAATTTTATTGTAAATGAAATATTTTTTTTATATTAAATATTAATATAATAAAAAGTTTACAGCAAATATTTATTATTTATTAAGTATTATTTATTTTTTAAGTACTTTTTTAATATCCAATTTATTTACTCAAAGTACTTTCAATAAATATTATATTTGCGCCCTCAAGCAAATGTGAAATAAATACAATTAAACAAAGTTTGTAAACGATAATATTTTATAAATTTAAAAGTATATTGGCTTGGTAAAAATGTAAATCGCTTCCGATTGCCTTTTATATAGGCAAATAACCAGATAGAATGCAATATTCGGAGCATATGCTTCAAATCTGACGCGATTTCAGTTATCGTAAAAATATCAAACAGCAAGGCAGTAAGGCAGACAGGCAGCAAGTAGCACACGCAAGCATAGCAAACGGTTGCAGATTATCCGATTTGTACTTTGTCAGAGCGAACAGTAAACCGACTCTTACGACGGCGACGGCGACGGCGTCGCGGCGCGGCGCGATGCTCTCTGCCACGCAGCGCGCTGTGCTGTGCCGCATATGCCCGCTTCGTCTCCGCCTGCTACTTGTAGTCGTACAGTAGCATGAGTAGCAGTGGCTTAGCCCGCCGCAATCCGGATACTATGCCGTATCCGTATCCCGTATCGCTAGAAGCCACGTCATGTAACTTGAATATGCATATCTTACGGTAAACAACAGGACCGGATTAAAGCTGGAGATAAGGGTTTTGTGCCCCGCGGTCGCGTCACTCGTGCCCTCATCGCGGTACTAAGTTTGCGTTCTTCGCTCTTCGCTCGTCGTTCTTTACTCTGCTCTTTATTTGACTGACACCTACTTATTTCCAAACCGTCGCAAAACATTTCAATCTGTTCGCTAAACGATACGACTTGGTTTTTTGTTTTTTAGATTCTCGTTTTAATTCGAGTACCTATACTATGTTTCTTTACATAATTTCAAAAATTACGAAATTATTTATACATACTTGACTAAATTCAAATTTTTGTCAAAATAAGGTGCAAGTTGCTGGATGTTGAAATATTAAAATTAAAATTTTATGTTAATTTTTAATAATAATCTTTTTCGAAATTTCAAAGTAGCTAAAGTTACTTATAAAATTTATAAATACTTTGGAACAATTATGTATTTATTATTACTTTCACTTTTTCTGAATACTACCATTGATTAAAGAAATATATACTTACTTATTTACTCAATGATACTACTTACAATTACAAAAACAAAAAATTTTAAAGGAACACGTTTAATTTGAAATTATACAATTTTTAAATAGATATACAATTGTATAGGCAACTTGTTAATTTAGTTTCCGATGATTTTTTTGTCATAAAGAAAAATACTTACAATTTTAAAAAATATGACAGGATATATAAAAATTAACAAACTTTAAATGACAATTTCACATAGTTTGTTTATATTTCATATAATGTTTATAAATTTTAATGATATGCATAATACTAAATAATAATAATTAAACAGCATTCTTATTTTTTAGTAAAATATTTCAAGGAAAGTACGCTTTTAAAAATATCATCATCAATATATAATGTCACTGGCAATATTAATTTTTTTTTTTATAAATTTTTATCAGGTTTCGACAAAATTCGGTATTTTCGGTACATATTTTTCGAAAGTTATATCATTGAAATTTTAGTTTTTTGCATGAGTTAATTGTAAAATGTGGCTGTCAATCTAAACGCAAAAATCATTTGATTATAAATGTTTTTTTTTTAATTATTGAAATTGATATAATGTTAATTTATTATTAATTAATTGAAACGCGATATGGTATATTGATGAGTTGTTTTTGTTCCTTTGGTGTGACATACGTGTTACAGTAATGGTGACAATTTATAGGTGAACTTTTAGAAAATTGAAAATGTATTGTTTGACGTCATTGAATTTTGCAGCGCATACAATATTTTAAAATATAGATAACAATAGACACAGATTTATTGCATAAACATTAAATAGACATACGCGATATGATACAAATAATCTAATTAACTTGATAACAATACCTAGATAAGCTATTTTTATACTTCCTTTAATATTTCATTTCTCATATAGCATATTGTTAATACTGATACTACGATACTCGTACGTATATAGTACAGATAGATTTGTAGAGACATATTAAAAATATGTTTTACTTTATTGATATTTATATACATACATACATACAATAACAAATACGGAAAACATGACTATATTTACTTATTTGATATTCTGTCGAATCAAATACTTTTATTTACAGACATACATATATGAAATATCTATTGGCATACGCGAATGAATATGTCTTTCTATGTAGAAAATATCAAACTTGCTTGGACAGGCACAGGACATATGTACATTTTTTTATTATTATTATTACAAACTACAATTTTATTGAATGAAATATGTACATGTATAGATAATAAAATTACTACTATTTTTTAACAAGTGTAGTTTAATAAAATTGCAAGAAAAATATTATTATTGTAGTGATTTTGAAGTTGTAATTAAAAATAAATATGAAAAATGTTTTTTTTTATCAGAAAACATAATATGTTGTATATTTTATTACTTTGTTATTTCTCGAAATACGTATTTATGTAATACGATGTAGAAAAGTAAATATGAGTATGCTGTGTGTGTCTGTATATATATATATATATATATATATATATATATATATATATATATATATATATATATATATATATATATATATATATAGGTTATGTTTTGTCAATACAAGATCCAAAATGGTTTGTTTCAGTAAAACAAAGATTCGTAGAGCAGCGCGAGAGCGCACTACTAGCTATGCTCGTGTTCGTATATGTACGTGTAGTTGTATTAAAACAAAGAGTTGCTATTGAAGTCGTCTATATTCCGCGTTGATCCTTTTTCTCTATTACATCGACAAAACAACACACCACACTTTTCCATTACGCGCGCATTAAAAATGCATGGTCGGGAGATTGCGCAGATGGAACTAGGACCAAATGTAACTTTATCTAACTATAGCTCACCTAACCTAACCTAACTCAAACTAAGCTAAGCTAATCTAAGCTGCGCAAACAAAACTAACCACTAACTATGTGCATGCAGATCCATGCGTGAAGACGTTCTGCGCGTGGGGTGCCACCTGCGTGAACCAGCAGGATGGACGCGCTCAATGTCTATGCCCCACGGAGTGCCCCTCGAATAAATCGCCCGTCTGTGGATCGGACGGCAAGACATACGCGAACCACTGTCAACTCCGCGTCGCCTCCTGCCAACGGAAGCGGAACACAAGAGTTTTACATGTCGGCGAGTGTGGTGAGCACTACATCTATTGCTCTGCTCTTACAATCTTGTTGTCGTTCTCGTTGTTATTGTGATGTCTTTGTGCGTGCACCTCGTTGTTGTTGTTATTGTTCTTGTTCTTGTTCTTGTTCACGTTTGTCCTGTGCTGTCCTATTCTATTTTGTACACCTTATATTCCTCTTATTCTTCTTCGTTTTGTAATGCTGTGTACGCTTTGTTGTCTCTATGTAGCTTGCTTGCACGCTTTTGTCTTTTTTCTCTTGTTTATGTTCCCGATACCTTAAATCTAATTATGACGAATCAAGTTTATCTTCCGCGCAATCCCCATTCATAGGTAAGTTAGTTTATGAGGTTATATATATATATATATATATATATATATATATATATATATGTATATATGTGCATCGTTTGCTAGTTCGCTTGCTCCGAGATGGTCATGTAAATTGATTTTTTTTGCAATTTTCGGAGAAAAAAATTGCTATTAAAAAAAAAAAAATTTATTGTGATTGCAAATATTAAACGAGATTAACAAAATTTTTATTTTTTCTTAGTGCTCAAAAATTACATAAAAATATATTTGAACAGTGTTGCCAATTTCCGGAGAGAAAAATTAAGAAAAAGTTTTAAATTTTCTTTTGGCTAGACTCTTTCTCAAATTAATCAAATTTTCAGGAAAAATATAATTTTATTTTTTAGTGTTGCCAACTTTCGAAGAAAATTTTTATTGAACGACTGGCGATCGAAAGATTGTGAGTTCGATTCTCACCAGATGACGGAATTTTAAATATTAAATATAAACTTCTGCTATTAATGACATAAAAAAGTATATGTTTGTATTATAACAAAGTAGTGTATAGTATGTGTTGATTCATATGTTTCTACTTTTGCTAAGTTAGAAGTTTGTAATGAAATAAAAACATGCTATAGTATATTCGTATAAAAGGAGAATGTTTGAAAGATTGATTTGTATTTAAATGTTGTCAAGGTAGTAAGAAAATCGCGATTTAATTTTTGAAAAAGTAGCAGAAAATCTATAAGTCTCGGAAGTATCATCCGCAAAGATAATAGAATATTCCGCAGCAAGACATTGAATTGTAAAATCCTCGTTCGTAAAAAAATAAAAAATCCCGGACAGTTTATTCTGGCATATGGCTCAGCCTACTCTCTGAACGGGAACAGGAAGAGGAATTGGAATGAGAATGAGTAAGGGAATGGGAACGGGAACGGATAGTGTTGGTGTCAGTGTCAGTGGCAGGAGCAATGGCAGTGGCCCTGTTGCCATATTACCCGCGAAACGTCTGTCTGCTTGTCTGTCTGTCGGTCGTATCCCTCGACGCTACGATATCATCCCTAACACCAAGCAAGCACTCCCTTACCTTGCGTCTTGGCCCTAATGCCCTAACGCGAGACAAGTCCTTCGGCATTCAGCCATGTTTTACCCGACTCCGATGTAGACAGAATTCCTTCACCTTACCTCTATCTCTCTTTCGGTTTTGATATTCGCAAGCCTCTCTGATGGCGTTGCTTGCTTCACATTCGCCTTCGTCTTGTCATATACCAGTAAATATATATATATATATATATATATATATATATATATATATATATATATATAGTTTGAAATGTGTGTCACTACTGCCTCCCAGAATGTATCATATTCACTTTTTTTTTCCGAATCCAACATTTTTTCGATATGCAATTTTGACAGTATTTCGACATATGTTCTTGATCGCCACTTCTTTGCCAAATATGAATAAATTAATATGATATACTTTTGCGTTTAAATGAAACTTGTTATTTTTCAGCTGGTGAAATACAATGCACAATTATCAATGTATTGCGAAACCGTTATTATACGCAAACACTGTAAACGTTTTGGGGAATGTCAACAATTTATTTTGTCATTTTCAATAGATTATTTTCTCGTAAACACGAAATCAGTAACTCGTTGTATCGCTTGGTCTTTTGTTACCCTGTATACATGGGGCATCATTATTTTCTTTTCAAAATAATTCCTCTTTTAAACGGACGTTCACTGAATCTGCTGTGAAAAGACTATTTGATCGTCTACTTATTTTCTAACGATCATATTCCAATACATTTTTTTCTCGCTTGTTTTCCTCATTGCAAATGCTATATTTTTCCTGTTTAAATCGAATATATAGGTACATATATATATATTTTTGCCAATAAAATTTTTAATATGTTGTCATTTATGTTGTTGAAATAATTGGAGAAAATTTCTGGTTTTTAAAAAGCTACAAAATTTATTGGTCATTATTTTTTAGAAGAGAATATTTTTATAAATAGTTATTTCTCATAATTGTTATACTATTTGTGTAAGTATAAGGTATAATATTTAGTTTTTTTTTATGAATGAAAGTTTGTGTGAAATGAAAGTCAGCGTTAATATTCTTTAGAGAATTTTTTTGCGGAGAAAATTGGAAGTCACGATTTTAATAACAATTTTATGGTAAGAAATTTTTGTATTTTAGTATCGTCGAAAACGTTGGACTAAAATACAAATTAGTATTCGGTAAGCGATTACGTAATATTGCAAATTAGACTAGGTCCCGAGCACCATATGTCCGTAAGCCTTTATTGCTAAATCGAAAACTTTCTGTTACCGCAAAAAGCTGTTGCTAGTTTCACTCGCCATCGGCTATTTCAATCCATAAGTCTTGTTTTCAAAGTATTTAAGTACGTACATTGCACATGTAGCTTTAAACTTAGAAATATTACTCGAAACATTTTTAATCAAAGTCCCGCGTATTTTCCGCTTCGATTCAAGCCAAGTAGGTATTCGGGATAATCTGGGTTAGTGAATTTGTGTCACATAAAATTTTTCTGATCAAGAATTTAGTTACGCAAAAACGGAATGCCACCGACAATAATTCACTCTAGTAATACAATTAATAATACTTTAAGACCTGATAAGATATGACAAGAAACTTTGCGGAAGATCTTACTTTTACAGAATTTTCACGCATTTAAGTCGCGAAAATTTAGGTTACAATAATTTCACTTTTAAAATGATTCATTTTTTATTTACATTTTTTACTGTCTACAATAATTTATGTGATTTACCAATGAAATTTATATTGAAAAAATATTAATTGAATTTAATTTTAAATAAGATTTTTATTTTTATTTTTAAAACTATAACATGGTTCAAATAAATACAACAAAATGACTACTATTTTTGAATCATTTCTATTATCAATAATAAAATTAAAAATATAAAGAAGAATAAGCCTATTTTGTAACGGCGAAGTTAATAGATAATTATACAGAACTTTAAAAAATACTTAATTTTTATACATTTTTTAAGTTCTATTTTATAATAATATTTTATTTTATATTAAATTTATTTAAAACACTTTTCAATTGTTTTTATGACAATGTATAGATAAGTGTTTTAATTTATAAAAGTTTATATATTTTTTAATTATTTAGAATCGGTATTTAAAATTCCAGATAAAATGTGGAATAGTTTAAACATACAATAAATTTATTTTAGAATTAATTTCGGAATAAATTAAAATTTGTATATCCAAATATTTGTATTCCGTAGATATCTGTTCCAAGATTAGAAGTTCTGCTATTATAATTGTCTGGTCTAACTCTTCTTATATAAATGTGTACATTATATATATAATTAATAATGTCTTTGTCATTATCGTCAAAAATATCTTTAAAAATCACTATTCATAATAATGCATTATGCTGTCAAATTTGACATTAAAATATTAATTTACTCGCTGTCAGATCGAATGGACCCCATAATTTATATTTACATTTATATTCACGAATTAAAAAAGTATTACAACATATTATATTTAACCCAAGAACAAAAATTTATTTCAGAAATAATATTTTAACTTGACTTGAAACTACCTGCCCTAAAAACATCTAAATCTAATTGCGATGTCAAAATATCAAAATATTACGACCAAATTACGAGTATATGTAAAATTTAAAATTTATTTTTTACTACTCTAAATTTCTATTATGTTTTGCTATATTAATTATATTATTTTTAAAAATTGTATGTTTGAATACACCGTTAATTATTGTCAAATTACATATACGACGTTTTGCGAAAAAAGAAGACTATTATTTTCAAATTTGACGAATGGCAGTTATATTTTTTACGTTTATTTTTCTTTGCACACACATACACAGTTTGTAGGTTAGGTTTGCTTAGGCAAGAAAGCTATACGCGTAGGTTTCTGTAGAAGAGTTTCACTTTATGAATTACAGCTGAATTTTATGTTCTGGGATAAGAGCGTGTAATGTGGTATGATTGTGAAGTTGAATGACGAATTCCAACTGCTTTTGTGTTTTGGGACCGCAGCGCGAAGTTATATACGTATAAATAATGTAGTCACATTGTTGAATTTAGCCATGTTTTCGAGAAGACTTCTGTGTTTTTTTCCTTTTTTTTTATTATTCGCTTTGTTTTTCTTTGATGTACTTACAATTGTATTCAGCAACTGTATTCTTTTATTATAATAACGTACCATTCATGTTCATGTATACTACCGTTTTCTATTTCATGAATACTGAATTTATTTCTACTCTATTTACTTAAATCTACTTTCGAGAAAAACTAACCTGAAACAGTTTGACATTTAAAATTGATTTTAATATTTTAGTAAAACAATTTCGAAATATATATTTTTGTAAATTCTATTAAAATTAATATTTAATTTGAATATCGGTGACATAACAATAAAATTTATATTTAGATTGTAATATAACAATTTTGGAAGCAAGTAAAAAAATATTTTAAATTTTCTTAAAAATATTATATTAACTAATAAGTTGCTTAGTAAATACTTAAAATATTAGCCAGTAATTTATTTGTTAAAGTAATTTCATATCAAGATTGCTGTAACTTATATATATATATATATATATATATATATATATATATATAATACATATATATATAAAGGAGACATATATATCATTTGTAATTTTATTTTAAACACGACTTATAATTTACAATATTTTGTTAAAATTCATTACTTTTTTTAAAGTATTAGTAACTAAAGATTATGCAATTTTATATTAAAAAAAATTCAGAAATTAAAAAATTATCAAAAAAAATGTTAATTTTCAAATATCGTATACAAAAAAATCATATATTATACTAATATTTAATTAATTAGCTTAAATAGTTATTTATATTCCAAATAGAATGATTTTAAGTTAATATTTTTTTTATATATTATTTGATGTTGTTTGATATTGTTAAAAATCAAGAAAATGATGCAAAAAAATATATATTTTAAAGATTGGCTTTTTATACATTACTAATAAAATCATTATTAGTTGAAATCCGAAAATGTTTGTTTCAATATCTTGTATTATCTCATATTTATATATAATATTTTTCATTTCTATAACTGTAAGAGTCGGCCAATTTAATATTTGATATTATGACGACGATTTTTACTTAAAAGTTCGGTAGCCATATTTGAAATTTAAGTATACTTGATAACACCGGGCGTAACTCAAATAATTTTTGTATAAATATATATTTTATTATTCTGTAATGGGTCTTACATTTTTCGAAATATAAATAAATAAATAATAATTGTAAGACATCCAAAGTTTACAATTAGAAATATAAATCAATAAAAATTGAAATAGAAAGAAAAAAGATTTTTTTATATGTAAAATAGTGTAAGATACTGTATGTAATTCGTTTTCGCGACGTATCATATAATACGAACACATAGCCGGTTTTAATTTATCTGCTCGTTATAGTACATAGTCTCACAGCGGGCAGTGGAGTAAAGGAGTATGAGAGTAAAGGAGTAGCAGAATAGCAGAACAGCGTGTATTCCCTCGTAGAAATACATAATCTGGCTGGCGAGGAAGACAGGTTGCTGAAACTTAACATTAAGGCGCTCGACGTTGGACTGGGTGTTGAACTGCCGAATGGTACAGTGCCAGCCAGCCAGTCAGCCAGCACCAGCACTGAGCAGGGGCACTGCCAGCAAGCGAAATGGAACAAGCGAATAAATTTGTTTGCTGAGGTAACACATTCCCGAGTGATAGGCGATTAGACCATGAAATTGCTGGTAGCGAAGCGAGCTACGCAGCACGCCTCACTACTCCATGTGTAAGTAGCACTAAGAACATTAATTACGAATGCTAATATTTCAAGGGAAAACTAGGCTGGCTAGACTACGTTGTGCGCCCTATGCGAAGCTACGCTGTCCTGCACTTTTCCTACAAGCTGCCAACGATCCAACACCCTAACCAGCTCAGCTGAGCAACAGCCACATTTACATCCATCGAATTTGATTAAGATTTAATGCAAAACGCTCTATATATTACATCTTTACAAACGTGTCTGTATCATAATCTAACTTATTCGATTTGATATTTTTACTTCATAATTCACATTAACAAACACAATTTTCTTTAACAAGGAATTGTAGTTTAGTTTTTACATTTTATTCGAAAAATTATGAATTAAGTGGCTTTGTGAGGTTAATTATTTTACAAAAAAATTTTAGTATACAGTGCAATTTCGATAAATTGTTTGTAAAGGGTTGGTGCATAATTATCAGGCGTTTTTTAAATAATATTTATTATGAAAAAAAAATCAAAAAATTTCAACAATAACGTAATCACCATCTATTTCAATAACTGCTTCCCATTTGCTTGGAAGAAGGTCGATTCCACAAGCAAAGAAGTTACGGTTTTTGGAGGCAATCCATATTTTGACATTGGCCACATTGGCCACATTGGTCATTTTCTTCTGTTTATTGGCTCAACATCACGTTATAAATCAGTTTTTGATGTTAAAATAACCGCAAACGACTAGTAAAACAGTGAAAAACTAAATATTAGTTACTTATGAAATAGTTATAATTTTTTAAAACAGTTACAAATACATACGTAAAATAAGATAATATGTTTTACTAACCAACAAGAATTCTTGTGCTTTTTTCTTTATTTTTAGTTTAACAATATCTTACAGAGTAAACATATTTTCCAAAATATGAATTTATATGGTAATGGGGTTAATATATTTTATTGATACATAAATAAATTTGTGTTTTCAACCAAAATTGTTCTTGCAAATATAAACAAACAAACTAAGTGTAAATAACTGTCAACTAAGAAATTTGTTTCTATATATCTCATCAGTAAGGCAAGCCTAAAACGTAGGTTCATATGTATATAGAGATAGACGTGGAGAACGTACGTCAAATGTTTTATGTAAATGTGTATTCCACATAAAATTATTTGATGTTTGTAGTTTATATGTCAAACATGTAGATTTGATGAGTGTGCGAGTAATTCGTGTGATACATGAAAGTGCTTAAGGCTGTGTCGAAAATTTATATATGTTTATTTGTTTGTTTCTGTTCAGTTTTCGTCATCTTTTCTTCACGAAAAATCACGTTAGCTAATTATTTTCGCATTATTCGTTATAATTAGTTTAACTAAATATTATAAAATTTAATTCATTTAAATACATCAACCTAATTTTATTTCCTGCTATTTTACAAAAATGTTTTATTAAAATTAAAATTGTAATGTCTTTTTTTATTTTACTTTTTTTTAAAGGTATTATATGTATATTTATAAAAACTAACATGATTTAACAAGAAATATCATTCGTCATATTATCAATTATTTTTTAGCTACCATGTTTTGTACAAAAACACTATCAATAATAAATTGAGTCACTAGTACTTATTGATAGTTTAAAACCTAATTATATGACCTTTATGTTTGCGATTTTAAATTAATTGTAAAATAAATAAAAATAGTTATTGAAACTTGATTATTCAAATCCAGAATAATACTGTAACACCTGTAACAATTCATTTAGGAATTGTGAGATTCAAATTGTATTTGTAAATAATATGTGTGTAATTTATTTTTATATTACGGACATAATATGAATGAAAAATAGATATAAAAGCAGAAAACATATTTTCGATTCGTTGATAAAAAAGGTATACTCGTATATAGGTGTCGTCATGAATCTGTAAAAAAAATAAACGTCGGAAAGTTATTTCGAAAATTCATTCTCCGAATTCCATTTGCTTGTTGAAATATCCCGTGAGCGCATTTACAGATTTACGACATAACCTGAAAATCGGAAGATGGACAACAATTGATATTGTTTATGACGTGACATCAACAGCCGGGGGCCTGGCTCTACATTCGCGAACCAGATTTTTTCGAAAGCGGGAATTGCTTCGTCGTTGGATCGGAAGTGTATTTTCTGTCCTTTCTCCAACACCAGCTGACTTCTCACTCTTTCTTTGGAATACTTCACAGCTATTCAACTCTTGTTATGTGTGGAATGCGATTCAACAACCGGCATCAGATATCGCCAGTCAAAAAAAAATTACCCGATTTTTTCTGATCGTGAGTGAGTTTAGTTCGCTCGCACGTACATACAGCGTACGACTTGACTACGTCTCGCCTACGATTGCAACTTCTTTAAACGTATTCATTTTGACTTTTCCCAAGGATGTTAAAGTTTTCCGTATAGTTGTGAATGATTTAAATGTTTCGAAAAAGTTACATCAAGTTCTGTGACAATGTTCCTTGCGTGATTTACGAATGATATGTGTCAGGATTATGCATTTAACTTAGACTTTCTTCGACTCTTTTATTTTTTATTAACACACAAGATTTTATCGGTACAAACTTACATTTTTCATTTCTGAACTATGCTTATTTTGATTTCTATTTTTATAATTCTGCATAGTATAAACTTTTATAAATTATACTAGATTTTTCACTGATGTCCAAATACGTTATATAAAAAATTATAAATTTTGTTGCATACAATTTAGTATATCAAACTTGACATTTATTGTCATTTTACCGTACTAGTACCCTAAAATAGCTTATTACGATTTTTAAACGAACATCGTAAAGTTTGACATTACTAAATTATAGTTGAAAATTTTTATTACTAAACAAAAAAATTGCTCTATGAAATAATTGTTTTGTTTTGATGAAATTTCTAACATGTTTGCTGTAAAATTTTTCTAGAATAATACACATATTCAATATGATTTAGCGTAGCCAAATAGAAAAAGAAAAGTATATGCAGCAGAAAATTATATGTAAAGATAAAATATGTTTGTGTAGCATCGAAGAAATTCCGCTATATGTTCTACGCCACGCCATCATGCGGTTTCTTATCCGGTTGACTTGACGTTATTTCTCAGTGCGTGAGCATATATACAGGGCAGGGCTCTTTGCACCACATCTTCGGAGTCAGTCATTTTGGTTTTATGCTTCCTATGCTTCGTAGTTTGTATCCCCTTGCATGCCGCCGCCACTACGCCAACATGCCATGCAATGCCAGCTTTTCCATATCCTAACCACACTATTTACTTATCCTGTATGAATATGTCAGAACAACACGCTTGTACGACTCGGCACGACACGGCACGGCACGGCACGGCATGGCTATTGCGAGTATACTGGCCTACGGCCTACTACATCTTCCGCATACGATGAATGCGAAAACTTTTTTCTTTCTGTTTATTCACATGCGGATTTTTATCCTTCCGGCAAATATTTGTCAAGGTATTTTGCGGCGAAATTTACAGTAATGATTACATTATTTGCCTACATTTTTCCCTTTATGTTCAGCTATATTTATTCGTAGTAATAATTGGACAGTAATTGAGCTTTTTACTGTTTTTTAAAAGTAAAAGTTTAAACATAATTTTTGTTTTATGACTAAAGTGTTGAAAAAAGTTCAGTTAACATAAGAAGTATTTTATCAAAAACGCTGTATAAAAACTTAATCATTAAAATTTTCTTTTTATATATTTTTTACATTTCAGTAATTAATTTAAACTTTTATATTTTTAAAAAAAGTACAATAATTAATAAAACTAAATAGCAATAACTGTACATAAAAGTATTAAACATACTTGTAAATAACCAAAATTGTCATAACAACTACAAGAATTACATTACAAAAATAATCATTTAAAGTAACTTATCATATCGTTGAAATTAAAGATTTATATTATAAAAAAAACTTTAACTGTGAAAACATTAACTGGATGAAATAGTGTTTTAAATTTTGAAGACGAAATCTTAAATTTGTGTTAATAAAATTATAGCGCAAAGTTGAAGTTTAAATATAAAACAATGTTTAAAAAAATTTGATACGAACGTTCTATGCCATAACTAATATTCTAAACTGCAAAGCTACGTCAGTTAAAAAATAACTTTTTCCGTTCGGTAGATACCTTATACACGACATTTTTCATATTTCCCCTGTGAAAGAAAACGAGAAAGAAAAATATCAATAACAAAATTGGATTACAATATTACGAATCAAAATCGTTGTACATCTACAATATGAAATCAAATTTAAAAATTGATTTTGTTGATATTCTTGTTCTGCAATTTTATTTACAAATTAAATAATTTGTAAAAAATTGAAGTTTTCTAAGTTGAAAAAATATTGACAAATGCAAAATAATTTTATAACTGGTGTATACTCTGCCAATATATTTTTAGAAGATATTTATTTCAAGAACAAAATATTGCTAAAGTCACACAAAAAACTGACCTTACAGATATTTTAAGGAAAATTATGACATTATATAAATATAACAACGTATATTTTATGTAAGTAATTACTTACTTTTTTTCAATAAAAAAACATGGTAAATTAATTATTTTACTTAAAATTACAAAATTATATTGTTTTTACAGAAAATTTATGTAACTCATTGTTTTGCTGAAATAATATGTAATTTTTTTACTATGGTTTTTATGTAAAATGATAACTTTTTTACAGTGCGCAGACAGACAGACAAACCGACATTATACTAAAAACAGTTGATTTATTTTACCGAGTCTAATTTGTGTTTATCTGTAAAAAGTCAATCAAAATCAAAATTGGTATGGTTACAATACCTCTCTTCATTATATGTGAAGGTCGGTAAAAATTTGTTGGACATATTTTTATCAACATCATAATATCTAAATAATAACAATACGGGCCACTATGACTTACAATTCGAAAAATCTATTAAATTTGCGTTTATCACTGTGTTTGGAAATTCTACTTAGTATTCTCGTTGCATCAAACAAGAAAAAAGAATGAGATTGTAGTGGTTAATTTAAAGTAAGGAATTCTACCCGAAGAACATTTAAATAATTCTAGGAAAAGAGTAGAATAAAAGGGAAAAGAACCAGTCTCAAAGGAGTAAAACTGGAAATGCGGTTACAATTATCTAATCACATAAAAATTAGTTTCATCTAGTTAGACGCGAAATCGTCGAAAACAAAATTTTATTTTTGACGCATCCATTAACCTATTTTACGGGTTGTATACAATATAATTTTTACTCTGAAAAAAAGTTATATAAATTTACATTTAAAATGAAAATATCGGGTTCGGATTGCTATTTCAACGATTAAATCATATATAAATGGAAGTGTGTAACATTCTGGTTATTGACAGTTTGACAAGTTAAAAATTTTCCATATTTTAGTTTTGTAATAGTTTGTTTGGTTATGTGTCTGTCTCTATACTTCTACTAATTTTTATTTTATTAAATTTTGCATTTCATTCTGGAATATTTATTTTGTTTAATTATTAAAGACGCAAATAGAATGTAAAAATTGAAAATATCTAAATAATTTAAATAAATTGAAAAGAAATATGATTGGTAATTTGTTACATGAATAAATATTTCAAGTTTAAAAAAAAAAACATGAAAAGATGTTAAACATAGGAATAATTTTTTTTTTAGAATTTTAGAATTAAATTTTAACATTTATGAATAAATGCAGGAAAGTTTTGTATTTTTTAAACATTTTCTGAAATTTTTATTATATTATTTGAATTTTACTACAGTAAATATTATTTTATAAATAATAACGTACTTACTCATTTAATTCCCGATTTTATAAACACGATTTTTATTAAACTTAACTTGAGTTAATGTGATTAACTCGAGATTAAATTTAAAAATATGTTTTACAATGAAAGGTAAAATTGATCCAGGAATTAAAGATGGAATTATGACAGATATAATTACAATTTAAACTTTGGTTGAAAGATATTTCGGTAATTTTATATAAAAACTCGGGACAGCTGATTTACACAAGTATAATATGAAAATTTACAGACATCACAGGAAATTTTTTACATAATGTGAATATAAAATACGTATATTTTATGTGAGTTTAATCAAACGATTTGTAAGTTAACCAATTTCGTTAATTTTCCAACTAATCAACTAACATAAGAATTTATTCAAATTTGAAATAAATATATTTTTTTTAAAATGTGTTTGCAAACAAGAGTTTGATTTTATGTTGAATCTAATATTTTTTGTTGTAATAGCAAAAGAAAACAGAATTTTCGAAGCAACAAATAAATTTGAATCTATGGTAATATATTTGCAAGAAACCGATAATGAAATCTTTCCTTCTCGTCCATGATTAAAGAAACGATATCTGTTTAACGAAAAGAAACATGTAGCAGTTTGTTTTTTTTTTTTTTTGCAAATAAATTACTTTAGATTCCGCGTTGGTCGCATCGCGTCTTTGCAACTGTCTGCAGAGGTAAATAATACCAGTTTGCGGAATAAAACAAAATGTTCGGTTAGATCGTCGTTTCGCTTTTTATTCGCAATCGTATCTAGTTATAGAAACGCTGCAAACTGGTAATACTTCCCTTTAATATAAATGCATTCTCACTTGGAATCTCAAATACCCTCTGTGTGCGCTTCTTTTTCCAACTTTCCATGCTTCGGTTCTATGTACATAGTGAAGTTATACCTACATGTAACACGGATTGAGACAATAAATTCGCAAGATTTACGCCGTAAACAAAATAAAGGATGTCATAATTTTTATAGCCAATGGCGATGAAAATTGTTTTATGAGACTAACATAAAACCTATTTATATTATATACTGTAAGTATAATCTACAACCTGTGTTAAAACTATATTATTATTTATTTGAACATATATCGTTTCATTTGGTAGTAGCTTAAGATGTTTTATTACCCGAACAAAATAATACTGCTTCAACTTTCTTTCTTTTAAACACTATATTAAATATCACAAATTTTATTTTATTTTAATTTTTTTTTAATAATTAATTATCATTTAAAATAAAGTAAAATAGTTAATTTTTTTATTTACCATGTTTTTTGGGCAAATTTTCAATGAATTTACAAAAAAGACAGGTTTGAAATATAATGTTTTCAACTTCTATTATATAATACGATTATAATACATTATATTGTCCATTACTCACAATCGTTTGTTATAAAAGTATATTTTATGATTTTTGCCACTTACAACTTTTTAAGTCTTTACACAATCGCAAAATAGATAATTGCCATTACTGGGATACCGTGTTGCTGATACAAAACTGTACGGACTATTGTGATACCCACAAAATACGGTAATGACTTCTATATACACTTATTGTCCTATGTTTCATATTTAGCACTTCGAAAATTACGACATGTTTAAAATTTATAAAAATAATTTTATTTTTAAGTTCAAATAGTATACAACAAAAACAAATTTTCTTACAATTTGTTACATTAAAAAATTTCGGTCGGACTGAATGCAGGGTACGTTAGGTAAAAAGGTTAGTATTTTTTATGTTTTCAGGGAAAAAAAATGAAATTTTTTTAACCTTGCTTAACCTTGCCACATTTAGTACGTATAAATAAGACCGAATACATGATTATTCTAAAACTCTTTTTAAGTAGATTAACATTACCGCATATTGGCGATGTCCCTTAATATACTTACACTATCACGCCGTATATCCATAGAATGGAAACAGATAATTTTTGTTTACTCTACTCTAAATATAATAATGACAGTTTCTGATCCGCAATTTGATATATATATATATATATATATATATATATATATATATATATATATATACAGTGTGTTGACCGCGACCCCGGAACATAGGACTTCAACATGTAAAATCATACTTTCTTAAATTCCTGGTTCCCTAATTATTTTAGGTAAAAAAGCTTCAAATATGAGTTGTAGAGCATAAAATTCTACAGCAGAATCAATAAACAGAATTAATTTTACATGCCCTATAACGGCAGAAATTAATATGAAAATATTAATAATTAGCTCAAAAACGGGTATATATATATATATATATATATATATATATATATATATATATATATATATATATACCTGTTCACCATTCTCTGTAGGTGCCGTTACGCCATTAGCCGATTCTGACTGGTCTGGCTGGCTCACACTATTTTCAATCGGGCTGTACCTTTAGTTTCCGTTGTAGGTTTTGCCACGCCATTGGTCGATTCTGGTTGGCGAAAAAAAAATACTTTAAATATTTTGATGACTACACAATTTTTATTTTGCACGCATTTATGAAATAGTTAAATTCTCGTAAGAAGAACATTCCAATCATTCTATTGTATGAACTAAGAAAAGACAAGTACGAAATGCTTACATATCCGTCTAGCACACTTCGCACAACTGTATTGTCTTTAGACGTATGCTTATTGTCCATGTATACACTATACATGCTACATTAGTCATTATTTCTTGTAACGTTTATATGCATGTTTTTATTTCTAATTTGTTTTGAATGAATGAATTGTTATTGTATTATAAGAAATTATGTCATAATAGTAAGTAGTATATGTCGTGAAATTATAAAAATAATTAGAATTACTATTAAATATCAGCACGCTGTTTATATTGCAATGTAAAAATTACAGTGTTCTTGTTTCTGTATTTAAGTTTCTTTATTTCTTCCATTTATTTAAATTGTTATTATTTATGACAATTATTCATTTGTCAGATGTTCAACTACATTTTTAACTTTTAATTTCTAAATTGTGCAGATTATAATATATTTTTTTAAATTTTATTATTTTGATGTAATTTGTAATATACAAATATTTTAATAGATTATACGTTTAACTAGTTACAAAGCAGTTTTAGAACGTTATATGAAATAATGGAAAATTATTAAAAAAAATTGTGTTTACGTGGGAAAACGGCAAATGACAAACGAAAAACACAACATTTAATTATTATTTTGGTTTCCTGGAAATTTAAGATTAAATATACGTCATCTTCATCCAATTTACAATGATATATTACTACATCTGTCAAAACTGATAAACTTCCGCGAAACTTTTAAAACTATACAATTTCCTACAAAAATATTATTTATCTCTCCAAAATTATATAATAAATATACAAACAAATAAAGATTTCTATTACTGATACGTCATAATTAAATATAAATATATTCTACTAACTATATTTAAAAAAAAAATTAAGCATATAAAAAGTGATGGATTGATTGTCAATACATACATAATTTATTATATTTTCTCTGAAATATTTTAATGCGTTTTTATTACAATCTATTGATTCGTTTCACCTTCAGAAATGCGTAAATGAATAATGATGATGATCAGTAAAGGCAGTGAATAAATTTACGAAACGGAAGATTTTTTCCAAAGCAAAAACAAAAAATGTATTAACTCGTATGTAATGCGGTGACTTGTATACAAATGCCCGCAATGCAGAAATGTAATGCCAGCTGCATGCATTTGCTACGGCCTTTATATTTTATAGCGGCACATGAATGCTCTAAAATTGCTATATTAAAATTGTAATTTTTAACCTGTACACTCATCTAAATTTTAGAATTTTTTTGATACTTTGCATTGGCTATCGTTAGAATAATTTTCAACTTTTTCATAAAATATAAACCTAAATTAAACTAAAAGACACACAGTAAAAATAGCTTTAATTTAATTTGAATTGGATGATTAAATTTTAGATGATAAAAAAATGTCTATTTAACTATATAATATTTTCAATAATATTTTAGTTATTTCATCCATATATACAAATTAGTTGAAATCAAATTGTTATTTCAAGTAAAGTTTTTATTTTTTATTTTAATAAAACTTGACAAATTATTATATTTTGATGAGAAATAAAATACAAGTTAACAGTACAAAAACAGAAATATACAGAGCAGATACCAGTACAAATACAATACTAGTTTATTATTGCTGTCTCAACTTCGATAAAGCGGAGACGTTGGATGTTAAATATACGAAATAATGCCACATGCGTACGTGTCACTTGCGTACAAACATTATTTAGTGTCACTTGCGTACAAATAAGGGTCGGGTCAAACCCAGGTAGTGAAGCTAGTTAGGCCGAGCGCCAAATGCGTACAGCGGTTTGGGAAGGGTCGAGTTGTGCTTATGGTCAAAATATAATATTTATAATACGCTATAATATCATAGCACATAATTTTTACAAATAATCATGTCAGTATTTAATTTTAAAATTGACCAAGTTTATATTTATTGGTTTAAATTTGATTTGTGTAGATTAATATTTAATAAATTCATATCGTTTACCAACTTCGTTACTTTTTACTATATTATGATAAATTATGCTTAAATTCGTAATGTTAAATTTGTAATAATAATTACATAAACTTTTCCTCACACTTTTCCCAGAAGGACTTCATCCTTGCTGGACCTTTTCAAATCGACCCTTTCCAAACCGCTGTACGCATCAGACACTCGGCTTAGCTAGCTTCACTACCTGGGTTTGACCCGACCCTTATTTGTACGCAAGTGACACGTACGCAAGTGGCACGACACCAAATATACATAACTTGCACAATGTACAGTGAATTACAACCTGTTCGTATAATTACTAACAATCAATGGTTTTAAACTAATAATATTTTTAATTAATTTTAACCATTATTGGCTGCGATGATATGTCATATTATTTAAAAATGTCAATTTGATATTTTTATTATTAAAAACAATACTAGAATTTTATTAATAGAAATTACATTATCGTTTTTATAAAATAAGTGAAAACTGCTCCGGTAGCAGTAAAATTAAATAACACGTTCCAGTACATTTCATAAATGATTTTTCAATTAATTTAATTAATTTTTTATCACCGTACATTTTACACGTCATGCGTCACGTAGAAGAGAATTAAAAAAGAAAGAAATGGAAACGCATTTAATTTAATGTAATGAAATAAAACGGTTTTAGGTTATAGTTCTGTATTAATATTAATATTAATCGACGAAAACGCCAAAACGTCGATTATTAATAAATATTAATACAGAACTGCAACTCAAAGCCGTTCTATTTTAATATAATGAGTTCTGAAAGTTGTAATGATGTTAATGTAATGATTTTATAATTTCAGTAATATTAAATTTTTCTACAAATATTTATGACTTTACATTTAACGGTTGAATAATTTTAAAACATGCGTCGGTGTAGTCTTTAAAAACAGAAAAAAAAACAGAATGCATTTTTACGGTCAGATTCGTGCGTAATTTTCACTGCAAACAGAGTTTAAAAAACAGAAAAAATATTATTTCAATTTTATCAACATGTAGTCATATTGCAATATTTATGGTCGAGTAAAGAATCATGCATATTATGTTGGTATTATTAAAGAAATTAAATTTATCTCCCTCCACCTGCGATAATTTAAATTTCAAAATTATATTTTCTTTTTAATTATTTAAAATTTGTTTGATTTATAATTCAACAGTAGTCTATATATTATTAATTATTTATACATGGTTATAGAAGAAAAATTCAATTTATAATAAATACTGTTACGTACTCTACCTTTGTTTTACAAACAAGCGTGCACATTTTTTATTATAATTTTACATTTTATGTTTTTTATACACTTTTTTATAATATTTTTGCATTAAATTACCAATGTATTTGTCATTTGTACCTTTTTGTAAAAAGCTAAAATATTATAATAAAATTTGTGTCTATTATACTGCTATGACAACTAGATCTTATTTTCAATAACTGAAATTGAAGAATTTTTATATAATTTTTTTTTGAAATATTAAAAAACAAAATCTGCTGTGGCCATAACAATTACTGTAGCTAAAACTAAAAGCTAAAAAAAAACTGTTTTAACATAAATATGCCACCTATTTACAGAATTACATAATTATGTCATAAAAATAAGAAAAATTATTTAGCCGTATCTAAAAATGTTACAAATTAAAGTTGTTAGTTATAACTTGTTTAGCAACTTTTATTATTAAATATATTTTTTCGAAATATGTCTATCTCTGTTGTGAAATATTCGTAAAACACATGAAAGTGACATCAGTAAATTACCGCTTCCGATTGGCAGATCTTTACCAAAATTTGATCAAATTGAGATAATTACCTCTGAAGGTAAAATATAAAATTTTATAACATTCCGTTTAGCCGAATTTGCTATACACGTTTAACTTAAAGTAATAGCATTTTCGGTTAAATAAAAATGATTTCTTGATATTTTATTAGTTGTGTAATGGGTTATATCTAATACGTAAATACATAGAAAATTTTAGTAAAATCATTTTATAATTAAATAAGGAAAAATTGGTATATAACAACATATTCAATAATTATGTACAGCGTAGGTATGTATTTATGTCACAAATAAAATAGTACTTTCGCGTAAATCGATACAAATTGAATGATCTAGTGCTTGCATCTGGATTTCGAACAGAATGTTATGCAAACAGAGCATTGAAGAGTAGAGTAGAGTAGAGTAGAACAGAGCAGAGTAGGGAGCAGGACATAGCGAATATAGGTTTTGGTTTGGTCCGGTAGCATCGATATGATTATTAAGTTAAATTTATTTCCGGCATAAAGCGTCGAACAGCGCAGCGCAGCGCAACACAGCTCAGCACAGCGTTGAGTTGAGTTGAGTTGAGTTGGCGTCGAACATTGGCATCGACGTCGACGGGTCAGTCATCAGCGGATCAATTTCCCTTTTGATTAATGGTTGCACCCTCGTCACTTGCAGACGGAGTTTCATGTATCGTAAACGGATAAGCAGACATCGCATCGCATCGCATCGCATCGCATTGGCCGCTCAACACTCACCATCATCATCATCATCCATGGTTACCGGTTCGCACCGTTACCGTTACCGTTACCGGTGTACGGACGCCGATGCCGATGCCGATGCTGACGCCAACGCGCCTACACCGGTTTCCGTTCAATCAGTTACGTTGAATTGTTGGCCCAATTGTTCCCGTTTCGGGAAATAAAAGGGAAATTTGGATATGCGTACGGTTTACGATACACTGTCGCACTTCGCTACATCATACCGTACCGCTATTATTGTTTGGTATTTCGACGAAAATTATTATCACATTGATTGTCAGGTCCGGATTTAACTGTCCCACGTTTATTGATATCAAAACAGTAAATACATGTGCACCTATGTAATTGATAATTGATACAAATACCTACTTAAAATTAAGCATAAATTATTGTATATGGAATTCACTCAATGTTTTTGCAAATATTATTTTATTGAAGATACAACAAACATAATTAGAAAAATTTTTTTTTTTTTCTAATTTTATATATTGCACATCACAAAAACAAGTGACACAAGTTTAAAAAAAATCAATTTTTAAAAATAGCAAAACAACTTAATATTGTTTTTAATGTAAGTAGAGATTTTAAATTTAGAAATAATTTTAATTTGGACATTCATATAAATGTAGAATATTTTTCACATAGTAGATTTTAAACCGTTGAAATTTTTACAGTCGTAAATCATCGTGAATAAAATTGAACAAAATACATTTATAATTAATTCTGATATAATTAGAATCAAGAAATATTTATTAAAAATATTTTAATATTTCTAATATTATGAATATAAAACGGTGTGACAAAAATTTTACTGAGGAAGATAAGCATTATTATTGTTTATTATTTTTGCGATTAAATTATAAATATTTGATTATAAATACTGTAGTTTTTTGTATTATTATTGTATTGATTAAATTAATTTAATTTCGGTTTTTCGATACTTTGTTTGTAAAATAGTTTAAAATTTAACTTCAAAATGTACTTTTGTTTTTGATTTTATTATAACAATTAATGAAACCAGATTAAAAGTATATGGGCAATCCATATGTAGACCACTTTGCCATTAGCATATAATTTTTTTCTCTCTAAAACTTGTGAATTCTACATAAAAATAAAATTGTTATACTTATGACTATACTAGAACAATTTTTAAAAAAGTTTTTATTATGTTTCGATAACTAAATTTTTTTTAAATTTTAATAATTTTTATCTCTAACATTCAGTACTGAGATTTTGAATAAATTCAAATTAATAATGTAGCCAAAATAAAATTTAAAATTTTTATTAACTTTTATCTTTGAAAGTTGATAATACTGTGCACTAAAAGAACTTTTTCTGAAAAATTTATAAAATTCTGGTAGATAGTGTGGCCAAAATAAAATTTTTAAATACTTCAGAAGTGTTTTTCTTCGAAAGTTGGCAACGCTGTGAAAATAAAACTTATTGAACTATCTAGGGCACTAAATAAAACTATCTTGAAAATTTCATTCAAATCGGTTGAACCGTCTAGAAAGAGTTGCGATCGCGAAATCTTGGCTGACGACCGAACGAGCGAGCCGACATACGATACACATCTATACACCCTCATAAACTAAGTTCAGATTCGTCATCTAGAAGGATTTTTTATATTTTTTTTTCAAATTTTTGACAATGTTAGAGACGCCAATGTCAAAGTGGTAAAAAATTAAAAGTTTATTCAACTCTCTTTTTTTTTCTTTTAAAAATATACTTACAAGCGAATAAGTCGTAAAAATTTTCAAAAATGGTTCTCTGCCCAAAAAAATTTGAAAAGCTCCACTGTGAACAATAATTTGTTACGAGTATACGTTAAGAGTTTTGCTTGTGTGTAAGAAATTTTTTCATTATTTTAATGTACAGAATCATCTCTACAGATCAACTATTACAAATGTTCTCACTTTACTTTACAGTTGAAAAAAAAACTAATGAGAGAAAAGCAATTTAATTTCTATTATTTTTTAATATGATAATTTTGAAAGATTGATTTTTTTTATTAATAATAAAGCAAAAACAAAATAATAGTTACAAGTAAAGTGTGTTTGGACAGAAAGGAAAATAAAATTTAGTAAATTGCGTTTACAGCACTTTTCGCGTCTAGTATAAGTCGAGCATTTCAGGGGGATCAGATCTTTGTAACAACAGAAAAGAAATATTCGTGTCTCTTTATTCACTTTCGATTTGTACGAGTCGACAGTTGCGTCAGTATCCACAGAAGATTTGTCTCTCGAGATTTTAATCTTAAAATTGAAATCTATCACACTAAAAGATGAAAGGTGAACGTATCTTTGTGCAATATAAACAGTTTGACGTCGAATCGTCTTTTGTAGTTTTAGTTTTTAACTTTAAAGGTTAGGTTTGGTTAGGTTAAAGATAATTTAAATGCGTTTCTAATCTAAATATGTGCGATTTAGTCTAACGACCTCTTGTATAAATTTACATGGAAAGTTTTGCTTTTTTTATTGTCTGTTTTTCGAATTATGTAGATATGTATATTTTGAGCTTAGACACTGACATGGGTTAACGATCGCAAAAAATAACTCTCCTATATACACAACCTGAATTTTATTATTAAACTATACAATGAACTAAACTACTAGACACTATCGTGCTACAATCTCTCGTCTGAAATTATAAATTCAAATTTTTATATCGTTTTACACAGTAAATATCTGATTTTGTGTATTTAGTTTTTTTTCTTTAATGGTTTATGCAAACGAAATGAACATATTTTGGCATTATTGTTTAAGTTACAGTTTTAACTAAAACTATTGTTTAATAACTTCAATTGGTAATCGGTAAATCATTTTCATAATGTATAAACAAATAAAAGATAAGAAAAACAATCGGTTTTCAGTTTCACAATTTTATTGGTATTGGCCAATTTTGGCAGTTAAGCCATCCATCATCAGAAGGAATACATAAATTTTAACAAAATTCAAATCTTATATACACAAAAAAATTTTAGTTTTTAACAATAAGTAATGGGGTTGTTAATTATCTACGTATGAATGTATCTAAATTATTATTAATTGATAGTGTCTTGATATAATAACATATTTTGAGTTGTCAGAATGATTTATTATAAATAATATTAGTACATAATTAATAAACTAATATAACTTTATTTAAGTATCATTTAAATATTGTAAAACGAAGTTAATTAACATTATAGTTCATTTTTGCATGTATAAATACATAATCTTTTTTTTTTAATGTATGTATATGCACTTACTAACTATAATCATTCTTGCATAATTAAGTAATTTACTTTAGCTGTTTCTGATTAGCAAAAGCTTTAAGTAATTGAAATATTCACAAACTATACTAGATTTAATTAGAAAGATATATATATATATATATATATATATATATATATATATATATATATATATATATATATATATATATATACCTCTGCGAAGTGACATATTGGACAGATAAATAAATTTTGTTCAGAAACATAGAAATGATTTGTATAATAATGTGTCAATATCTCGTCTTCTGATAAGTTTACGAATAAAAATTTTAGGCAGTAACTTGAACTACAAATTTGAAATACTTTTGAATATACAGAGTGATTCATTTGTAAGGATTGTACCAAAGTTAACATGTTTAAATTGCACACTCTGAATACTTTTCTAGTTTTGGATTCTCTATTAAATTAAAAATTAAACTATGAAAACAGTATGTTCCTAAGTTTCTTCGTCGAAAAATTACGGACCAAAAAAAATTAACATTACTTTTCTTATAGAATTTTAATTTAAAAAGTTTTGAGAAAATTATAAATTTTTATAAGTATATTCTTTCATATTTTTATATGATCTGTGGATTTTTTTTTACAATCTTGAATAGTTTACATAAATGATTTTAAATGACATTTTTTTGTGAATTGACGATGAAGAGAGAAATTGAAACTTATGCAATAAATAGAAGGATCGAATATAAATACGAAAGAGAAAGTGGGTGAATCACAGGAAATACGTAATTACACTTGTAATATACCTATCTATCTGATAATTACCAGTGTGGAGGAGAGTTTGTCATTATACAGCGATCTGGAGTGGAGTGCGGAGCACTGCCGTTGTTCGTTGCTCAACTGCCGCGTTATATTAAATCAATTTATTTCAAATGTACTCGAACTCGGCCGCCACATTGGACCGTTTTGAACCCAGAGCCATTGCCACCGCTCGCTGCCGAGATGTCACGCTCCAACAATATACGAGTTTTATTTTTATTTTCTGTATTCGCACAGAGATGGATTCTCTCATTTTTTCATTATTATCTAAGTTTTTCTATATTTAGCAATAATATCTGCAATGAAAAATAATTTTAAGTTATTTCATTTTTACCGCTTTGCCTGAAAGAAATAGTGCTCGGTACGGTTTAAACAAAATATTTAAAAATTTGATGACGAATCCGAATTTAGTTTATGTGGGTAAAAATTTTGTGTTTGCAACTCCACCTAGACGGTTCAATCGATTTTAAATAGATTTATTTAGTGCCCAGAATTATTAAACTTTTTAAAATTTAATTCTGGCCGAATTAATCAAATAATAATAATAATATAATAATAATAATAATCAAATTTTTATAAAAGATTCTGTTAGTGCCCACATAAATTATATAATTTTAGTGTTTTGCAGTGTTGTCAACTTTCCAAGAAAAATTAATAATAATTTTAAACTATTATTTTGGTTTTATTCTTTATCCAAGATTAATAAAAAAAAATTACAAGAAATTTATTTATTGCTCACAAAAATTACATAATTTTATTTTTGAACGATGTTACCAACTTTTGGAGACAAAATATAACTTTTTATTTATATTTCTTCGTATTTATGTGATTAATGTTAAGGTGGTTTATATATGGGTTTACTCATATGTTTCTAACCTTGTTTACCACTAATCGTGTCAGTTTGTGTCAGTTCCCAATAGACGAATAAAGTTAACATTTTGTAACGCCACAACTTACCTGTCAAGCCATGGGAGGATTGAGGACACAAGACGGTCCAAGGATCTTCTAAATAAAAGGCGACGACCATCAGACACAGATATTCATTTATATCAACCTATAAGCCGGCCCTATCGGCATTTTATGTCTTGTGATTAACCAACGTTATAAAGTCAAATATCTGATATAAGTGGTAGTATTATTTGTACTGTGTGATAGCAAAATTTCAGGACCGTTCAGCCCACCGAGGATTTTCTCGATCCTTCGACAGGTCAATCCGTTCCTGTGTTAAGCTATAAAAATTTACATTTATTTCTATTTGTCTATGCTTTATATGTTTAAAAAGAACAAGTCAAAACTTGACAGCTATTTGACTACGTGAACTATTTAAATATATTTGCGAATATTGCAAAATTTATCATATTCTATTTTTACAAACATTTGGCGTATCGCGAAACAATGAAAATCAAGGTTGTTATTTTAAATTATATTATTTTATGTATAAAATTAAATCTGTGTTTTGAAAATTAAACGTATACATTACAAATAAATTTCATATGTTGTTAGAAATTAAACAAATTTTATTTGTTATTAAATGATAATTGAATTTGTCAATATTAAATAAATTTAAATTATATTATTGATATAATAAAATGACAATGCTTTGTTATAAAATTGTAACATAAAACAATACAAATAATGTTTGGTAAAAAAATAATAATAATAACTACTTATTAGCTAGTCGTAACATTACATATATCATTACAATTTTATGAAGTAATTTTTCCATCTATAATATATTCCGATTTCAAGCTACACGAACACATTCGGTATCCTCATGCGTAATGTGAGTATGTTTTACTCGTATATAATCGTGTAATCTGTGAAATAAAAAGTGTGTGTCACAATGGAAAATAATATTGCTAAACATAACATATTTTGTACACGGAAACTATGTTAAATAAATTGAAGTTATTGTTTTTGTAAGTGTTACTTTATTACGATCTCGAGTTCTGCGCAGCTTTTATTACTATTTTATGACAAGGTGTAATAAACCCACGATGCGACGGCGACGGACGCTACCAGCCGCGACTACATCCCTATACATTCACTGACAAGTGCACTCATTATTTTTAGTCATTTTTTAAACTGCATTACATTATTACGTTTACGGGAATTTAGTGCAATAGTTTTACTTCTTTATCGGATACGTATACTGTTATTGATAATAAAAACAACGTTCTTTCGTTTTATTTCCGATTTTTTCTTTTTTTTTTTGTTGTTGTTGTGTTTATCAGAAAGTATAATCTTTTCAGGATTTATGTCTTATATTATAATTAATTAAATGTTCTATAACAATAAATTTAGAAATTAGTTAGATTTATAATTAAATTGTAATAATAACGAATCCAAATTACATATTTCATAGGACATAGGATGTTACATTAACTAACACTACACTGTAAAAAATTTATGTAATTTTACATGTTTCGTGAATGTAATTTTTCATAAAAAAATGTAATATTACGTAAAATATTACAGTAAAATTACAAAAAGTTATTATTGTTACTGTTAAAACCTAGGTAAAATTACATAAAATTTAAGATATATTTTTCACAATGTATTTTTTAACGTAAAATTCATTAAAGTACTAAAAACTAAGTAAAAAAATTATATTAAAATAAAACGGTTTAGGTTATAGTTCTGTATTAATATTTATTAATAATCGGCGTTTCAACGAAATCAACAAAATCAACGTACGTCTTAATCAGGAAAAAAATACTTGGTAACTTGTTTCTATGTTCTGTTTATTTATATTAATGTCAAAAGATAAACTTTTATTCTTGGGTCGTGAACCTGCGTTATGATTAATTATAATGTTATTAAATTCCCTATCAGGTTCGTTATTGTTTTTAGCAATGACGCGTTTCAGTTATCTTCAGATTTTCTGAGTTTGGTCGGTGTTTGTGGTTCAAGTGGTTCTGTTTATTTACTGTAAATATCATTTGTATCTTTTTTCCTGATGAAGATGTACGTTGAGTTTGTTGAAATGTTGATTATTAATAAATATTAATATAGAAATATAACCTAAATTTTAATGTTTAAAGAAATATTCTAGGCATATTTTTAAATAGTTTTAATAAAACTCCATTTACAAATTGCAAATATTTGATTGCATTGAGATACGGACTCTGAACGATGTTGCCGATTTCTAACAAAAAATTAAAAAAGTAAAATGTTTTTAAATGTATCAAATGTAAAATTTACTTCTAAATTCACTGATAAAATTTAAAAAATCATTATGTATACAGATACATTTGTTGATGACCAAGAAACGGTCACAGTAATATTAAATAAATATTTAGTTTTTAAATATTTATTTATATATAATTATATATTATTTATATTTATTTACTATTTATATTATTTATTAAATATTTTTATTTAATTATATGTTTCATCAAGTGCCAACCACGTCTTCAGTTAATATTATTAATAACAATTTAGAGTGAGATCATTTAGTAATGTAATGAATCTTTGATATATTCTTTATTTATAACAATATATAAAACCTTTTGGTGTTTACAGCTCCTTTTGGTTGGCGGGATCCCGCGTTGCGGGATATATATATATATATATATATATATATATATATATATATATATATATATATATATAAATTAATGGTACAAAATAAATAAAATTACAATGAAAACAAAACAAAGATTATTAAGAACTTAAGGGTTAACTTTAAATTTGTGAAGTTACTGACAATGAGCATTATACGGAAGATAATTGCAGTGTTTAATAAATTTTTCTAAAAGTAGTTAATATTTATAAAATCGAATTTAGATGCTTCACTAATATCTCATAAACTAAGCAATTAAATCTCTCATACGAAACCCAACGCGGCAAGCATAACGTACAAGCAACAAGAAGCAATAAATAAAAACGAAGTTATAAAATGCTTATGGAATGGAGTAGATTCCAATTTACGGGTCCTATTACGGTAGCTGTTGTCGTATCATAATAACAACGTTTGTTCCAACATGAAAACTCATTAACGCACAAAAAGATCATAATCACAGAGTAAAATACGTTTAAGTTAAAACGATAACTATTTCGCTGAGCGTTGTGAGCGCTGTGCGCTTTGCGCTGAACGCACGAAGCAACGAAACGTAGCTCCGGATTCTGGATTCTGGTGCTGGTACTGGTGCGCGATGGTACATAACATACGTATTATACGCAAGGAATATTGCGGTAGATAACAGAAAGATGTATGCTTTGGCCAGCCAAAGCCAGACAACCTTTGCTTTCTGCTCTCTCTCTTTCTCTCTCTCTCTCTCTCTTGCTCTGTTCTCTTCTCGCCTAATGAAACACCAAACTCAACAGGGCCACGAGTTTTGAGTCTACCTCAAAAACGTCATCTATTGTTTGCTTCTAAGAGATATTGCCCAATAATAAGGGTTGCCCTGCCCCCGTTTACTTATAGAGTTACGTTAACCAATTTGTTAAGTTCGTAACTCCCATTTGGGAAGCTCGTCTTTTTTCCGCTAGTTTTTTTTTACTCGATTACCTAAGTACATTTATATGGGTCAGAGTAATATAGTTTTGACATTGAGATTTGAAAAAGTTGACAATTTGAAGTTAAAATTATTGGTGTTTTTTGTTAAAATATGTTATATTTTCACTATTAGAGTACAAATATAATACTTGTATCGAAAAAAATTAAATTTTTATTTTTTATTTTATTTTTTATAACAATATGCATTAATATGTCACTTAAATTTTAATAATAACAAATTTTATTTGTATGAAATTATTGCATTTCACTTAAAATTATATTATTATTACTTAAATATTGTAAATTTATACTAATAAATAAAATCATTAATCTATCAAAACGAAAAACTTCATATTTTCGGCTATTGATTAGACCGATACTGACCAGAAAAATTCAGTTTAAACGTTTTTTTTCACATTTTGATCTATAATTTTGTATTACGTCCTAAAAATTGAATGCTGGTCTGGTTTTTTATTATCGCATAATTTTATAAAATCATGCGACTACACAATGAATAAACGTACCGATGTCCAAGGCCTAAGTTCCAGTTATGACCATTTGATAAAAAAATTTGTTAAAAAGAAACCTATAATTCATGATTCACCAGTTACATTAGTAGGGTATTAATAAGAAAATTTGTTTTCTATTAGTTTTGTTATCGATGATTTTTGTTTAAAATAGTTCATTGTTATTGTTCATAAGTTAGTTATTTTGTTTTGTTTTTTGTTGACAGTTGACCAATTAATTGTTTTTAATATATTGTTTGTCGTTTTTGCTCACAGATGTCGATAACAGTGTTTATCGCTTTTTTATTTTCAGTCAAGTGATTGTTTTTTCAAAAAAAATTTTTTTTTTAATTTGTTTTAATTGGAATTTTTCAGTTTTCAAACAATATTTATAATTTTATACTAAGAACTAATGATAATATTTTTTAACTTAATTTGACGCTTGTAATTTGTTGCAATATTGTTTGTATATTTATTAGTTATTCATTTACAAATTATTATGATTATTATTTGTATAGTAACATATGTTTTACAATTTTTTCCTATCTAAACACGATTCTAATTACTAGTTTCAACATAAAAATCTCTATAAGATAAGTAAGTAAATTGTCTCCTTTATTTATCTGGTTATTGTATGTCTTTATTTATTCATGTATCATATTGTTCATAAATAAAAATGTTGATTGTAGCGCCCTGAAGAAGTAGGCAAAATTGCTACGAAAACTCGGTTTAAATCTGAAATCAGATTTTTTAATTAACACCTTATCCAACCATTGACTACAACACCCACTGTCAATCTTAATTATATAAATTTCCTAGTCGTTACAAATAATCATTATATATATATATATATATATATATATATATATATAAACACATAAATAATTATTTGTGCGAATTTATAATAAATATTTTAATAAGAAATAATTACATTAGAAAAAAAAAGTTATATTATTAACATTTAAAATCAAGTATTGATCGGTAGAAGATCTTAAGTAATATCTACATTATTGACATGATTATTGAAGCAATCACACATTTTGCTTACGGGAGATTTTTTTTAGGTAAATTTGTTTTAACACTACGACATGATTATAAAAAGTTGAGAAAACCGTGATATTATTCGTGGCACATTGAAATAGATTTTATCTAACATTTCTGGACAGTCAACGTTATACTGTAATATATTATATAAAAATGATGTTACAGACTTGATGTAGCAAGTATATAATGTATTTATTATTGTGATCAAAATGTTTGGACACATTGTATATATATATATATATATATATATATATATATATATATAATTCTAAAAACACATTGTATACAAAAGTTTTATTGCTGAAAAATATTACATATCAATATATAAAAGACACATTATATATAATTTATTTTTAGACACATCGTATAATAATATAATAATAATAATGTCAAGGTTGAGAATTTTTCAACTGCTTTTATCCTTGTAGTTTCATGAAAATTTCAAAAGTATTATTTCATATAATTGTACAAATCGTAATTAATAAAAATTGTCATATAATGTGTTGAATGTTAGTAGTTATATATTTACGTATACTATCAATATATTGTTAAATTATTCAACTCATAGATACACATAATATATATGTAAATAAGTCGATTATAAGGGAATATTGAATTTTCTTTTAATACAAATATAATCAGTAAGTATTAAATTCAGGACCTACACATTATCTAAATATTGAGATATAATATAATATTAGTGAAACACTAACTAATATTTACTTGAATTTCAGTTATTTATAAACCATGAACGAAATCATTTAATATATATATATATATATATATATATATATATATATATATATACATATATATATATATATATATATATATATGAAATGCTAAATTGATAAACAGATAATTTTGTTTATATTTGTGTACATAACAGGAATAATTACAGTTCAAAATTTGTGTATTATTATTACTGAAAATAGATATTCACGTGTATGTACTTATTATAATGTTAGGTGCTTTCTGAATGTAATTATTTGTAAATGCACAATAAATTAATATGTTCCCTATATACACACACAAATATTATATATTCACGTAAAAAAAATGATACTTACTAATTTTTTTTTTCAAAATTTATTAAATAATTATGTATCAAGATTTATCAATTTAATATTCTCAGTAAACATGGCAACACTATTGCCATTTTATGAGAAGAAGTGTAAGGGTTAATTTGAAACCCAATAAAAGCCAAAAACTACACTGTTAAGAAATTATCTTTAATTGTAATTGATAACGTGTTTTGAATATGTTATAATCATCATCAGATCGAACCGGGAAACAACAAGTGAAACAAAATGAATATATGTAATTTTTTAATGCAAAGAAATATAAAATCATAAGATACAAAATATCGTCAATTTAAATAAAAGATAAATTAAAATGAAAAACTGACATTAAAATATACTTCTCATAATAACTCAACTACACTTGGGCTATATCAATTTAATTACTGACATTTTATTTAGGAATAATGCAAATTGTTAGTACTTAATAATTGAAAGCGGTTGAACATAATGTCATAGAAATCTATCAAAGTTCAGGTAAAGAATCTGAATTGACGCGAAACACCTAATTTGAGTTGAAATGAAACTAAAATCAATATGGCTCCTGAGTGAGTAAACGAGAGAGTATGCAACTCAGTTGGTTATAAATTGAACTGCATTGCTTCAGCAGGACAGTACACTTTATCGTGCATTTAACTATATAAAATCTGCAGAGCTTGTTCATTTAACAACTAAATTTGTGGTATTGTGACAGTAACAAAGATTGAACTAATGCAAAAGATTTCGTGATATTTGTTTTGAGATTAGGTTGTAAATTTCACTGTTGACGTTTTGATTGTTTTACGTTGCGGAAATAGCAATTATAATTAAATTTATTCAACACGTCAATTAAATTGATCGCGCAGTGCTCGAAACATAACCTAGAGTAGAACATCCGGCATGTTTTACTCTTTGTCAAAACGTGCTGCAAGTTTTTCTAACTTAGAAAAATGTAGTTGCTATCCAAATAAAAATGTAGTGACGAAACTATTTTACGAATTATTAGTTCATCAAGGTGATGTGTAGTTTTATTTTCGTACATGTGTGCGGCTACATAAATTATAGCACAATTTGAAATTCCATTGTAATTACTACGTAAATTACAAATTAAAGGTGAATAACTAATTACGTTACCTGGTGAATAATTGCTGCAGATGACTATATCATGCGTAATTAACAAAAAAGGCTTCAATTGTAGAAATGAGTTCAACTTCAAGCATAACTATTAGACAAGTAAGATAATGAGTACCAAAGTTATTGGAAAGTTTTTGTGCTGCTAAATATGTGTGATTAGTTTAGATCTAACATGTTAGGCCGGTAATAAAAGACCTACGTCTATGATTACAATAACGAACAATGGACTCTAGAACTTTAGTTCATCTTAGTCTTTACATTGTGATTGTGCTTCATGTTGTTTGGTCTTGTTATGTGTTTCCAAAAGGTTTGTATTTTTACTAGACAATTCTGAAAATAATTTACATTATTTATAAATTGCATTTCGAAAATAATTTTTTCAGTAAAAAGAGATTACATTTTTAAAATGATAATTAAAAATTTAATTTAATAACTTATTTATTTAGATTGATAAACATTTTATTAATCTACAAATTTTTCATTAATTTTGCGAGTAAATACATACGTATTCAAATGTTTAATTTTGTTTTCGTAAAATATTTTTTATTTTATACTATTTAATTTATTGAAAGAAGATTTTACTTTATGTAGATAAATTTTGCAAATATAAAAAATTGAACAAAAATTGAAAAATTCCAAAATTTTTATAGAGAAATTTAGTAAAATTTATAGTTTTTTTATTCAGTGGGACTTACTCATAATAATAATTTTTAAAAAACAGTTAAAGTTTGCCATTTGCAGTAAAGAGAAAACAAATATGAGACTATATACTGCAACTATACTAACAAACTAAATTATTTCATAAATATTTGAGAATCTATTGAAAAATAAGCGCATCTTTATAACTTTTCTCTGCAAATATACCAAATTTTATTCTTTTTTTCGGTATTGATTCTCTTTATATATATATATATATATATATATATATATATATATATATATATATATAATAGTTTATTTACATGGAGGTGTTTCATTAAATCTAGCTTTCCATTGAATAGCAATGTTGACATAATTAATAAGTACTACAAATTTAAACAGGATGATGTAAAATTAATATATCGTTTTAATAAGCTACAAGAATAGAAAGTAGTTGTGGTTACATATTTAGTTACAGTAGTTATTAGCAAAATATTTCAATGTCTGCATTATTTTTTAGCCGAATCTTTGTACTTCTTGCAATATATCGAGTTAATTTTGACTAAAAAAGAAACTGTTAAAATAGAATTGAAAATTAAAGTATATAATTAAATTGTATTGTAAAGGTAAAAAAGGATTTTCTGTAAAAATGGCGCTCGTTGAACGAGTCAACAAAAGCTTATTGATTAGTGGATGATAACGCTTTATAAATGGTCAGCCTCTTACGCCAGCGTCAATTTTAACTTTTTCTATTACTTTACCTCAACCAAGATGTTGTTGCAAAGCTTCAAGCTAACTAAAACATCAATATTTCTTACTTTTACATCATTTTAATTAATTTTCAAATTGCATGTATATAATTACCAAAGTTTCAACGTTATTAAACGTATAATAAACTTCGAAATTTTTGTATTATCATTTATTGATTATATGTAATATTTTTTCGACAGCGAGTTTTTGTCGTTTTACGAAACGTGATAGAATTTTTAACAATGTAATGTATACACCATTTTTTAAATGTATTTTCTTTTGTAACTAATTTTTGCGCTTAAATGTTGTAGCTACCTACATTATTGTTCCATATAAATGATGGCTCCATTAACTTGGATCCAAGAAAAATGTTCTAATTCCGGTGTTTTTTTTTTCTTCTTCCTAAAAGATCCTTCAATTTATCTTAATACAGGTTGTAACAAAACATATATTATGTACTAATATATCACTTTGACATTGCAAATCACACTGTTTCTGTCTTTATTACCTGACAGAATAAGAACACCGGTTCACTCGTTATTTAATAAGTTCATACTAAACTTCTTGTTACTTTTTTATTCAACAAACATGCAAAAATCTATCTTTAAATATAATTAAGAATTATTTGTGTTGTTTTTTTTTTGTTTTTGTTATTGGTGCTGAAATCATTTTTTTATTTTTTTGTTTATGTGAAAAATAATTTTTGTTAAATGTACGACAAAAATTAAAGTTTACTTAATAAATTATTTATTTTTTATTCAAAATTATTGATATTTGTTTTATTTTGTTTTTTATTTAAATAAAAAAGAGTAATAAAAATCAATTGAGAGAAATTTAACATTAATGACAAAATAAAATTCGTTTATTTTTATACTGTGTTAGGCTCAATCTACAATAAAACATTTTGAAGACATTTTAACTAAATACAATAAATTGCTAAAAGTTTAATTATAAACATATTTCATATGTTTATTTTAAAAGCACCTCCACCAAAAGGTGTCATAGTATAAAACGATAAATATTGAATGTTTCCAATTTTATATTAATATTAGACAATAATTATTTTCTTAGTTTTATATTTTTTACTAGAAATAGTAAAGATTGATTTTTTTCTGCAAATAAAAGCCGAAAAAGATGTGCGCGGTTAACATGAACGATAGTTGTAGTAATAGTGTAGAAAAGTAGTAAAAATATTGGTTGGGAAAAAAAATGTTGTCATCAATCGTTTCCCGTATTAATTGTATTATCGCGAAAATTACAATTGTAAGTAACCTGATAAATGATGCCATTAAATTGTGCAATAAATTAAAACTGTAATTCAGAGCAAATGAAGACAATAATTCACGGATTTTCATCACCTCTGACTGCTGTTACACAACAGGGACCTGTCTGAACTTCTATGAATTATTTCATTCTGCCTTTTCTGTTCTATTCTGTTCTGTTCTGTTCAACTTGTGATATGCTGCACGCGCACGCGCATTCCTATCCTCATTCGCACCCGCACTCGATCTTTTCATTTATCTAACACCCCATTCTCTAGTTTGCTTCCCATTTAATTTTCTTGCCGTTTTCAATTTTGCATATTCTGCTTTAGCTTTCCTTATGATTCAATATTTATATGTGTTTACAATTTCATGGTTTTCGTTGATTAGGGATAAATTTAATTGAAACAAAATTAAAGAAAAACAATCATATTCTTTGTCTATTTCTATTATTGCAAAAAAAAATTTTGAAATGTTTATGTATTAACTTTATTTAAAAGCTACATTTTTAAAAGTGAACAACTTCTATACAGAGAGATATAACATAAATATTATATAATACAATATTAAAATTATTATTAAATTCAAATTATTGCATGGTGATTATTTTTGTATGTATTTGTAAATTTTTATTTTGCATTTATTAATTTATTTTATTATAACACGGAAAAGCTGAATAATAATCACGCAGTTGCAAAAAAAAAGTATTTTCACTCAAATGATGCATCTCATTTGTTTATAATAATAATAACAATTTATTTCAATTTTTTCGATATACATGTTTGTACATATAGAAAACGTTACATACAAAATATAATATGCAAACAACAGAAATCAAAAAAAAATTAAACACAGTTTATTGTGGAATCTATTTTTTTTTTTATTAAATAAAACGCACTCTCTAATAAATACTTTTTACTTTGATTTTAAATGTGTGTATATTTCCGCAAATTGTTATAAAGATCAATAATTGTTATAAAACTTTTTTTATTTTATTTTTACATATATTGACCTTGGATACGAGTCCATTAGCCAGCTACTTTGATATTATTTATTAAAGTGTATTTTTAGACGAAACAAAGACAACACAAACATCCATGAACCCGGGCCCGCACAGGTACGAGTGGTTTCAGACACAAGTGACACACGTCTCAAACCGCTCGGCTGTGCCGGCCGGCATATTATAAAACTTAAAATTACTTATTTTCATTCATATTGTTACACAATTTATTAAATGCTTTTACGGTCATGGTCATGATTGAAATATTGTTATAAGTAAAAATATATGTAATATTAATTTTCTAAAATTGTTAGATTTAACATGGAGAGTAATTATGAATACATAGTGTTACTTTTAATCTTAAGAATAATAGTTATTTTGTATAAATTAAGACTTATTAAAATCTTCGATTAATATGTTTAATTCTAGTAACTTATCTCTATGTTTTACTTGTTTATCATTAATGTCATGTGTATTTTTTCTGATAAAGATATATGTAGAGTATATCGAAAAGTCGATATATAAATAAAATATATACAGTACTGAATCCGAAAGCTTTTTTATTTTAATATTTAATATATTTTCCATATTGTAGAGAACAGATAGAATACTGTAGTATTGTGATTTGTTTGCAGAGCTAATAGATCCATGCCGCGACAAGCAGTGTGGTTTCGGCGCAAGATGTGTGCCAACTCCGGATGGACGGAATGCAACGTGCCAATGCCCGGAGCGGTGCGCCAACTACGGCGATCACACTCGATCGCGGCCCGTGTGCGGTTCCGATGGACGCGATTATCCCGATCAGTGCGAACTGCAGAAAGTCGCCTGCACCACTAACACTAACATCACCGTTAAATTCTATGGCAAATGCGGTAAGTTTCCTTTTTTTTTTCAGACACTAAAGTAGTTCTTCTTCTTCTTCTCATATAGAAGGAGTTTATTTATTGAAATTTTGGCATTTATTTATATGAATATATCGAGTTGGAAAAATATTTCGAAATGGATTAATATTTCGAAAGATTTTCAAAAATGTTAGGAATATTAAAACTTGTCTTTCTCATTCTTTTCAAATTTTCATACAATCATTATTATATACAGTAATGCCCATAGAATAAACATTTTTTGTTAAAAATAATGATTCCTTAAAATAAAAATTCTAGAATTCCATAAGAAATCTTTCTATGTATATTGCAACGAAATTGCGTACGGAATCCAAAAAATTTTATTTTAAGAAACCATTATTTTTATCGAAAATATTTATGCATACAGTATTTAAAATGCTATAAATATATATATGAAATATTAAAATTAATTTTGCAAAATAAATAATTGATTAATATACTAGTGTTTTTTAATAAATCATTTTGGCGATATTATAAAATCAATATTTTACTATTATCGGAGAACAACAAATCAAAGTTTTTTACTTATTATTACTGCTTTAAAACTTGATTACAGATTATTTAAGTTAATTAAATTATCACAATTATGCAATTTGTCAATTTATTTTTATTTTTTTTTTTTTTTTGATTAAAATATATTTTACGTCTTTAATATTTTATTTTTAATTTCAAATTGTATAACATACATTAAGTATGTATAACGTATATAATTGATTCTGTTTTACATTTCTATTTTTCAAAATAACATTTTATAAATTTTTTATTGATTATTAGACAATATTTGTTTTATTTTTACATTTTTAACACATGTATCAGCCACAGCAACTAACGCTTTAAGCCAGAAACAAAGTTTATTATTAATTTCAAAGTAGTTTTACACGAAACAAAGACATTACAAATATCCATGCACCGAGCGGGATTTGAGCTCAGTTCCGCACAGATACGAGTACGAGCGGTGTCAAGCACACACCTTAAGCCGCTATACTGGCCGGCTTTTTTGCATTTATTTTCTCCATTAAATTATCAATATATTATTAAAAATTTATAATTTTTACAATTATATATATATATATATATATATATATATATATATATACCAGTGATCAGAAGGTTGTGGGTTCAAATCCCGTCGGGTGACATAGTTTTTTAAATGAATTTTTAATTTATTATATAATAATTAATATTAAATATTAAACACTTGAATATGTTAATATTCCGTACTGAGAATCACTCTAATAAAATATATATATATATATATATATATATATATATATATATATATATATAAATTTGAAGAGGACTTAACTTCTGTAAATAAAAATTACGTAAATAAACAAAAATATAATAAATTTTGTATGAGTATGAATGTCTTAGGAAAGAAATTTTAGTACGAGATAGTATAGAAGTATCGATATATAGATCAAGAGTGTTAATGTTAGTAGGTATAAGGTGTTATATATACATATTATATGTACATAGGTAGGATATGTTTATTTAAGTGAGTCGAGTCGAGTCGAGTTAAGTTAGTTAAACTTTTCGATGAAATGTTTGATGGGACATAGCGATAATACATTTAGTCGGGGTCGGGATCGGGGTCGGGGTGTTCATTTCACTGTGAAAATGGACGTTTAAATTATGTATTTGCATCGATTTGGTCTAGACTGACCGCGAATAGCACCAGAAATATCCTGCTTGGCCGCATACAAGCGCAATAGAACGTTAACTAACTCTATTGACATCGCACATCGGCATAGGCATCGGCATCCAAGCACATTGGTATAGTCTACTCTCTGTGTCATGCTTCTGCTCTGTCTCTGTGCCCGCCGCATGTGGATATATCATATATTTAATGGGAGAGCTGGGAGAGCGTAGCGGATAGCGTATGGGGTTTGCTTGCTGGGTTACATGGCATGGCATGGCATGGCATTGGCCTGGCTTATCTCTACTTTTATGTTCGATGACACGATGAAATGTGATCGCCTAGACAAAGATGAATGCTCCCGCCTTGCAAATCGGTAATTAAGATGATGTATTTGACACATACCCGCGGTTAATGGCGCTTTTTACACACTTTACTTCCACATTCATTCTTCTATTCTCCGACGTACGTTTTTACATCGATGCACAACGGCACATCCACTACTTGTACCTATTCAAATTGACCTATATCGCACATAATCAACACAAATGCATTTCTTTTCGTTTTTCTTCTTTTTATTCGCCTATACGCGCACCATGACGTCGCGATATTTGATTTTTCATACATGTTTTGAACGTCAATGAATTTCAGAAATATTTTCAACGCTTTATTGAAGAATGGAATATGTGGCGCGCCATTACTTTTTAATCTTGTTTTGTGTTAATTTTCAGAAAAATTGAAAATAACATAAAAAAAAAAAACTAATGTAAAATCAAATTAACATCTAAATATTAATATGCAGATGTGAAAATTTAATTTTCATGAATTTTTCAAGCGTTCAATTAATATTAACATTATTTTATTATTACCATTTTTAAGTTAAAATTCTCTAGACTTTACAAAAACATTACCAAAATATATAATTACACATTTTTTTTAAAATACTGGTATTTTGCTTAAAAAATAATGTCGAATTAAATTTTCAAAATATATTTTTGAAGATACTTTTCTATAGTATGTTACCAAACTATCTATGTCTGTTGTTATATTTTTTAAAGCAATTTTTTTGCGCATTATATACAATTAGTGCATGTTTCTATTTCTCTATATAAACAATGTGTATATTGAAAGCATAAGCTGTATTATTTCACCGAGTTACGAAATAAGTGTACGAGGTGATTATTAAAAATTATGTATATAAAGAATTTTATATATAATGTATTTTTTATATATGTATATGCAATAAATATACTCAGCTATATACAATGTGTCTAAAGAATTTTCTATAATAATAATTAATTCCCTTAATTCCTGAGCGTAACATTGGATTATATATACTCAAGAAACTGATAATATAGTTTCATTAATAATTTTTACTTTTATTATCGTGTCATTAGCTCACACTCTTACAGCTTTTGAACTACTCAAACACAGTCGATATCAGTTCAGCGGTAGAAAGTTCTTATACATATATCAGAAATAATATTGTATTTAAATTCTGGAGTGAGCGTGGCACGAACAAGAAAATTTTAAGAATTCGATTTCGACACGCTTCTACTTTTTTACAATAGAACTTTGACAAATTATATCATGTGTTGTATATTTATCACTATTAAAAAAGAAATACAATTTAAAGTATGCATATTATTTATTTACGGCTACATAATTGAAAAATAAGAAACTAGTGATAGTTAATTTTTTTAGTAAAAAGAAAAAATATAGAAAAAAAAAGATAAAAAGTTGTGAAAAAATAAATGGTTGTAGTGTGAGCAGTATAAGTGACTATTGAATATTTAAATGTCATGTGTCAAAATCACCACATCGTCTGTCCAACCGGAATAGGCGAAAAGGACGTTAGGAAGTTAAAAAAAAGAATAACGTTCGAAACGGTAAAAAAAAAAGAGTCGTCGAATGGTTGGCAGCACGCGCGCCAGGCGCCACCATCCTAAACCTAATCGATACTACGATAAAAACAGCACAATAGAAAACCAAACATGTTAAATTGAATTAGAATGAAACAAATTTGTGTTCTAATTGACTACACTTTCGGCTAACGAACACGGAACAGTTGAACAGCGCAAAACAGAGTAAAACTGATCGGGGTAAAACGGGATAACGGGGATAACGGAAAAAGCGGACACAACAACCCCGCTCCTAGTCAGAAGAAAAAGAAACAAAATTAGATGGACAGAGATGTTTACCTTTTTCTTTTCTTTTTATTTCGTTTTACACCCAATGCCGAATGTCGAATTAGCGCTCGTCCCGTCAATATTTTCAACACGTAGGCATTATATTTGTTTGGCAGCCCAGCCCAGCCCAGCCCCACCAGCACCAGGCAACGGCAAAGGCACCGCCGCCGCGCACCGGTTTCAAATGACATAAAAGAACGACAACTTTTTAAGTACTCGGGGATTACATTTTTATTTATTTTCACTCGGTCTAAACACGTACTCGTTCTACCTACCTAATCACATTCTTTGCCTACACAAAGGTTATTCCAAGAAAACTGATTTTCTTCCTATTTCCACTGTGTCTCTTTCTCTAGTTATCATGATCCAATTTTGAATTAAGTTACTTTCAAGTTTACACAATTCTTTTTACCTATATATACTTATAACAAATTCATTCTGTCACTCCGGTCCGTTTTTTCTTTATTTTTATTTTTCAATACAAAAGATCGACTTTTACAAATTAATACCTTTTACGATACATGTTTCATTATCTTTTGTAAATTATATGTATCAACCAAATTAAGTTACTTTGTGGTATAGACAATTGAACTTTCAATTATAGTTTAAAATCAAGTTTTTAAATATGTTTAAAAAATCATTTAACTTAACTGTTATTTTAGTGAAAATTTTACTAACCAAAATAGAGACTCAAACCTAGAAAAATATTATTAATAAACCGGTAATTATTATCTAAAATACTAAAAAAATCCATAACACTTGCTTTTGTATTATCTATTTATTAAAATAACGAACGAAGGTAATATTACCGATAAATTACCCGTTACAGGTTACTTACGGCGATAATTTACCGGGCCAACATCTTTAGTCAAAATCAAAAATAAATATCGTAAATAACTGGTTTGTTACCATTATAATTTAAAAAAATATATATTTTATTTTTGAATATCGAAAAAAAAAAGAGTTTGCAAGAGTCTTGACATTATGGACAGAGTAAAAAAAGGAGTAAATTAGAATGATGTAGGTGATTTATCGATGTTTGCTGGTCAGGAATAAAGCTTTAATCCCCGTCAGAGCCGATATCTGTGACACTATACCGGCTTGTTACCTGTTCTAGTCAGGGCTAAACGTGTAATTACACTTGGTACACATAACCACAATCGGATGCTGGGGACTTATTACGTAAACATCATTAGTCACACGGCCCGCACTGCCCGCATTGCCCCCCCCCCCGCACCACCCGTTCTACCCAACTAACGGTCTACCAAGCTGATGGCGCTCATTCTATATCATTTGCAACGATCTTATAGATACGCGTACGAATTGTTTCAATTTGAATATTATTTATTGTCGCATTTTTACATCACTTTTTACTCGAGTACGTTCGCTTTAATTAAAACATATTACCTCTTAAAATGAAGATAAATTGCCGGCGATTATTTAAAATTCCGCTATTGTTTGAATAATGATTTCGACTTTATATTAAGTGGGTGTTTGTTGCTTCTTTAATATTTTATTTTTACAGTTTTTATTTTTTTTAATTAACTGTTTTACTACAAGAGTTATTTGAAATTAATATTCCGTATATTAAAATTATATAAATATATTTAAAAAACCCTAGTCTATATGTTTTCAATGATACATCGTATACTTGAATATCTTAATAATCATACTGTTAATGATAATAATTCATATTTTTCATAATTTCAATTTATTTTTGACACATGTTTTATGGAATGTAACAAAAACTCTGTTAGTTTTGGCTTTGAAGAAGATTTAAAATAAATCGAAAACTTGCCTTTAAAACTTAAATGAGTTTAATTTAAGAATCTTTCTACATTGGACTGATATACCCATTAATTTGTTATATATATATATATATATATATAAAAAAATTTTATAAAAAAATATGAAAATTTTGTTTGTATAATAATAAACACATTATTGTCGACTGAACATGTAGATTTTCAAACCAGTGCGAATAAAAAATAATATTTACAGTTTGGCGTTTATTTAAAATTAATATTGATAAATATGTAATTATACAAATAGTTGTCAATGATAACCAGCGAATAGAAGTGAGAATGTTTGCAAAAATGACATTGCAATGGATATTTAATATCGTAAATTTTTTCATTGTCAATACGATTTGATTGAAATTTGATTCATTCGAAAACAATTAATGTCGACGTTTTGTTTTCATGTTCTCTTTCTCTCCCAGGAGCGAAACTGTGCGAAATATAATAGATATCGATCTACCTTTATAATATTCAATTGTATGTGTGTGACGACTATGTTATACAATATGTAGATACAAAATTACTACCGTACTAATTAGAATATTCATTTTTCTTTGTGTATTAATTACCATAAAGAGATTCATTGTTACCCGAAGCAAGAAAAATGTTCATAATTAACCGAAACAGATGTAGTATTATTATTATTACATTATACGTAATTCATGAATTTTGATATCACATGCACATTTAACTTTAACATTAACTATCATCATAAAGTATAACTTAAAAATATTAATTGCGTTGTTGCTCTTTCTGATAAATGCTGTCATTTATTTTAAACATTTACAAATATTAAAAATAATTGAATCTAAATGCAACAATAATATTAATTGGAACAATTTGTAATCCTTATCTATGTTTGAAATCATTATTCATTCAACCGATATATTGATTGATAATATTGTTTTAAACCTATTATAGAAATTATTTACTATGAACTAATTATATAAATTTGAAAAATATTAATATTTTTATATGCAGTATTGTTATACGGGGATGTTTAAAAAAAGGCGTACAAATATTAGTGGTATTTAGTATAACGAAAATTAAGTCGTAAAGTTTAATAAACCGTTTCTAAGATATAGAACGAGGGAAATTTATTTTAAAGCCTCCTAGTTCTGATTTTAGACTTTTTACCGTCGCGTCGTATCACATATGATAATGGAGATATTGCAGATTTTTTTGCTTGAGAATACTTTAAAAATTTAGTATAAATAATTTTGACGATATGCAAAAACGAATTGAGCAGACTGCTAGATAATTATAAAGCAAATATTTTTGAAAGGGTGAGTTTCTTCTTGAGAACATGTAAGGCCTTCGTTAACATAGAAAAAAAGCATTTTAAATATCTTAAACAGTAAATGTATTTTTTGCGTTAAATAATTTTTAAATTATTTTAAAGGAAATTTATTATTATTATAAAAAAAAAAAAAAACAAGAGATATCTTAGAAACAATTTATTTGCAGACTCAAATTTATTAAAACATTTTTAATTTAATTTTTGTTGTACTATAGACTTTTAAAATTTGTAACTTTTTGTTCAACACTTGTATGTATATCTTAATGATAATCTAATTTATTTATTTTTAATAATTTGTTAATTTATTAACATTTTATTTATAAAGTATAATTATTAAATTTAAATTTTATTAGATGTAAAATATTTTAGTTTTGTTCTATATATTTCAAATTTATTTATTTATTACGAAACTAACTCAATTCAAATTATAATTATTGAATATTCTGATTCAGTCAAATTCGAACCAAGCAATGAATTCGATTATTTATTACTTATTTAGCAAATAAGTAGAATTAGATCAATATGTGAATCATTATTTTTATAAATTTGTATGTTGTTATAGTTGTGATGAGTAATGCATGTCATTTGTTATAAGTGTTTGACGTTTGTTTATTTTATTTTGTTATATTTTTGCTTCTGTTATACAATTTGGTAGTATAAAATTTCAAAAATATGTAAAATTTATTGAAATAAATCATACTTACTGTATATGCAGTAAAAAAGAGAAAATGCAATCTGTAGGAAAGTATCATTCATTTTACAGATGTTGACGACATAAAAGAAAAAGTATAAAGTTTTTATACTAGTTTAATTTTCTACAAGCATCATATTATTGTTTACAAAGTAATAAAAAAAGATTTGAGTAAAGTTATAAAATAATAACTGGTGTCGAGACTAATTCAAGTGAAATTTCTAAAGAGCCGAACAAATAGCTCCAAAATGAGTTTATAGAGAGTTGAAGGCAGCAGGTAGGGTAGCACGATATTTCATATTTGGCTCGGTTAGATTCATCGTCATCGTCATCGTCACCGTTACACCGCAGGCAAATAATTATTACAAAACACTTAAAGAAAAAGCGTGGCACCAATGGAGCGGTGGGGTGGGGGGCGTCAGACGGGCGTTCGGTGGCGGTTGTAATACTAGCAGCGGCCGCTGCGCTGAGCGCTTTCTGTGCTCGCTCGGTAATTGAGCAACCTGTTGAAATTGCGATGAAATACGCGCTGGCGCTGGCGCTGAAGAAAATTAACGCGTTGCTTGCCTGCTTGTGCTTGCTGCCTCTCCTGTATCCCGTACGTTGCCGTCGCGTAGCAATGCTTCAGTCGGTTCAGTCGGTTCAGTCGGTCCTGCCCTTCCTTAAAATGGCAAACACGTGGATGTGCACGCTAAAGATTGTTAAACGCCAAACAAACTTTAATCATGTCTAGTTTAGAGTGTTTTCCCTGTAAATACACTCGTTTACCTACTAATTGCAATTACACTACAAATGCCCTAAGATATCACTACGCTACTGCAATGCAGCTACACTACTATTTCTATTCTTTCTATATCGCTCTGAAAACTCAACTTATTTCTTTGTTTCTAATTTATGTTTCATTCATATGCTTTAGAAATAATAAAATAAAACTGCATTAGGTTAAAGTTCTGTATTAATATTTATTTATAATCGACGTTTCGACGAACTCAACGTCCGTCTTCATTAGGAAAACTGATAGAAATGACATTTACAGTAAATAACAGAACATAGAAACAAGTTACTAGGTAACAAATAAGTAACTAGATTATAAAATTTTATAGATTTTTAATTAATGAAAACTAAATTTTATTTAACTCAGTGCCTTCACACTGATTGATGTTACCTTTTTCTTTATAAATTTCTATAGGTATAATGTCATTATTTATGAAAGCTTTATTCACGAATCTAAACTCATTGTAAAATGTTAGTGTCACTTATTGTTTCCGCAGAAGAAGAATTTGAATCTACTAAGGTGTTTGATTTAGTTTAAAAAAATTAACTAATAAAAACCCATTAGGTAAAGATGGTAATATTATATTTGAATATATTTGTTTTCATAAATATTGTTTTGCAATTATAATATTTTTTATTTAAAGAAGCAATCTTAAAATATAAAGAAATTAAATTTAAAAATGAAAAATAATAAAGTTATATCACGATTATTAAAATACATATTTTTTCGTAAAAGTATTTAAAAATGTACAGACATAACGCAATAAAAAAATTGTTTTTGGAGCGCTAAAACTTGTTGTGGGTTATGTAAAATCATAAAACTAAGGATGATTGATAGAATTAATGTTGTTGGTAAAGATATAAATCTTGTGTTGAATGTTGATAAGTGCAAAGTTTTAGTTTTTGAGAAGGGTGACTTGATGACTGAATGTAATGTATATATTGATGGTGCACGTTTAGAGCAGGTAGATGAATTTGTGTATTTGGGTAGTTTGCTGTCTAGAGATGGCCGTTTTGATCGTGAAATTGAAAGGAGAGTAAATGCTGGTTGTAAGGTTTTGGGTGCTTTGGGAACTTTTGCTAGGAATGTAAATGTTTCCAAAGAAGCCCGTTTGAGTATATACAATGCAGTTTTGGTGCCTATGTTGATGTATGGTAGTGAATGTTGGGTTTGGTTGCAAAAGCATAAACGGAAAATGACTGCTGTGGAAATGAGATTTTTACGTGGGGTATGTGGTGTAAATAGGAGAGATCGGGTACGAAATAGATTAGTGTATGACTAGTGTGAAATTGAAAAAAATGTTATAGCAAAAGTTGGTGTTAGTCAGTTAAGATGATTCGGACATGTTGAGAGAATGTCTAATGAACGTTTGGTTAAAAAGATTTATTTGAATGATTTTGATGGTATACGTTTGCGTGGACGTCCGATGAGTAGTTGGAGTGGTATGATTGAGAGTGTTTTGCGTGAGCGAAAGTTTTCAAGTAGTAGGAATAAAAGAGCATGTATGAGAGGAATTATAAATGTGGATGAACCGAAAGTTGCTTGTTTGGATAGGAATGTTTGGAGGCGACTGATTTCGGGATGATGAAAAGAGTTTGTGCCACACCCTTTTGGGTACATGGCGTGATTGTGTATGTATGTATGTATAAAACTAACTAAGACTTAATTTTAAGTTTGAAATTTAGTTATTTTTTTGACTCAAAATAAAATATTGAATTTATAACAATTACTGACTAGCGTTGAATATTAGTTCATCATAAGTTTTGTACTAAATATTTTTTGATGGAAAAATTAAAGTTGGATTTTTAATATTCACGCTATATCATTTGATTTAAGGTAATATTCAAATTTGACGTTGCGTTTTTCAATACAAACAAAATTTATGTTTTATGCGACTGGCCTTCAAACGTAAATTTAAATTTATTTGTAGAAACACATACTTTGACTGAGTTTTTTTGTATTTTGACTATTTTTCTATGTCGATTATGTTTTTTATATTATGATTATAATGTGATATATATATATATATATATATATATATATATTATATATAGATATATATATATATATATATATATATATATATATCTATATATATAATATATATATATATATATATATTATATATAGATATTTATATATATATATATATATATATATATATATATATATATATATATAAAACCAAATGATTATGATTCGTTTTTTTCGTGTATAATAGAATCACATCTGATAATGCGTGTATTAAAAAATCATTAATAGATAATCGCAAAAATATATTATAAATAATGTTTTCTAATATATTTTAAATAGTTATTTGATATATTTATTCTTTTCACTTAATATTTAATATATGTATATCAGTTACAAACTAGAAGTTTTGATTTCTAATAGATAATATACTTTTACAAATTTTGATAATAAAAAGTAAATAATAAGTATAATTATAAACTACAAAAAAAATTATTAATTGTAAAATCTTGAATTATTATTTATCGTAAATTCAAAATTATAAAAAATAATAAATATGATATAATAATATATATATATATATATATATATATATATATATATATATATATATATAAAATTATAAAATCATTTTTTTTAAATATATAATTTTAGTAGAATCGAAATAGTATACTAACTGCTATATGTATAATGTCATTATTGAACTAGCAACATAATTACCTCTTTCCACATAGGCATCATGATAACGTAATATTAATGTTATGATACGCTTAAAGAAAAACAATATTTTGTTACAAAATTTATAATATTGTAATTCTCGTAGATTTCAATCTTCACATAAATAAATATGTAAAATAATATTTAAGTGTGTCGATTACACAAAAAATGCCTAACAACATGATTTATTTGTCAATCTAATTGGGTAGTTAACTAATGATTAGTTAACAAAGCTTAATCATTTTATTTATATACTTACACAATATAAATTATGTATGATGTATGACGAACAATGGAGTTAAAATGATTTTTGTCAAATATTGAATTCAACAACTACAATACAATGAAAATAATTGAATTACGTATGTTGTATAGTATAAAGAAGTAAAGTTCATTGATAATATGATATATAAACGGTTGAATGGAAACTTTTTCTCCAATTTCAAATCGCAAGAGATGCGCGTTATAATCAAGTTGTACAATAGTTGAAGCGGCCCAGAGCCAAAAAAGAACACGAAAAAGAGACAAACCATTTCTACGTATCTCCATGCACCAGCCATAATCAGCGGAGCGGCGGATGAAGACATACATATAACGACAAAAAGAGTAGTAAGCAAGTTCCCGGAACTTAATCACGGGAATGCTCTATTTAACATCTATTTTATTCGAAATTCAACTAACACCACACCACACCATACCACTCCGACGCGACACCCCAACTCGACTAGATTTCGCATATAACGAGATAGTTTTTAGTTTATGAAGTTGTAAAGGAAACTCCGTCACTTTTCTCTATCACTTATTTCTTAACGTTTCCTATATAGCTAGAGAGCTAGTCGAATTCGTCTGGTTGTTTTTTCGTATAGGCAGGGTAGGGTGTTCGGGCAGTGACAGTGGCAGTGGTAGTGCTAGAGCGCTCTGCCCCTTATGCGACAAAATTCTACTCAAGTGGTCGCGAAAGTTAAATTAAAAAGTTATTGGAATTTCTGAATGATTGCGAAGTTGTCATCAAAAAGTTTGCTCAAGTTAATATCGCTAACGGTGCCAATGCCTATAACATGTTGAGTATTCTTGCCTTCTGCTTTTCCTTTCGGCTACTGCTTACTGCCCTGCTTCCTATAGCTGTTTACTGCCTGCCTGCCTGCCTGCCTTTTGCGATGCCAGATTTCGCATTCGAAAACTCTCAATTCAACGAATAAACTGTTGTCATAACTTTAACGCCCAACTACTATTCCATCTTTCCTGAAAAGATTGATATTGCTTGACGTTAACTTAATTCACTTTAAAACTGCAAGCTAGGAATTATTTCTTTTTTTTTTGTTTCGATTGCATTCAAAACGAAAAATAAACAACATTAAAAGCATATGGATAAACCCATATAAATATTTCGAAAACTACTCATCAGATCAAAAAAGTTACCAATACAATTTGTTCATCTCGGCGGTGGCAATCGAATGATGCCCCTTATCACCCATTCTGGGGGTGGAGTGGGCAAATTTGGATTCTCCAGAAAAAAATGACATTAATTTTATCTATGATTATTCCCCCTCCCCCGCTACACCTGGAGAAAGAGGATTTAACTGATGTATAGCCTGCATTAGAACAGTAATGACTTCAAGTTATAGCGGAATCTGTTCAGAAAAGTACAATCAATGAAAGCAAGTCATAAATGTTTAAAATAAAGTGACAACTTTCGTGATTGATTTTAAAGTAAATTTTTTCTTTCATCCCAAGGTTGAGCCGGCAGAGGGGAGTTAATGGTAAATGGAATTTATGTCATGTTTTTCTGAAGAATCCAAATCTGCAATAAAAAATGAAGGTATCCATTTAATTTAAAATTGATACTTATAAAATTCTAAAAAGATATACTTAAAGAAGAAAAAAAAAACTTAAAGAACTGAACTATTTTAATTGTATATTAATAAAATAATTATTTAAACAAAAATAATGTTTGTAAAATAAGGAATAAATAATAATATTAATAATAAAAAATAATTTTAATTAAAATATTGAATTAAAAATGATATAGGTACTTGTATATTTAAAATAATAATTACTTTTATGCAACAGGATATATTATATAACAAAATACGAATAATTATTAATTAATTATAATTTGATACCTATATACGATATAAATTTTGAATAGTTTTGTTAATTTATTGCACGTTGTGTTTTACGATACAATCACTAAAATATATGTACGTACGATCAATTGGTGTTTCAATTTAAATTTAAACATATTTGTTTCAAATATAAAGATACATATATTTTATAAATTCATTATTTTTATTATATTATCGGTTGTTGGTTAAGACCGAGAGAATATTAGCTTAATCTAAAGGTTGTCAAGAAATTATTCAACTCAAAATTAATAATAAATATTTTGTTATATAATAATAATAACAACGACTGCAAATCTAATTTTTCAATGTTGATTACAAAATGTTATTTGTGATTCTATTTGATATTTGATTACATAAATTAATAATCGATTCATGAATCAAGCGCAATTTATTGAATTATTTGAATTTTCGGCGCTTATTTTTGAAATTTCAAAATAGTTTTTGTTTTTCGGTGTATGTATTTTATTTTTAATCTTTTATACATTTTCTAATTATAATTTTCCAATTTGAGCGATTATGTATGAGCGAAAATGTAAATATAAAATATCTTAAATATTATAGAACTATTATTTATTATTATTTTATCAGATTATAATTCGCTTTTTTTTTTCGGAAAAATAATGGCACATATTTTTTATTTTATTTTAGATTTCTTTTAGATAAAACTTGTACAATCATGTGTACAAATTAATAAAAATTTCTTAAAATCAGAGTAAAAATTCTTTAAAATTATTATAAAATCAGTTAAAGATTTTCTTAAAATCTTGAAAAATCTCGATTAAAATCGTTACAAATTTCATATAAAATATATCAATCATACTTAAAATTTGTACAATCTGATGTATAAAATTTGAAGAAGTGGTTTTCCCCTCATAAAAATGCGTTTCTATATTTTAAATCTTTTAAATATTTTAAAAATCTTACACCTTAGAAATGGTTTTAGCTTTATTTATATTTTAAATGTTAGATATAACTAAGAGTATTTAATTTATAATAAAAATAGTTTATATTTAATATACAGTGATGGGCAAATGTAAATATCTCTGGAGTTTTTAGAGATATCGAAATGAAATTTGGTAGGTAGATATTACAGTAAATTATTTATTTGCGATGAATGTTTTTAACAATTTTGAGCTTCCGGTTTGACCAGACGTAATGCCGATGTTAAATTTTGTAATGAAACACCCTGTATATTATTTTAATTTTAAATAGAACATTTTATTACGATTACAAAAATATGGAGTTCGATAACTTTGTCTTCAAGGCCAACCGAGATATTAACAAAAAAAAGTACTTTTAAGACAAAGGATAATGAGATCTAGTAGTCTATAAAACAAACATAACAATCACTTAGTAACTAAAATTAAATTTATACAAAACAGTAGAATAAAACAGGAGTACTGCGTAAAGTGAAAATAAACTTAATATATTAACCATGGTAATAATAGATACATTCATATTTTTCGATTAGTTATTCTAGAGTTAACCCTATGCTATTAACATTGATGGAGTAACTTATTTCGAATTTATTCTAGAGTTAGTAGTTAACTTTTGTTTATTATTACCAAGGTAAATGTTCAAACTGAGCACCGTTTACTTCTTGACAGTAGGCTACTCTGTTGAAAAATTCTTTTATAGCATTGGCTACTTTTTTGTTAATGCATAGTTGGCCTTAAAATAAAAACTATCAAACTCCATATTTATGTAATCGTAATAAAATGTTTTATTTAAAATTAAAATAATATGCAGGGTGTTTCATCAAAAAATTTAAAATCGGCATTACTTTCGGTATAATCGGAAGCTCAAAATTGTTAAAAACATTAAACAAAAATACATAATTTACTGTAATATCTACCTACCAAATTTCATTTAGATATCTCTAAAAACTCCAGAGATATTTACATGGTTCCACACATTTGCCCGTCACTGTATAATAAAAGCAGCCGTAGGCCAGTGGTAGCGTGCTGGTATTAAAACTCTATACCACTGAACTAATATCGGCTGGGCCTGAGTGGTTCAGAACCCACTATAAGCTGTAGGTTCTTTGATTGGCTGCGGGCCAACGACTCGCACCGTTGACAATGCAAGTAAAATTGTTAAGGAGCTATATGTTCAGTTTCTCGAGCATATAGCCCCTATGTTCCACCTAGGAATTACGGGAACTAATGATGATATAATGAAAGCATAAATTAATTTTGAAATTATAACTTCTTTTATCTAAAACTACTCCAAAAGGGGCATAAATACGTGCTATTATATTTTTTGAAATAGTATTTTTTTTTTTAAATGAAAATTTTTAATATATTAAAAATATTTTTTGATACAACGAAATATTTCTTTATAATATGGAAATAAATTTTAAAAATCAAACAACATCTTATTAATATATACATATATCACGATTTATTCGATCTTTAAAAAAATAATTCTGACACTAAATACAGAGAATAAAATGTGGTTCACAAATACATATTTTTTTTAATTACTTTTATATATTATTTTTACAGTTAACACTAATACTTAACCAATATTTTTTTCTATTTTTTTTCTTTATTATGTGTAACATGATAAGTTATAGATTGCAATTTGATTATATTTTATATTAAATTCCTATCTTAATTGTATGATTAATAATTTTTCAAATAAAATTCTAAAAAAGATATTGCTCCATTTATCGATAAGCAGTAATTAACAACAAATTTAATATTATTATATTAACAAAATGCTAATTATTTTGTAAATGTGAATAAATTGCTGAAATTCATAACTAATATTAATATATTTCAAATTACTAAATTATGTCTAGTTTGTAATAATTTTATGAATTAAAAAAGTTTCAAATTTACTCTTCGCATAATTAACATATTTTAAATAAATAAAGAGGAAATGTTACATATTGGAATAAACTAATTAAATTTGTAAATATTTTTTAATCTATTTTATTAATAATTAAATATTATTTAATTATTTATCTTGTAGAGTTTTATTGAATTGTTCATAAATATGTTTCAGTATTGTAAATTTATCAAGCAAATTTATTTATTGTGACATTAAATATATTATTATTGATAGTACCTTAGATTTTTCGATATTTTGACTGTACTTTTAATATTTAAGTTTTTATAAAATTCATAACTTTGCGGACTAATAACGTTAGTTAATAATAGTATATTATGTTACGAGGAGTAGTAAGCGATGATTATTGTGTTGAGCCCAGATATTTGTGGCCGACGCGACGCGACGCAAAGCCGAGAAGCCAAGCAATCTGAGTGAAACTGAAAAAGAGTTTTCTATTCCAAGTGACATATACGATTTTTCCTTTAAACGTTCTAAACAAAACTAAACTAAAAATAAATAAAAATACATGCAAAGTAACGTTAACCTTACTAACAGTTGTAGAATAATATGTATATATTATTTATATTTGTTGCGTGATTTGTGAGAATAAATCTTTCTTTGGTCAAATATACTATTTCTGACAAATTTGGCGGTATGCATTGCATTTCTTGCACTTCTTCGCACATTGTCAATAATCAAATTGAAATTCAAGCGAAAATAAATAATGCAACTGTCAATTAACTAAACTTGACTTTAAAATTTTTAATATAGTCGTTGGAAATGTCATATTAAAAATACACTAGACCGTGCTTCTTTGGTCGAATATGCAGTTTCTGACCAATCTGTTGAGTAAAATCGGTTAAATAAGATGGCCATAATAAAATTTTTAAAACTTTAGTAATTTTTTTCACGAAAAGTTGGCAACACTGGATATTAATAAAATTATATAATTAATGGGAGTATTAGGGAAATCTTTCATCAAAATCGGATAAATAACGTAGCCAATATGAATTTTTAAAAACTTTAGTAATTTTTTTCTCGGAAAGTTGGCATTACTGGAAAAAAATAAAACCAAATGATCTTGTTGGGTACTAGACAAATTTATCCTGAAAATTTCATTAAAATCGGTTGAACCGTCTAGGAGGAGTTGCGGCCACAAAATTTTGACTTACGACCGAGGGAGCGAGCGAGCTGACGACGCACACACATACACCCACATAAACTAAGTTCAGATTCGTCATCTAGGGACTATATGAAGAATTTCTATACACAAATTTTTATTTTAAATGTTACAGACACCGTACCAAACGCTATACCACTTTTTCCTTGCAGTCAAAGTGGTAATAAATCCGATAAAAATTAAATTGTTTATTTTAATTTTGAGAAACATCTGCATTTGTACTGAAATATATATATACATATATATATATATATATATATATATATATATATATATATATTTACAACAAGAATTAGTTTATTTATACACGTCCTGAGTTGCATATATAAACTTGAAAATAACAAGAACGGAATAACACAGTTTTATTCAAATTTTGCTGTCAGGAGACATAAGAAAAGTCGTAACTCTTTATTAATTATTTGTTGTAAAAAATGACAAGGCATTTACTTGGGAGTGAATTGTGACTCCTAGGTTACTCCAGCTGTCAACCGACACCAAAGACGATGTATTTTGTTACATGGCTAAAATACGACACTTAGACAAAAAAACACACACACACACATACACACACATAATTCATGTGAAATTGGGCTTTATAATGTACACGGCTATAGCTACAGTCGTTCCGAGATGCCTCAACTACATAAATATCTTCTTCATTCGTTATATTTTCTGACAGATGGATATCTGCACGTTTCGCACTGTAAAAGATGGAAACATATTGTAGTACAAATAGAATTTTTAAGTGATCTGAGTATTACATCTGTTCCGAGATGAACATCCACAATCTTCAGAAATTAATGGCATTTTCATAAATATTTTTATATATAATAAATACAGTTGAGTTATTGAACAATATAGGTACATAGATACATAATTATCGTATTTCGCGTTTGTGTTAGTGACGTATAACTTTATTACGAGTAAATGCTTCTCCAATTTCTTATTTTGCAAATTATGTATACACAAACTATTATAATGCTAACAATCTATTTGGTCACGATTTTATTATTGATATTCTATTGAACGTAAGTTTATTAACGATTCTAATTATAGTCTCTATATTATTAATATTTGTAATAGTCATATAATACAGGAAATCACATGTACTATTCAACAAATTGATTTATTTTTCTTAAAATAATTGAATAGTCTGTAGTTACATTAAAATAAAAATTTTTATTTAAACATCGTTTACGAACAAGATCTAATTTTTTATAATAAATTAATCATAATTTGAACCATTTAACATTTGTAATTAGTTATAAGTAACTGCAACGCATAATTTATCAATAACATTATCTATGGACTGTAAAAAAAATATATCTTAAATTTATGTAATTTTACATAGGTTTTAACGGTAAAAATAACAAAATTTTGTGATAATTTACGTAATATTACATTTTTTATGAAAAATTACATTTACAATATAAGTAAAATTACATAATTTCTTATTGTAAAATTTCATAATTTTTTTACAGTGTATTCTATACCAGCTACGAGTACAAAAGATAAATCGTAAATCTAAATAGAATTTAAAAATGAACATGAAACGTGTGATGTTAGCGCAAAAATCGTGAAGCAAGTTTCCACTTTTCGGAGGTGGGTGCTGACTACCGGTATCGTCACCAACACCGATGCGTGCCAATGCGAACGTTGCGTGGCATGGCGTGGCGTAGCATATTTGTGTTTGTGTGTGTGTGTGTGTGTATTTGATCTGCCAAAGCTCGTTGCTGTACAAATCTATCTCGCGCGTTATATTCAATTTCAAATAGCATCAGCAGGCAACAGCTAGCAGGCAGGCAGGCAGGCAGGCAGGCAGTATAGGGAGCAAGCTGCAAGCAGCCAGTTGTATTTCATAGGAAGAGTGTGTTGATGCAGGCACAGGCAGTATTAGGGGTTTTCATTGACGAATGATTGTATAGAACGCGGATTACATTTTTCCTCGGGCCTTTGTCAGGACTGTAAGCTCGTTTAATCGCTATTTTACAAAATGGAAATTTATTTACCTACGTTCACTCTATTATTGTACTGATGCCAGTACCTACCGGATACCACGTTACCGGACAATAACTTCCCACCTAAATAAACTCTTTAGAAAAATTATTACATTATACATTAACTATATGTTCATTTACAACTACCACTATACTTTTATTCTACCCACAATGCTTGAGCCATATTATATTTACACATATACAATACCTATACATTTCACTTATAAAACTCGTATAGTCATTCATTTCTAATCTTGAAATAGTAAAAAAAAATTACATATTATTTCAGCAAAACGATGGTTAAAATAAATTTTCTGTAAAAATACATAATATAATTTTGTAATTTTCAGTAAAATAATTTATTTACCATATTATATATGTATTTTATATTATATACGTATTTTATATTTATATAATGCAAAAATTTTCCTGTAACGATTGTAAATTTACATATTAAACTGATGTAAATCAGTTGCCCCAGGTTTTTATACAAAATTACCGAATATTATTTACAGTGTAGTATAGTCCTTGTTTGTAATAACCACTATAAATACAGGATGGTCCAGAATTATGTACCGTAATTGCTAGAGCTGATAGTACGTTCAAAAATAAAGGTACCTTTTTATATATACACTTTTTTCCAAAACTCAATAATAAGGGAGATACAACCCTGTAAAGGAGTGAAATAAAAACCATTTTTCAACACTTAACACTTTAATCAAACTTAATGAAAACTTACAATTTTCAAAAGAATAATCATACAATACTAATATTAATTAGTCACCAAAATAATGTTTTACAGCAGATGTTCAAAATGTCCTCCATTTTGTTGTATACACAATCTAATTATTTTATTTAGTGAACGCATTATTCCATTTAATGTTACTGCATTGTTTTGTAAGATATTATGAAAAAAAAATGGCTTTTATTTCACCCCTTTACAGGGTTGTATCTCCCTTATTATTGAGTTTTGGAAAAAAGTGTATATAAAAAAGTACCCTTATTTTTGAACGTACTATCAGCTCTAGCAATTACGGTACATAATTCTCGACCATCCTGTATATGTGTAATTTATAACTATTCTCTATTTAAATTTTAATGATACAGAATATATATATATATAATTGTATTCTCAGTTTATTGTTCCTAGAATAACTATAGTTTTTTTTATCTTTCTTTCTTTCTTTATCTTTCTTTATCTTTAGCTTTCTATATCTTGAATGTACATAGCACAATACAACAATACAATTTCTGGTGATTATTATTGTAATAGTTCGATTTGGTTTAGATCCGTGCGCGGCGGGAGTTGAATGTGCGGAGCCCGAGGTATGTCAGCTGGATGAATCCCGCGAACCCGTTTGCAAATGCGGAGACACATGCCCTCTGGAGTTCACTCCGGTATGTGGATCGGACGGCAAGACCTATTCGAACGAATGCTCGCTGAGACAGGAGGCGTGCAGGGCTAGAAGATCGCTACGAATTATTTATCGCGGCAAGTGTGGATCTGGTAAGTTTCATTTCGAAAGACTTTCTTCATTATTTTTTCCCATACAAAGCATGACATATATGTAGGTCAAGTTTCAGCATATTAATGTAGGTAGATATATTTTTTGTTAAATTATATGATTATTTATTACTTATTATAGGTTACATGTAAAATTATAATTTATTACTATATAGTTGCTTTTAACGTGCTTTATCATTAAACAATAACATTCTACTGGATATTATTACAGAATAGATATATTAACATTAAACTGAGCTTATGCAGCTTTTTTAGTCCAATTTTTTTAGTCGTGTTAAAATATAGGCCCGTATTCTCACATCACTTCTAAAAGTGATTTTTGTAAAAATTACCTTTGACGTTTACTTAAAATTACTTATAAAGCAATTTTAACTAGTTTATTTGAAAATTTTAAAAAATACAATACTTATTAAAAATATTCTTTACTTGTTTTGTAAGTATTTTTTTATAATTACTGCATGAAACGGTTTACGTTTGCTATCATTTATTTTCAATTTATTGTTAATCGATTTTTAGATTTGAAACTAATTTTGTACTTCTAGAGCAAGCTTAATACTGGATTTTTTTTGAATTAAATATTGAATTTTATTTTGTATAACTGTTTTATAAAATATAATTTTAAAAAAAGAATTAACTTTTATGCACAGAAAAGCTTAGTTTTCTTTTACACATTGTATTTGTACTCGTATATATAATTATTAAAAAAAAAACCAACCCAGAGGTATTTATTTTCCAATATAATATGTGATATCAACATTTTAAAAAAAGAAATGTTCATTTATGATTGTTTTGCAAAGTTTGATCAATGTGTTTTTGGTGAAATGCCACACAAAAACTATGAAAATTGTCAATTTGCTGTAATTATCTTTCGTGAAAAATGAACTTTTGATTAATAACATATGTCCCATGTTTAACGCCGCGCAAAAAGGGAAAATTAAAAAAATCGTGTAGCAGTTTTCATTTGAAAATTTTAATTTAGTTTTTTTTTATTTATTTGTTAATTTATGTATTTATTTATTTATTTATTTACACCAAACAGGTAACAGCCAAATTTAATGGCACAAACAATGATTATAAAATATTCACATAATACATAAATTTACTTAAAAACATTAAGTTTACAAAATGTGTAAATGATTAACAAAAATACGAAGAGAACAAGAAAAAATATCAATAGTTAATTCTAACTTATTAAATGAGTGAGACACATATGATAAATGGGAGATTTTGCTACAAGATTAGAATGAGCAAAAGGCAGATAAAAATATTTCTACTTCTTGTAGAGAAAGGAAGAAGAAATTGAAGTTGAGAGAGAAGTGTAGAGTCATCGATGAAGTTATTAATTAACTTAAAAAGAAAAGTCAAAGAAGAAATAGTTCTGCGAGATTGTAGAGTATGAAATTGAAATAAAGAATGTAAGGACGAGTAAGAGTAAGTATAGGAAGGACACATACCAAACCAGTTAGATTTTACAATATGCAATAATATTAACATAAGATAACATCAATCAGTGCGAAGATACTGATTCAAATAAAATTTGACTTCCTTTAATCAAAAATTTATAAATTTCATGATCTAGTTACTTATTAAAAAAATAATAATAATAAGATTATAAAAAATCCCAAAACCACACTATAAATTAAATAAAATAAAATTCTTCAGTAGCAAAATAAAGTTGAAAAAACTTACCTGTGATCTTATAGTTACTTATTTGTTACCTAGTAACTTGTTTCCATGTTCTGTTTATTTACTATAAATGTCATTTCTATCTTTTTTCTTGATGAAGTCGCACGTTCTGTTTGTCAAAACGTTGATTTATTAATAAATAATTTTCAGAACTAGAACCTAAAACCGTTTTATTCAATAATATTATTTGTTGTAATCACAACAGAGTACATTATGATTTTTCTTTGCTTTTAAGACAAATTGCTTATGCATATATTTATGACTGTAGATTTTTATTTCATAAAATTGTGCAATCATCAGTTTCTGAGAACATACAAAATTGTGTATGTAGAGAATGGATTTATTCAATAACTGCCACAAAATAATGTAATATAATACATATTTTATATTGATCTTTATATTTTAAGAATATTATAATTATTATTATCTAGATTCGCAATTTTAAACATATATAAGTATTTATATTATATAGGTAAGATACTTTAGCCAAAAAAATTAAATACCCTTTTCAAAACTTATGTTTTCGGAAGAAATAGCCAATTTTACAATTTTAAGTGAAACGCAAAATTTTAAATTACATCACTGGATAATTTGTATTTTATATATTCGTATTTGAATACATAAGGTATGTGATAAATACATATTTTAGTCTTTTGAAATTCGTTGTGTAGATTAAATATAATAAATGCATAAGACAGTAGATTTTAAATATTTAATTATCAGAAATAAGTTTTTATTTGTTTGAGGAGAGTGAAAATGTAAATTCGGGTAGAGATTGTAATCCAGCGATTTTAGGCGTATAAAATTTATTTGAAGTGGTCGACTTCAAAGGTACTTAAATTGAAAATCCCTAACGGGTTAATAATAATTTTAGCTTATTACAGTATTGTGCAATAAGTTGGAAGGAAAAGTCTAAAGTGCGGATTAATTTATCACGAGAATAACAACATTAATTTAGGGTAACCGAAGAGGCAAAGAGGTTAAAGAAGGCGATGCACGTTGATCGTTGACTCTACACTTGGCGTTCAGTACTGACTGTTGGGGCTCTCGACGCTCGTCGCGGCGCGGCGCAGCGCGGTGCGGTGCGGCGCCACTTGTTTAGAGAACTGTCAAACGAAACAATACAGACTCAAATTCTATTAGAGGATAAACGAAACGAAAGGGACCCTTACCTCACTGTGTACCGCGGAAGAAATAAGGTCAGGTCGCAATATCGATTTTAGCGAATGGCCCGAGGTTTTTCTAAAAGCTGGCGACTCAATCTCTGAATTACTGGCACTGCCATACCGAGCCGAAGCAAGCTGGGCCGGCACACCGCACCGCACCGCACCGCACTACACCGCACCACCACTAAGTTCAACTAACCAAATCAGTTAATTGGAAATGGTACCTGCCGGGATGCTACCTAATTGAAAAACTATTTAAAACTTCGGACAAGTAACTCGTCAAGTACCCACTTCCCCATTCTTCTTTTTATTTTTGCTCTCTTTTCTTCTCTCTCTTCTTTTCTTCTCTGTCACTTACTTTCTCTTTACAGTTTCCTATCCTGCATGCTATTCCCCATTCTCATTCTTCGTGATCGAGACCTTCAATAGCTCAAAGTTGTAATGATTTTTTAATTAATTATTGGTTCTTCGGTTTTTAATTATTTTCTACTTACTTTCAAATAGAGATAACGCACTTTAATTTTCACGTTCAATTCAATAGCTATCCATTGCTGAGTTGCCGATACTTCGAAGTTGGACAGTATCGACACTACCTTTTTTGATTCAAGCTAATCAACACACACACCCGTTCGAAATGATTTATTAAATTTTACTTCAAAGTTTATCAAACTTTCTGTATCTGTTACAGACGGAAAATAATGTCATTCAGTTATTATTCATTATCTAGTATTAAAACTAAATTAAACTTTAATTAAAAACCAATCATTTTCTTGTATAAAATTATTTAAAAGTTACTGTTGACTGAGTACTACCTAATAAAATATTTTTATAACAATTAGAATTATTAAATAAATATATTATACTTTCAACATAACATTTTTCAAAATTGTTTTAATATAGGTGACAAATATGTTAATAATACCGCGATCAGCACGGTTTTAAATTTTTCAAAACTTTAGTCATTTATTCTCGAAAAATTAGCAACATTGTATTTTGCTAAAATTATATAATTTATATGAGCACCATAGAATCTTTTGTGAAAATTAGATTAAAATCAGATAAATAATGTAGTCATAATGATTTTTTTTTAAATTTAGTCATTTTATTCTCGGAAAATTAGCAGCATTTTATTTTAGTAAAATTATATAATTTATGTGGCCACTAAAAGAATCTTTTATGAAAATTTAGTTATTATTTTTCACATATTTTATTACATAGTAATTTCCATAAAATTTTAGCAAGTACGTAGCAGGTCATTAGTATAGAAATAATTTGTAAAAAAAAAAACCAGAGATATATTGAAAATTATTTACACTATATTATATCTACTATATTACACTATAAAATATCTTGGATAAAGATCTTTTATTAAATGTTTTATAGAATTTATTTAAGAGCTATCTTAAAAGATTATATAATAGTTCAGATAGTAAATAAATTACGCAATAAACTAAAAAAAAATCTAAAAATATATAATGTTCTTTCAATTAAATTTAAAATAAATATGTAATTATTTTAAATATATCATTATATTCATGAAGAAAAAGGAAGCTATAATTCCAACCAGCCGGCAGACGAAAGAAAAAGGTCCTAATACTTCTTGAGCTTGAAATTACAAAAAAAAAATTATACAAAGTTATTGCAGGTGAAGTGAACGAAATAATCTTATGGAAATTACATTACATTACATAATAAATGATAATAAATTAAAATATGATCTTACTGTGGCGACAAGTTAATAAAATAAAATAATTTCCCTTAAACCACAAAGAATTATTACTTAACACAGCTATAATACGTATTTCGAAAGCTAAGTTTTCGTCATCAATAGCAAAAAATAAAACTAAAGATTTAATCACTGATCCAAGATTACACAAATACTCAACGTACCCAGTAGTCAAAAATCACTTAATCTTAAGGAAATATTATGATAGCATAAACTGAATTCATGATTACTGTAAATATTATTTTCTTATATACTCGTATATGTATATGTCCGACGCGTTCTTCGCGAAAATAATAACAATATTGTAATGCTAGCATTATCTGTAATTTCTATAATTTCAATAATTTATCTAAATAAGATAAAAAATAACAATTTTATATTTAGATAAATCCTAATACTAATATTTTAAATTCTTCATATTATATAATATAGTCATCAACATTTTCCTTGAAGAAACGCACCGCGCAAACTTGTCTTTTTCCATCTTGATTAATATCTGTTACTTTTTATAAATTATATTTTATCAAAGAAACATTTTATAAAAAAATTATAAAATGTCGTTTATAAAAGATTTTTGTCAAACATTCTATGTAGTGTAATACCAGACTTATCATCAAGTTCTGAGTTTTATAATCATTTCTCCGAGTTATAATCATTTTCAGATAAATTGAAAATGATAAAAAGATAAAAGCTAAAAATACGTTTTTAAATTCAAATTACTAGACTTGTCTATAAATATGTTTGTAAAAATTTTATATTTTTTTAATTTCCATTGATTGTATTTCAGTGACTGATATTTAAGACTTTTAATAAATAAGTATTTATATTTTTTAAGTTAAAGTAAAAGTAGTCAGCACAGCGGAAGCATTGATTAACTTGAATACAATTAGGGTTATATCAAAAATGAAACTATGGTTCTCGGATATACAAGGAAAATTCGGACATCACTAAAATAATACAATACATAGGCTATAAATTATATTAGCCCTGTTCGATGCACACCCGTGCGTCTACTGTTCACTGCTGCGTTAATGTTTTTTGTTTTATTCACTTCGCAGTTACATGTTACGTAAATGTCATCAAACCGCTGCAGTGAAACGCAACAGAATCAATCGAACTAATACCAGTTTTAAGACAATGCAACTGTCATAAAACTAGAACTAAACAATTGAACTAAAATATTTAAAAACTGAGCTTTTCGGAACAAAATAATGTTTTTAGCATTTTTTTGTTATAACCAAAAACCAAGGTTTCATTGATGTTCAAAAATATTTTTTCTACGACTATATTGAAATTTATCAATTATGAATCTGTCATTGGTTAGTATATCTAGTACATTATGTAATACTACCCAAAAATCTCTATTACGCAATATATATTGTAGTACAGCCTTAAACTTCAGATATCACTTTCTAACTTTGACTAGTTACCATAATATAGATGGCTGGTTAATAATCCGTCCCGGATTATTAACCGGCATAAAAAAGAAATTTTAATTCCTCGGGCCAACTTGAAGCCTCAATCTGTCCCTGGCTAACACCCACTATTGTTAATAACACCAGAAATATAAAAGTGTTTTCAGTTTTTGATTCTTTTTAATCTAATTATTATTATATGTATTCTTATGTACAAGGTGTGAACCCGTGCCTGAGTGTCCGTTGTATAATGGGTGAAGAATGTGCAATCGACAAATTTGGCATTGCCCGTTGCGAGTGTCTGCCTGATTGCGAGCCCATCATGCGTCCAATATGCACAAAAGACGGCCGGACCTTTTCGTCCGAGTGCGAGATGCATCGTGCAGCGTGCAAGTCCCGCAGCTCCATTGTGATCGACTATCCCGGTGTTTGCGGCAAACGCAGTCCATGCAGCGAACATACCTGTCATCAAGGGGCCGTCTGCGTGGAGCGAAACGGTGCCGCACACTGCGAATGCCCCGTCTGTCCCGCTGAATTCAATCCTGTGTGCGGTTCCGATGGCATTTCCTACGGCAATGAGTGTAAACTTCGGCTGGAGGCTTGCAAGCATCGCAGGGATATCAGCATCCTTTACGACGGACCTTGTAGTAAGTTTGTTTTATGTTTTCGGGTTTTTTATTAGCGGCCAGCGGCCAGCTCCTGCTGTCTATTGTTGTTTTAGTTTACTTTTCTTTTTGAGATGTTTTCAATGTGCTCTGATTTCTTTCAACATTACGCATTCGATTTGAATTGCATTCATATGTCTGATTTTTTTCATATGAAATATATAATGGAAAAATTTCTTTGTATTATTTTCAATTTATTTTATACTACCTTCAAAAGAAACAAAATATAGCAATTTTAATTACCTTGTAATCTAATTCGAATTATTTACTCAATAAGCACTATAGACACAACTGCCTAGAACGACACAACTTTTGGGATAGCCAGTTTTTTGAATATTTTATAATATATTATTGCACAGTTATAAAATAATTTGATTTTACTAACCATTTCTCAATCAAAATGTAAATGCTTTTAATATTAATTGAAATAGCTTAATGATATGTCCACTGCTTTAGAATTTACATTTTTGTATAACAAACGGTAATTCATAAATACACACATATATGCATACAGAATCACGGTATGTACTCAAATGGTGTGGCATAAAAACATTTCTATCCAGACAAATAACTTTTGCATCATCTACATTCACGATACCTCTCATATTTACCTCTTCTATTTCTACTGCACTTTGAAACATTCATTCCCGGAAATCTATTAATGTAAAACTTAAATATTATTTGATTAATATTTTATAATATTATCGAAACATTCAAACTATACCGGTTACATAAAAAAATCTTTAACGGAAATTAAATGTAAATAGATAATATTTTGTCATTTTATCTTTGACTAAAAATTACTAAATACTAAAAATTAATCGTGTTATGTATCATTCAATTTTGTATATTTCATTTATTGAGCTACAGGTATTAATTTCTATATAAAATATGTATATTATTAATTATTTTTTAATTTTAAATAATTGATGCATTTAATACAATTATTTGTGTTTTATTTAGGTGGATGCGAAAATAAAAAATGCGAATTTTATTCAACATGCGAAAGTGAAGGAGCTACAGAAGGTCACTGCGTTTGTCCTGAGAATTGTGATGATACGAAGGTAAAGTATTGATTTGAAATTACGATTTAATTAATATGTATTTCAATTTGTTATAAAACTATTTAATAGAATTACTGAAACATCTATATATAATCCGGTTTGAGGCTAATCATTTGGGACAAAAACCTAAGTGAATCTTTAGTATTACTAGTACTATAATTATTTAAATGTAGAAAATTGTTATTCTGTATTTAGAATGCAGCTGACTCAGTATGTGGATCAAATGGGGTGACGTACATTAGTGAATGTCATATGCGGGTAGCGTCTTGCAAAATCAAACAGCTCATTCAGGTAGCTTACAAAGGCAACTGCGGTAAGTCTAATTGAAAAATTTCAAGAGAAAAGGGAAATATATGTCTAAGGGAATAAATATTGATTGATTGCAGATCTATGTCAGGGGGTGACATGCAAATTCGGTGCTCGATGTGAAGCTGGCGAGTGCGTGTGTCCCACAGATTGCGAAGGTTCTGGTTCGGAACCAGTGTGTGCTTCTAGCATGGTCACCTATCCCAATGAATGCGAACTGCAGAAAACTGCTTGTATGCTGCCACCAGATGCTCCTACACTTAGCGTTATCTTTTACGGAGATTGCCGAGAAAGATTTGCTGTCACGGGCATGTTTAGTAAGTCATTTTATCTATTCGGAAATAAAACCATCGTTTAGTATGATATTTAATTTATTTTCTTATTGCTGGTTGGTCGAATAGAAAATTGAATTAATAAATATTTAATATTTTAAATAAAAAACAGAAAGACAGAAGATGGCTAACATTTATTAATTTTATCTCGCAAAAACAATAAATTTTCTGCAATATTTTCGGTGACAAATGATAAACTCAATTTAAAATCACTTTTTTTGTTATATACTTACATATTTCAATGCTAAATGTAATTTGCTATACATTTTTGATAGTATAAAAAATGTAATTTTTTAAAAGTTGCAAATTTTCAGACTAAATACCTATATACCTATTTAATATGAGGATAAAACTCATATTCTGATTACAAAATACATAAAAATAATTAAAAATATAAACTATGTATACATAATTTTATTTGGAAATTTAAATCTAAAAACTAATAGTGTTGTTTTATTAAACCTTGTAGAATAAATATTTAAAAAATAATTTATCAATTTTTTTTTTAATTTAAATTTAATATTTGAAATAACATTTATATTTTAAATACTTTGTATCAATTAGAATAACGAAAAATTTAAAAAGCAGCTTTTAAAACTAGCTGTATTTAAACATATTCTGACATCTGTGGAGTAATTGAGTAACTGTAACACTCGCGCAGTATTTACGTTTCAAATTCATTTAATTTAAAATAGTCCTGCAAATTCAAATAGCTTAGACAATTGAAACATTTATGTATGCGTAGCAACAACTTTACCCGAGACTTCACATCCCGAGGGGGTAATCGGCGTAAGTCCATTGGAAGCAGGAGCGGCAACGGATGTGTCCAACGTGCCGGAACGCGAAGCATGCAGAGATATCCACTGCGACTATGAAGCCACCTGCGAGCTTGGCCCGGATAACTTCCCACGGTGCACATGTCAGTTTGACTGCAGTAGCCCCGCTGTCGTAGCAAATAGCAAGCCTGTATGTGCCTCCGACATGCGAATGTACACCTCGCTGTGCGCTATGAAGATGGAAGCCTGCCAACGACAGGAAGAACTCAGACTTAGACCACTTGATTTATGTCAAGGTATCATATTGCGGCCAACGACCACTTACTATATTATACTCAATAAAAATGGTTAAAAATTCGGAGAAGTTTAATATTACCGTATTTGCCTGAATATAACGCGACCCCGAATTTAACGCGACACAGAAATTTTTCATAACGATATTTAGAAAAAATAATCCGAATTTAACGCGATCCATTCGTTTTTCATAAAAGAATTCAAACAAAATGAAATTCAAGAGCTGTTACAGTCCATCAATACCTAGACCTCGAATTTAACGCGAGTCAGTTTTTTAATAGGAAATAATTAGTCAAAAAATATCGCGTTATATTCGGGAAAATACAGTATTTTTTTCGTTTTCGGATCAGACACAATATAACATTAGTTCAATCATATAGTTTGGCTTATTTTGATAAAGATTTTTTATATTCATTTCTTTATAATTTTTTTTTTAAATATAAAACATTGTTTTAGACATTATTATCAATATTTTCATATACGTGTTTTTGCAATTTTTTTTCTGTTATATATTTTCAAAAAATAAAAATTACAAGTATCTTTATACTACACTATTTTAAACTGAAAGTTTTTATACAGTATATAAATTTTATTTTTTTTCTGAAAATTTTGCGGTTTATAAACCAACAATATTCTAAATATTACAAATTAGAGTAACATTGTTAAGAAAAATTTATAATTGAAATTTTTACTTAAATAAATATATAAAAAAGGATTAATAGATAATTAATAACTTTTGATTATTTATATTTCAGGAATGGAAGTGAAACCTTGTAATGGCGAACAACCATTGAAAGATTTAGTTACAAACAGAGAACTGGATTGTGGTAGCGGACCATCTCGCCAAGATTGTCCGTCAGGCAGTTATTGTCACCAAACAACCCGATTTGCTAAATGCTGTCCGAAAAGTAATTACAGAAAACCAAAACTAGGCGAGGTTCCTCCTTACGAATCTCGTTCAACTTCCGCGGTTGACTTAAATTTAGTCCAAAAAGGTTGTGAAGATTCTTGGTACGGTTGTTGTCCGGATGGAAAAACGTCTGCGCAGGGTGCCAATAACGCAGGTTGTCCCTCATTGTGCGGATGTAACAAGCTTGGCTCATATTCAGATACTTGCGATCCTGAGACACAACAATGTAAATGTCGACCAGGAGTTGGCGGATTGAAATGTGATCGATGCGAGCCTGGATATTGGGGATTACCGAAAATTTCGTCTGGTCATCAAGGATGCAGTCGTAAGCTTATATTACTGGCAATCAGAATTGGGAAAACTAATAAAAGGAATTAATTTATAATTAACAATGAACCTAGTAAAATATTTAATTTCACAGCAAAAATAATGTTTTTTTCTAATTCAACAAAAAATTAATTGTTTTTATAACTAATTTAAACTTTAACATGTAATAGTTAAATCTTTTCTTTCAAATTTTTAATTATTTTATACATCTAAATTTTAAAGTTATTAGTTTTTGCCATATTTTTAAAAGACATTCAATTTTTAAACATGAACTAATTTATAATTTAAATTCTTTTTGAATCATTTTATACCCAGCTCTGTTGTCAATAGTAATTAACAATGTAAATTTTAATAATGAAATATTTATTTAGCATGCGGTTGCTCCATTTTTGGATCAGTACGAGAAGATTGTGAGCAAATGACTGGAAGATGCGTGTGTAAACCTGGAATTCAAGGACAAAAATGTACTCTTTGTACGGATATTAACAAAGTATTAGGACCAAATGGTTGTATGTCAGGTAAATAAATATTATTTATTATTAAAAATCGCTTTTTTCAACAACTCTATGTTATAGCCGATGCTAGTACACAATCACCTACATCTTGTAAAGACCTAAACTGTTATTTTGGAGCTATATGTATAGAAAGAGGAGGATTTGCCCTTTGTGAATGTCACGTGGAATGTCCTGATGAAACTGATCCACAGGTATAAAATTATTATTTTATTAACATATTTTATTGTTAATTTATTTATGTTGTTTGTAAGATTCTAGTTTTTAATTGATTGTAAAAATAATCATAATTTTGAATCAAAATAGTGGAAATAGTTGTTTTATTAAATTGGAAAATTATTTTGAAACATAATATTGTGCAATTGAATAAACAGAAATGAAAATTTTTTACAGAATGTTTGTGGGAGCGATGGACAGACATATCTATCGGAATGTCATTTGAAGTTAATGGCTTGTCGATTACAAAAAGATACTAGGCTAGAAGCATTTGGAACATGTAAAAAACAAGGTAAACAACAAGGTAAGCAATTATATATATATATATATATATATATATATATATATATATATATATATATATATATATATATTTAAAATATATTTTAAAATCATTCAATTTTAAAACAGTAATGAATCGTGTTATTCACATAATTAATTTGTATATGGCTAATAAATCATTATTTGAATATTGTATGAATTGAAAATACTGAAATAAATACATTTTTTAGAAGAATATGCTGGTACAGATTGGCCAATTCGTCGCTATACTCCAATGCATTTTACTCAACCAGATGATTCTAATTCGCCATTATCGAAATCAACGAGACATCTTTTATCGCCCGATCCTAGATATTACTACGAAAGAGGAAGTTCGTTAGTTAGAGCACCACCACTTGAAGGCTTTAGAGATTTCACTAATATTGTTTCTCCTAAAATGAGTCGCTTACCTACTATTTTTCACACTAAAGGTAAAATATTATTTTGAATGATTTATTTGAGTTGTTTTTAACACTACGCTGGAATGGAATATATAAATTAATTTGTTTTTGTTTTTCCACATTTAGGAGAAAATTACGCAGCTGCTTACCGTCCAACACCAGCTACAGTACATGTAGTATCAGCCCTTTTGGGTGATTTATGTAGCGATGAATCCGACTGTACAATTATGCATAGTACTTGTGTAGGAGGTGCCTGTGTATGTCCTTCTGAATATATTGAAAGCCCTGATCGTCAAGAATGCATCAGTCATAATCTAACTTACGCTGGTACATTTAATCGAGAGTATCGAGCGTGTCTATCATCACCATGCTCTTTGGGAAGCACTTGCATTGATTTACCCACAGCTACTTTTACATGCATTTGCAGCTCAAACAGCACCGGACCACTTTGCGAAACAAACATTGTTTACAAACAATATGAAATTGCATCGTTTAATGGATATTCTTTCGTCAGACTTCATTCCATGAGAGCTTATCATAAATTGAGCATTGAAATCGAATTTAAAGCATACGCCAATGATGGAATTTTACTATATAATCAACAGAAGCATGATGGAAGCGGGGACTTTGTATCATTAGCACTTATTAAAGGTTTCGTTGAATTTCGATATAATTTAGGAAACGGTGTTGTGGTTATTCGTTCTCTGGACAAAGTTCAATTGAAAAAGTTTCATAAAGTAGTTATTAAAAGATATCATCGCGATGGAATGCTTAAATTAGATGACGGAGAAGATATTGTCGGGCAGTCACAAGGAAATTTGAAAGCTTTGGATCTTAGTGAAGATGCTTTCATTGGAAATGTTCCAACTAATATTTCTAAGTAATTTTATTTAAATTATACCATAAATAATACGATTATTTTAACAAAAATATTTATGTAGGGTGTACGAAAATATCGGAACGAATCAAGGTTTTATTGGATGTATAAAGAAATTTAAAATTGGTCGTCGAACAATTGAATTACATGAAAAAATGGATGATTTAGTTATAGAAGTATTTGGAGTGCAAGAATGCGATGCTAATCCTTGTTTATCAGTTCCATGCCAAAATGGTGGTTCTTGTTATGTTATAAATAAAGAATTATTTACCTGTAAATGCACATCACCCTATTCTGGTGTATATTGCGAAGAAAGTAAGAATTTATTATTTACAAATAAATGAATTTGTAATTTTATATAATTTTGATTTTTAGTAAGCCAAAATGCTACCAATTCTTACATTCCGGAATTCACCGGTTCTTCATACATTCAATTTCCACAGTTAAAAAATATGGGTAAAACATTTACAATTGACATTTGGTTCTTGACAAAATCTGCAAATGGACTGTTGTTTTATAATGGTCAAATGAAAAATGGACGAGGTGATTTTATTTCACTTCTTCTAGTTCATGGCCATGTTCAGTTTCGTTTTAATCTCGGCAGTGGTATCGCTAATATAACGTAAGTACTTTTACTTTTTTCTTTTTCGTTTTTGTGTCATTTTTTTAATTAATATTTCTTATTATTATATAGATCGCCTGAAACAGTTAAATTTGGAAAATGGCATTCAGTAAAAATACATCGAATTGGACGACATGGAAGTTTGCAGTTTGATAATTTAACTGCTATTGCTGGAAATTCAGGCTCTCCACTAACAGAACTCAATTTAGAATTACCATTTTATGTTGGATCTGTTGCGTAAGTATTTTAAATTTATTTTCTGTTTCAAAAATAATGTACAATATATGTATATATAGATCGTGGTCAGAAGTTCATCGTTTAACTGGTGCGTCTAAAGGGTTTAGAGGAGCAATTCAGCGAGTATCTGTAAATGGAGAATCTTTACCTGTCCTAAATAAATTATCTAAGTGTACTCCTAAAACGTCAAATATGGAAATGTGCATTTCTGGTGTTGAAAATTACGAAGGTTCTCCATGTCCAACTTCAAATAATCCTTGTTTTAACTCTGGTATCTGTGTACCACACTTAGATAAATACACATGCAAATGTTTATCGAACTTTAAAGGACCTAATTGTGAAAATGGTACAGATTTTTTCCTTTAATATTTTAAATAAAATATAGTTACACGTATTTTTATTATAGTTGTTCAAGAAGAAACATGGCCTATTAAATTTACGGGAAAGACGTTTTTGCAATATCGTAGCAGAGGATTAAAGAGGTATAGTTTTGCATGTTACATTTTTCATAACTTTTAAGAATTAACTATGTTTCATTGTTACTAACAATCGCAGCACTAACAATACATTTAATGAAAATCTACAAAGTGACTATTTTTTAATGGTATCCGATAATGATGATGGGAACAATACTTTGGTGGAGGGAACGTCTGATACTGAAGATAACTCATATGTAGATTATGAAGACAATATTTACATTGATGATATTAACTCTTTTGATACTTTCGGGTACGATATTTTAATTAGAATTAATAACATTATTTTAACCTTCACATGTGTAACTTATTTTAACTTCCAAAATACATAACTGTTATTGTTATTACGTATGATTTGTAAAGTTTTATAATATTTTGAAATATTATTTATATTTTTTTAGGAAAAAAAGCGAACGTGCAATCAGATATGAAATAAAATTCCGAACAACATCTTTAAATGGACTATTACTATGGCGAAGTAAAAATAAAAGTTTTAAAAGTGAATATCTATCTGTAGCAATTGTTGATGGCTATCCTGAATTAAGTTATAACTTAGGAAAACAAGAATCATTTTGGGCAATTCGGTAAACTACTTTTCTAAATTTTAATTTTATTCAAATTAAAAACAAAATAAAAAACAATTGTAAAATTTTAATTTCAGATCACCTATCCGTGTAAATGATGGAAAATGGCATACATTATATGTTCGTAGAAGAAAAAGAGTTGGATTTATTTCTGTTGATAATAGTTTACCTGTTCGTGGTTTAGCCTATCCAGGATCAATTGTCCTGAACACAAATAACAAGTTGTGGATTGGTACGTAACATTGTAATTGTATATTAATCTACAATTATTTATAAGAGTAGGTATACTATAACGTAACAGATCTTATGTAAAATGATTTATTATAGAATTGACAGACATTGAAAGTATAAAAATCAATTTGTTGTAGGTGGTTCAGCCCACGTGCCCACGGGATTTCCGGCGGCCTATTACAAGGGATTCCAGGGTTGTATCAAGCACTTATTCATCAACGTGAAACCACTGAATCTATCTCGTACTCACGATGATACAGTGCTACAATACTGTCATGACAATGATATCTGAACCACACTCCTCTGCCCATTTGTCAGTTGTTAATTCCTACCGCTTTAGCGGTGTCATCTTTGGCTTTACAATGTTAAAGCTTCCAACAATTACCTATTCAAATAACGCATGATAGAAAAATACCTAAGACTGCCAAACTGATTGTTTGCTTCGTCTGACTGTGGATACCTCACATACTGGCGTATGTAGATTTAGATACCGACTTAAAATCGACTGTCTGTTTTAACTCATTGCACAGAATTTGATTGAAATTTGTGTTTCGTATTTTGAAACAATAAAATGAAACAGAAAATGAAGCAATTTGTTATTAAATTTCTATGTAAAATGTATTTAATTATATAAGTTACTGTATAGTACACATACGTACGTACACAGTCAGCTTATAATCTACAGGATATTTGTGTAATACCTACCTAACTAATATAAGTTGTATAAATTATAAGTGATTAATTTTGAAAGGAATCTGTGTATTGTTTTCAGACAGTCTTCAAAACAGTGTGCGTTTATATTTATTTGTGTATATAGATGTGTATGTATGCTTGTGAAGATGTAAAGCGTTTGTGTTATGAAAATAATACACTTGCGCTTATGAACCGATTATACGGGGTGTTTCGAGCAGAACTTATAGACTTATAACTTTTGTATGTTAATTTTAAAATCGAAAAAATTTCTATACATATTAGAAACATATCATATTTGAAAAATTATGAATTATTAGATAATATTGAAGAAATTGTTTACAAAATTTATGAGTTTCAGTTTTACTTGAAATACCAAAATATGTATACATAGGGCTTCGTTTTACATGCTAATCATAATATTAATAATAAAATAATTAATTATAAATACATATTTTAATTATAAATGTTATTGAGAGAGATTGTTATACTATATTCTATATTATATCGAAATGGAATTGTAAAGTAAGCTATGTTTATCTAAGAAATGTTGCAAAATTGTTATCATTTACAATGTAGTTACAATATATGTGTATGAAACTGATTAGCATGTAAGCTGAAACATCTTGTATATATGAAAAATAATATAGTGTAGAAAAAGTACTGAAAATATCTATACATATATATATAAATATATATAAAAATAAGATACTGAAAATAAATATAGTTTTCCTAGTTCTAATTATTTAATTTATAAATTCTTTTAATATGTGTATGTAAGTATAAACTTAAAACAATTTTTGCAAAGTTAATTCAAAGTACATTAATTCATTTTTTAATCATTAAGAAAATCAACATACATGTTTTCTTGTATGTAAATCCAGTTTGTAACAGTTGAAATATAGTATATTTCCAAGCTGGTAAAATGGTATAATATTTAAACGTTTCAATTATTGTTATTCATTTCTCATTTCTACTAATACAAACTTGTATGATAGAAGGAAATAGATAATTTAACTAAATAAATCCTACCAGCTTTGAAATTTACTGTACATGTTTTATTTAAATGTCTTATGTAAAATTAACATGCAATATATTTTTTTGAATTCAAAACGTGTTATAATTATTAATCTACCTATATAAATCTATAACCAAATCGAACGCAACAGAATTGATCAAACAAATAACATATTAATTTTTTAAAAAATATTGGTAAATTATACGTTATATATATATATATATATATATATATATATATATATATATATATATATATATATATATAATAATTATGGCCGTACTACAACATATCCAAAAATCAGCTCTCTGGGGCCACCCTTATTAATTAACGCAAAACTGTTATAAAAAGTTAACAAATTTGTGTGTAAAAATTCAAAAACTAAAATTGTGTGTATTTCGCAAACGGCTGCAAATTTCGCAAAAATAACGAAACCTTCCCGAAACACTTACTGCTGCTAAAACATATTTCAATCCCAACCCTCGGTTATTAATTATTAATCTTTGCAAAAAGAAATCGCAAATATCTCGAAAACGGCTGGAAATTTTGCAAAAATAACAAAATTTGCCGGCCCCTCACAAACCCATGATAAACCAGATACGTAGTACAACATATCCAAAAATCAACTCACTAGGACACCCCCTTATTAATTAAGCCAACCTCCAAAACTATGATAAAAAGTTAACAAATTTGTGTATAAAAATTCAAAAACTAAAATTGCGAGTATTTTGCAAACGGCTGCAAATTTCGCAAAAATAACGAAATCTGCTAGGCAGCACTTGTCTTGCTATAACATTTTCAACCCCCAACCCCGTACGAGCCCTCGGCTATTAATTATTAATGTTTGCAAAAAAAATCTTTATTCGCGAATATCTCGAAAACGGTTGGGAATTTCGCAAAAATAACAAAATTGTTCGCGTTTTACAAATACTGGTCAATTATGGCCGTACTACAACATATGCAAAAATTAACCCCCTACGACACCTACTTATTAATTAAGTCAACCCTGAAAAAAAAAAACAGGAAAACATGAAAAAATTGTATTTTTTGATGAACTGTGATAAAAAGTTAACAAATTTGCAAATAAAAGATTAGAAAATGATCTACTGTGGCGAAATTTAAATAAAAATAATATTATAAAAATAATTTTATAAAAAATCCCAAAACCACACTTAAATTTGCACTTAAATTTGCAAAAAAAAATTATCGCAATAACATGATGTTTGCAATACAGACTGGTTTTCCTGACACAAATTTTTCATTTCTTGCTTTCCTGACACAAATTTTTCATTTCTTGTTTCATGATAAAATTTCGTTAAAAAGCATAGCTTATACAATCCCGCAATGATCGGACGTTAAACTGGTTGCCTGTAGGCTTTCCCAGCAAGGTAACTGCATTTTTTTGTGCTTCATTTAGGAAGAAAATTAAACTATAAGTAATTTATTTAATGACAAATTTAGTTTTCTAACAATTTTTTTAAAAAATGAACAAATTTGACAAAAATTTTGACAATTTTGAAAGATTTACTTAAATTTAATGCACGCGCTGTTTTTTTTTTTAATATTTGAGGAACTGGGGGAAAAATCAAAAATATACACAGTTATTAGTTTAAGGACTTTATTGAAAAATAGAAAAATACATTTATTAAATTGCATTGTCCCCCGATTTTAAATCTTTGTGTACTACAATTGTCAATTGCGCTATTGTCACACCTGAAGAACCTATGTTCTTTTGGGCATCGCCACCACAAAATTACTCCAAACTGAAATTTAAACATTTTTGGAATTAACAAAAAAATGTAATAACAGTAAAAAAATATCAGACTAACTTTATGAATTTTTTTCTGCGAAACTATAAAAGATATCAAACCGCGATCAATAATCAATAATAAAAAATATAGGTTGTCATTTAAAAAAAAAGTCGATGACGTCATAACATGAAAAACAAATGACATAAGAAACTGAAAATAGGCTGAAAATATTCGCTGTAGTCCACCTGTATACCACCTGTATACCACCTTCGAGATTTTCTCCAAAAAATTAATATCAACGGAATTACTGAATTTATTCAAGTATATACTGATATTATACAATTTTTATTTTATTAGTGGAATTACATCCTCCATACCAAATATTCAACGAATTATTAAAATTGCAAAAAATTTGAAATTTGTTATGTTTCGCGGCCCTTCTTAAGAAATCTCTCCCCCCCCCCCACTCTTCCAGAAGCCCGTACCGCCAATTTGAAAAGTTCTGGTACTGACGATAAAACCTGATCTCAAATCACATTTTTATCTACATTTACCGTTTTGCATGCAATATCTAAGACTGTGCACATTAAAACGTTTTGAACAACTATACATCTGGACCAAATTTAACATACAATATACTGATGATTTCACTGAAACAAAATGCAGTAGATTCCGGAATGGTATAAAGAAAAACGGATAAAAAACGGATAATCTCTGCAAGAAAGAATACGAAGAAACCCAAAACAGAAAAACTAAAAATTATCATTTTATTTAATGTACGACAATTTTTTTCAGTTTTAGTTTTTAAATACTTACTTACCTAATAATATGTAGTTGAATAGTAGTATCAGCAGCCGAAGCAGAGCCGAGGCCAAGCAATCTGGGCGAAACATAAAAGAGCATTCTGCCCCGAGTGACATAATTATGCTATTGTTTCTTCAAGTGTTCCAAATGAAACTAAACTAAAAATAAATAAAAGTAATATCAAGTAACTTCAACCTTACTAACAGCTGTAAAATAGTAAATATATGTATATGTTATTCATATTTGTTACGTGATTTGTAAGAATTAATATTTCTATGGTCAAATATATAATTTCTAACAAATCTGGCGATGTACATTACATTTCTTGTACATCATACATTTTCATTAACCTAATTTAAATTCAAGCGAAAATAAACAATGCAACTTAGTAAATTTCGATATGGTTACCGGAGATGTCCAATTAAATACACTTGACCGTATAGTCACATGTGGTACTACCACAAGTGATGCACATATAGTAACTAACTACTGCCATTGATTAAAGAAGTATATATACTTCTTTAATCAATGCTACTGTATAATAATATACATTATTGTAAAATGAAAAAGTAACAAACATATTAAAGTACGTCAAAAATTAAGTCAGAGTGTTAAAAATGGGTCTACAAACCAACCGTTTTCAAAATATCTGCTTCACGTATGTACAAGTTAATAGGATTCTGAAACAAACCTATAAGAACTATAGCGTCAGCATCTGTTATCTTGTTCTACTAAATGACAAAACATCCTATAATATTACAGATTTGTTCCAGAATTATTCCAATATTTTCCTAATTTAATACTTTAAAAATTTTGCTCAACGCAGTAGTTTTTGAGATAAAGAAAAACATTATTCAAACGCCTATAGGGCCTAAAGCGGTACATGTAGTGGAAAAAAATTCAAATAAAAGTTGTAGCCATTTATTTTCTTAATCGAAATGTACACTACAAAAAATTTACTCAACTCAATAGTTTGTGAGACAATAAAAAATAAAAACTAAGTTACACGTAAATGAAAAACAAAAGATATCTTGAAAATGGTTTATTTGCGAACACATATTTATTAAGTCTTTTCAAGTTCATTTTGGATATACTAGGTATCCCGAAAATTTATTACCCTTCTTTTTTTAAATAAAAAAATTATTTAGCGGCACCCCAAAATATTATAAAAAATAATTTAAAAATTAACTGAAAACTTTTTTATGGGTTTTACCGTGTCCCAAGCATGATTTGTGAAAAACAAATACGCGATTTTTGACATTTATAAATATATATTATATTAGAATTAAATGTACCCGGTATATCCCGAGCAAATATTACTATACTGTTGGATGTGTTCATACATGTATGAGATATGTAATGTATGTATGTACACAATTGATAAGGCGCGCGCATGCCCGTATCAGTTACGGTTAAGTTAAAGTGATTAATTTGATTATTAATAATAACTGGTTACTATTAATAAGGCTTACTGGAATATTGGTTAAGTTAAAGAGTTAGTGTGTTATTATTATTGTTAACATAACGACCTAACCCATTATTATTAATTATGCAGTTCAGAATACGTGATTATACGTCAAACAATATGGGGGTTTGATGGGAAAAATAGTGTTTCCGTATATTAGAGTTATATACTTTTTGTATGTTTTTGACTCTTTTTTTAAATATTTTTAAAATAAATTACAGTATATTTTCGAACAAGTAACTTTTAATCTTATTTTGTGTATTTAAATTTTTACTTGTCATTTAATTTTTTATTTTTTTAATTATCATTAAGATGAGCTGAAAGATATTATTAACAACTTTATTTTAATAAGAAATTGAAAATTAAATACATTATATTTTTATAACAGATATCAGCGAATACTAAAAATTGTTTATTTTACTGATTCTTTCGTAAGAAACTTTGTTTCAAAATTTACCCAATTGTCACAAATATGATGCATACATAAGAGAACAAATAAAAACATACAAATCGCTGACACCTTAGAAATATTATTTTAAAGTTTAAGTTGTTTGTACAGGGTGTGCAAATTTGGACGTTTTCATAAGGGAACTCGGAAACTATAAGAGATATGGAAAAATGGACCGCGCATCCTCGATCGCTTTTTTTGAGAAAAACTCAATTATGAAAACAAAAATTAGCTACCGTCTTTTGTTTTCGAGTTATGGCGAAAAGTTCGCTTTTTCCGTATTTTGATAAATGGCGATATCTCGATGGTTTTTTTAAATTAGACGAAAATAATTTTCACATTCTTAAGGCACTTTTCTTAGTAGAATAAAATGGTCTTAACGGATATTATAAATCTCCGTTAATTCTCGGGTTATAACATAAAGTTGTGTTTTTTAAATACAAGTCATAGTCGGCTCTGACTTAGTTAAATAGAGAATTTTTTTCTCTTTTCAATGATATATATCATGTAGGGTTGAAAATGGTCAAAACTACAGTGGCTGAGAGTCGCGTGTTTGGTACTTTCAGGGCAGAAATATTGCTCGCTGTCAGGTCACTCGCAGTGCAACATTATAAATACATACATTTAAATTTAATTTTGAACGGAAAATTTAGCAAGTATAATAAATTTACTTGATTCATCATCTAGTAGTAATGAAAAAGAGATATGATATTTTAAAAATATTTAAAGTAAAAAAAAAAACAAACAATTATTCAAAAATTATTTAAAACATTTTTATAACATTCTAATTAATCATCATCTAAAATAATATTTTTTAAAATAATTAGATTTTCTGTAAGCTTTATATTATCTCCCGGCATAATGTTCCCTTGCATGAATTGAATATGACGACCAGATTTGCTCTAGTCAAAAGCTCGAGCAGCACTCGCATTACGGATGACGGCACATGCTCTAAGAGCGAGTGACCTGAGTGCAATCATTTAAAACGCTAATTGAGCTATATACGACATTTAAAATTTTCCATGAAGCCGTCGTATTGAATAATAGTGTGATGTCATTCTAAACTAAACCTAACCTTTTTATTTTATTATTATATATAATAACCGATTAATCATTTTAACCGTAAGGCCATACAACAATTATTGCATAGTTTTAACTGCGCATGTTCAAAATTTCATACTGAGTATGGACTGTGCAGTTGAAACAGAGCGTACATCGATACAATACCATTAATTTGTGATTAATATGTAGTTGTGTAGTAAAATATATTGTGGACTAAAGAATTTTTATAGCTTATATTAAAAAATAAACTGAGTAAAAACTATAGTGTATGGGCAAAACTGACCTCTCTGTGAATTGCGTAATTTAATATTGCACAATTAAAACAGAACCTTAAATATATATATATATGTAGCAAAATGCAAAATAATATGTAGTGTGGTAGAATATACATATGCACAGATATAAAATCGCATGCGTGCGCCTTATCAATCAGTATATAAAAAAGGAATAATGTAAAAGTGCCCCTTTCCGAAAATCGTCTACGACTATCAAATTCTAATTGAAAAAAATAAAACTTAAAAAAATCTATATGAAGACCACTTGACCCTGGTTCTGTCCCGTTCCAAAACCAACCTACGGTCTAATCTGGAGTGCCACACTATACCAAATTGGATGGTTTTAAATTGAAAACTATAGATTTTCATAGCGGACATACATGCATACAAACAAACATTGAATTTTTTATATATATATATATATATATATATATATATATATATATATATATATATATAAGATATATAGGGTGAGTTGAAATAAATTCAACAACTTGAAAAAGCGACTATTTCGACAAAATCATATCAAGGGATATACCGGTTAATATGATTAAGCTTCTCTTGAAGACAACTTCAATGACGTGACGTCATCAGCTTTCAAATAATAACGTCATCATTTTCTTTTTAATGGAACATATTATTTTTATTTCATATTCGTATAAAGGATCGAAGGACCATTCTGAAAACCCCATACTTAAAGCCCTTGTCTGAATAAGTATCAAAATATTCGCTTTTTTTTGCTTTTTTATTTCTTTATTATTTTCTTACATCATTTGTTTTTACTTAGAATATCGTTATAATTAGTTTTTTAACAGAAAAAAGCACTATTCGGATACAATTAAAAATCATAGAAAAATGCAAGTGTTATAACAAAAAATAAATCTTGAAATTTGGAAAAAAAATAATATCGAATAACAGAAATGATATTACAAAATATATTCCAGAATATGGATTTTTCAGAAAAATCTTTCAATCCTCTATACGAATATGAAATGAAAAATATCATGTTCCATTTAAAAAAAATTATTGATGACACCATTATCGGAAAGCTGATGACGTTACATCATCGTAGTTATCTTCAAGAGAACGCAAATCATATTAATCGATATACCTCTTGATTCTTGAAGCGATTTTGTCAAAATAATCTCGTTTCCGAGTTGTTAAATTGATGCCATTGGAAAAACTCACCCGTTTAATAATGTAATAGAATAAAAAATAGACACAAAATAGTTTGCAAAATGAAAATTTTAATTGTTCGCTAGCACATGACAGTGTATTACAAACTATGATTGTAATGAAATTAATTATAACTACAACAAATTATATTAAGTTTGGTTGTTTTTAATACATGGTCACATTAAACGAACAGAATGTAACCTTCTAATGAACATACTCGCTTATTACTGTACTGGTCGTATAAAAATAACAATTTGCTTAACTCATATTATAATACAAAGATAATTACTAATTTCGTAAATGACTAACAGAATCAATTTATGAATATCCTGAAATTAATTTTCTTTTTTTGTTTTTGTTGCATTTCATCTCATACGCGAATAAATAATTTAATTTAGTGAAAAATCGAATTTAATTATAAATAACACGTATAGTTCATTTTTTAATCCTCTCACCCAATTTCTTTGTAATATTTCACAAGAGATAATGGCTGATATTACAAGCTCTGTTTTTGGGTGTTTTAGTTCATTTGTTTAGTACAGCTCTTATGAAAGTTACGTTGTCTTAAGAGGAGGTTCTCCTCTGAATGACTAAAAAGTACGCAAAGTTTGAAAATTTTTTATTCGCAAATGAAAAAACCATAGAAGGAAACGGTTTGAGGATTCTATTTTCAAAAATTATCGTTTCATAAAAAACAAAATGGCGCCCGTGATTCACTGTTTTCGTCGGCCATGTCAGCGCGGAATCGGTAAACTGCGTGCATTGCAGCGTCTCTGGATTTATCTGTAACAAAAAATGAACAACAATACCAAAAATATTCCAGTAAATTTAGTTTACTTTTTGGCATTGTTGTTCATTTTTTGTTACAGATAAATCCAGACACGCTGCAATGCACGCAGTTTACCGATTCCGCGCTGACATGGCCGACGAAAATAGTGAATCACGAGCGCCATTTTGTTTTTTATGAAACGACAATTTTGAAAATAAAGACCAAAATAACATTTTTTCGAATCCCCAAACCGTTTCCTTCTATGTTTTTTCATTTACGAATAAGAAATTCCCAAACTTTGCGTACTTTTTAATCATTCAGAGGAGAACCTCCCCTTAAAACCGATATTAGTTAAAACCAATTTTAAAACAGAGCTTTTAATACGGGCCATTGTATTTAATTATTACTTATAACAATATTATATTTATAGCAATCAATCAAACTTCGAAAATCAAAATGTACACAAATTATACCGAATTTCTAATAAATTAATATTCTAGAAATTATATTCACATAAATTGTGCATGTTCTTCACAAAGTATAGGATATATATATAATCACCAAATCTTTCAAATTTTTCGACGAAAATACAAAAAGAATTACAGAAACAATTTTAAAGAAATTACCTTAAATACAAGATCTAACAATGAATAAACATATTTTCTATATTTATATGTAAAATGAAATCCAAATTGATCGAAAAATAAATAATTCTAAAATGAAATCCCAACAGATCGATAAATAAATCATTTTAAAATAAAATTACAATTGATTGAAAAATAAATAAATTAAAAAAAAAATTCTATTGATTAAATAATAAATTATTTTACAATAAAATTCCAATTGATTGAAAAATAAATAATTTTTAAAAAAAAATTCCAATTGATTGAATAACAAATTATTTTAAAATAAAATTCCAATTGATTGAAAAATAAATAATTTTTTTTAAAAAAAATTCAATTGATTGAATAACAAATTATTTTAAAATAAAATCACAATTGATTGAAAAATAAATATTTTTTTTAAAAAAAATTCCGTTTGATTGAATAACAAATTATTTTAAAATAAAATTACAATTGATTGAAAAATAAATCATTTTTTTAAAAAAAATTCCAATTGATTGAATAAGAAATTATTTTAAAATAAATTCCAATTGATTGAAAAATAAATAACTTTTAAAAAAAAATTCCAATTGATTGAATAACAAATTATTTTAAAGTAAAATTACAATTGATTAAAAAATAAATAATTTTTTTAAATAAATTCCTATTGATTGAATAACAAATAAATAATATTTTAAAGAAAAATTCCAATTGATTGAATAATAAATAATTTTCAAATAAAATTACAATTGATTGAATAATAAATATTTTTCAAAAAATTCCAATTGATTGAATAACAAATTATTTTAAAATAAAATTACAATTGATTGAATAACAAATTATTTTAAAATAAAATTCCAATTGATTGAAAAATAAATAATTTTTTTTAAAAAAAGTTCAATTGATTGAATAACAAATTATTTTAAAATAAAATCACAATTGATTGAAAAATAAATAATTTTTTTAAAAAAAATTCCATTTGATTGAATAACAAATTATTTTAAAATAAAATTACAATTGATTGAAAAATAAATCATTTTTTTAAAAAAAATTCCAATTGATTGAATAAGAAATTATTTTAAAATAAATTCCAATTGATTGAAAAATAAATAACTTTTAAAAAAAAATTCCAATTGATTGAATAACAAATTATTTTAAAGTAAAATTACAATTGATTAAAAAATAAATAATTTTTTTAAATAAATTCCTATTGATTGAATAACAAATAAATAATATTTTAAAGAAAAATTCCAATTGATTGAATAATAAATAATTTTCAAATAAAATTACAATTGATTGAATAATAAATATTTTTCAAAAAATTCCAATTGATTGAATAACAAATTATTTTAAAATAAAATTACAATTGATTGAAAAATAAATAATTTAAAAAAAAAATCCAATTGATTGAATAATAAATAATTTTTAAATAAAATTACAATTGATTGAAAATAAATAATTTTAAAAAAAAATCCCAAATGATTGAATAATAAATAATTTTCAAATCAAATTACAATTGTTTGAAAAATAAATAATTTTTTTTAAAAAAAATTTCAATTGATTGAATGATAAATCATTTTAAAATAGTCGTATGTATATCGAAACGTCGAATAATAATTATAAAACAGAATTAAGGCTTTTCTACTTGAAAATAACGTTTTTTGAATGATTTTTCATTTTGTAAATATCACATAAAATGCGGCTGTCACAGTACATAAAATAATTGATATAGAATGAATAATGAATACGCGATCAAGTAAAAAATGTCATATGCAATGAACAATCATATATCAAATGACATACAAAAGACGAATGAAACAAATAGTCTTGCGTACATCATTCAAAACGATTTTCATTTCATTTATAATTTGTACAACGGATTTCTGATTTTTCAATTTGTTTTCTTGTTTTCTTGAAAGGTATTTGAACTATTTAGATTTTTAATTAAATGAATACTTAATTTTAAATATTATAAACTGTTCATTCTAATTGTGCTTTTTTTATAAAAACTCGTTAATATTTTTTTTTCTTATTATTTTGTTTCCCTTACTCACTAGTCAATGTATGTTTGTTTTCTGTTCTCACACATGAAATTTGAATCTGTACAACGCAATTCGCAATACGCAACGCAATAGAACGTAATGCTAACGTAACGCATTAACGCACACAACACTTAGGCCAAAAAGTCCGGGTCACTATAATCGTTTTCACTGTCTTCACCCGATGAACAAAACTTTTTTCGTTTCTTTTTGTGACGATGTTTCTTCGCTTTGTCAGGTGTTTTATGAGATCGGCTCGAACCTCGTCTGTTCTCACTCGTGTCGGTTCGACGATTTATCACCAACTTCGGCACTTTCTGCGGACTTTCCTGTCATGTATACCATATCATATTAATACCAAATAATTTCTTTTTTTTCGTTATCGTTAATATAGTAACACAAAATGTATACTAATACATCTTACTTAAAAATGAAAACAAATATAAGTAAAAAAAAAAACATCTTTTTAATACTGTTATTGATGCTGGACCAGAAAATTTATTTCAATTTTTTTTATGTTACGGTAACATTACTTGTATAAATTATGAAAAATGTATTACTACTAGGGCTGGGAAAAAATCTCGATATATCGATAATTTATCGATATATCGATATATCGATAATTGATATTAAAAATAAAAATTATCGATATATCGAAATATCGATATATCGAAATATTGATATATCGAAATATCGATATATCGATATATCAAAATATCGATATATCGAAATATCGATATATCGATATATTGATATATCGATATATTGATATATCGGTATTTCGATATATCGATATTTAAGATAGATGATATCCTCTTTGTAAGCTACAAATATTTGATCTCGCATATGGATGAGACATAATAAAAATGATTGGTTTTATAATTGAAATATATAACGGTTTACAATAACGACATTTAATATACAAGATTAATCATTTTTATTTGCGCTTGATAATAAAGTGTATTTTAAAATCAGATAAAATTAAAATTATCTATCTATAAATTTTTGTTATAATTAATTCACAAGTATAAGTATGATATGTCAAAGTAATTATGAAACGTTTTATTTATTTTTTAAATTAAATATTCCAAAATGTTGATAATCATTTTTATTTTCAAATAAAATTTTCATTCATTCACTTTATTTAAAAATAAATAACAAAATGTTTGGCGATTATTTCATTTCATATCCATACTATTATTAGCATATTATAAATTTAAAATTTTTCTGTTAGTGTTTCTATTTTAAAAATTAAATTATATTATCCAGTAGCATTAGGGTTGGGAAAAAATCTCGATATATCGATAATTTATCGATATATCGATATATCGATAATTGATATTAAAAATAATAATTATCGATATATCGAAATATCGATATATCGATATATCGATATATCGATATATCAAAATATCGATATATCGATATATCAATTTATCGATAATATCGATATATCGATTTATCGATATATCGATAAATTGATATATCGATATATCGATTTTTCGATATATCGATATTATCGATATTTTTTGAATATAAAATATCGATATTGAAATTTCAATATCGCCCAGCCCTAATTACTACTATTACAATATTTTTTTTATGAAAAAACCAAACAAACTTACTTTATAATTAGTTAACATAATTTGATCGGTATCATTAAGTACCGAACCCGTAGCAGTTGGATTGTTAACAATTCCGGGTCCAGTTCCCGGACCTTGACCAGAACCAGAACCTGGACCTGAAGCCGGTGTAGTCGTATTTATCGGACCGCTTGCAACGCCATGCCCTGTATTGCTCATATTTGTCTTATTCGGTGCTGTCGTATTCTCTTCGTCGTCTGGATCGTCTGGATCCAATTTCAACATCAACTGTTTGAACTGAAATACAATGAATAATATGTATTATACAATTCACTCAAAAATGTATTCATAACATAAAATACATCTAGACTTACATCTAGATACTGAGCAATCAGATCTTTTCTGCCCTCGATATCTAAAACATCGAGGGGTGCTCCCTGTTTTAACCGATTCAATGTGGCTTTCGGATTAAAATGCGTACTGGTTCGTCGCGTTGCTGTTTTCTCATACACTTTTGCTACTTCTGACGGAGAATACTGTGATATTTTCCTAAATTAAAAATTTCATAAATATAAACACCTATGTTAGTTAACAACGAAATAAAACAAAGTTTACCCGTCGCTAAGACCATAAATGTCCTTCAAGTGCTGTTTTAGTACTAAAAGAAGTAAACAGCCCTGGGCGGCCGTGATATGAGATTGTAGTGCGGCGGTGTTTTTAGGTAAACGAGCGACAAGAGCTTCTTCGTCTTCATCGTCTTCGTCTAAAGCGGATACGATCATTGGTTGTGGTTGTGGTGGCTGCTGCTGTTGGTTCTCGTCGAAATTGTTGCCAATTTGTTTCTGCTCATTCTCGTTCATTATTAAGCCCTGCCACACACACACACACATACACACCACATAATATCTCATTTACAATAGAAATAAATCAATGTAGTGTAATAATTTACCTCTCTAAACGACTGAAGAAGATTAGTACCAGAAACGGAAATCATAATATCAATATGGTGTACAATAAAAAGTGGTTCGTCTTGAACGATGTAGGGAAAATAAGCGAGATTATCAGCTAAATATAACATGTACGACAAACTAGTTCGCTGTAACAAAAATATCATCTAGCATTAAAAAACTTATAAACTGGACAGATAACATCAAACTAACTAACCACTTGTTCGTCGAACTGTTTGAGCATGTTTAAAGCGAGAGCACGTCGCTGTTGACGTGAGCTACGCAGCAATGAATACAAATAGCCATTCAACGCTGTAGGATATTCGCCTTGCTCTCGCACACGGGAACCACGTACGATTTTTTCATTATGCTGCAGAATTGTCTGCAACTGATATGATAATCGTACACCTAATTGAGATTTCGTATGAATGAAGCCTGGATATTTCTTTTCAATTTCGGATAGTTGCTTGTCAGCACTGTGTGATACTACTTTTTCCGAATCGGTGCTCATACATATTAAGTAAGGTACAATCTAAATAAATCAATCAATCAATCATTAATCAATATAACAAACAACATGTACATGCGACGATAAATGATGATGCCTTACTTGAACAGGATGAACTAATCCTTGTTGAAGAATTAACTGAATAACTTTCAAGGAAGCGTGCCTAACCAACACATCGGAATGTAAATAAGACGATAATATTTCCTTTAAATACAACTGGATTATTGTACTAGCCATTCCAGATGAAACGTCACCCATTTCTTTCAAATTCTCTTCTTTTGATCGCTTCGACCCTGAAACAGGTAATATTAATGTGAACAAGATAGAACGATACAATGAATACATTCACAATACATACATTCTTGATCTAATTTAATCATTCTATTATCTTCCTCCATAAGATACATTTCAATGTTTTGCAAAACTTCCCATTTCATTTTTAAAGGAGCATCTTCATGTATTAACATCTTATGATAAAATTTCTTAAGCTCATCTTCAAGCATAAATTCGTAGTGTCTAATGCAAATAAATCCAATAGCTTTTAATGTATTGTTTTGAATATCTTCATCTTCTTGACGCAAAAAATATAACAGCATATGAAATACTTGATCCTTTGTATCCAACTGAAAAAAAAAGAAAAAAAATCTCAACGATCAACACATTTTTTTCAACGAATTGAAGAAAGTGAATGAATCTAAACTTACTGCTAAATCACCAAGCACATCCTTGTCAGTAAAATCAAAATGACGAAGTAATAAACCGACAATAAACAGTGCTCTTCGAAAATGTGGTCGACAATTAAGAACTAATTTCTTGTAATAGTCGGTGTCCTTATCAAGAAATTCTTTATATTTCAATACACTCCCATAATACTGTTTAAAACAGTCTCTAATTAGTTTGAAATTTCTTGTAACATTGTTAACAATCGATCCCAAACAAGAAAGGCAACTAGATATCACGACGCGATCGTGTTGAATAATCAACTTTATCGAATCTTCTTCAAGTTGCGCCAAGAATGTCTCACTCGGATGTTCCATAAGCGGTACAACTAATTCTAAAGTACGAGCCACGCTGCTTATTATTATGAAATCGCCTTTTGTTTGACATTTCAAACTCAAATATGGCTGCAACGTGCTAGCATGTTTTACGAGTAATTGTGGTCGAATCTTGGCAAATAGATTTAATGTGGTTAAGCATGCAACTAAACGATCCGAACATCCGACTTGTTCTTCAACAATCATACCAGATTCTTCTAAACGTAGAACATTTTCAATTAAACAATCTACAATTTGTCTACACGCTAGTAACAAGGCGCGAGGAGGCTCTACTTGCACTTTCGTCGAATCGTCTTTATCTTCTTTCGGTTTGAACAACTAAAAGAAAAAAAGACAAAACCATTTCAAAATATTCATTCACATGCAGGACTTCGAACCGGAATAGTTTCAATGAAAATACAATGGAATATATTTTAATAATCAGAGGTAATTTAAATTTTTTCTAATTATAAATAAATAAAAATGCTGTATACAAGAATTTATTATGTTAATATATCGTCAGCCAACAATTGGTTTGTTCCATGTCCACTTTTGCTCTTTTTTTTTTTTAGATAATGTTTACTAGTAGTTTTCTGTGGAACAACAAAAGTGGACATGGACATTATTATATAATTAAAACATACATACAAATTATATAAATTTCGAATAATAAATTATGTTATTATCATATATTATATTATAGTATCAATTTATGTAGTATGCTTATTATAAAATTAGGAATATAAAATGTTCTAAATTATGGTAGAAAATAAGTTTTTAATACAAAGAAAAACATTGAAAAATTTTAAAAATTAATCACTCGGAACTGAACTGAAAACCGAAAAGAACAGTTATTTTTGTCGGAACGAAAACCGGAACCAAACCGGTATATATATTTATAATTAAACCGAAACGAAAAATATAACGATTTGAAGTCCTGTTCATATTACATTCATCACACGAATAATTAATAGAATAATGGCTAAACTTACACTAACTAAAAGCTGTTCGAACCAATTCAAACCGTCATGTGAAGTTGCAACAACGTCGGTGATATTCATAACTTTTCTAAGTAAGGCCGCTTTATCTAACGATGGTCTTTCTGGTGTTGGTGTGAACCACATATTTTGAAATACTTCCATTACTAATTTCCGAATGCCTTCTTCATCATTTACACGTCGAATCATCTTTACGCATATTTCAGGAATCTTTGGAAATTCAGGACATTCCATACAAATATCTTTTAATATTTTTATAACACGTTTTCGTACGCTTACACCTGTGTCCAGAATTCTGGCAGATAACATATCGTAGTATTTATCAATAAGTTCGGGTCTACTGAGAACAAATTTTCCAACTAAATCAACAGCTGCTTCTCTTACAGAAGTCGAGTGATCTAAAAATGAGTGGTTTACTCCAATTTGCATGTAATTCGTACCCAAAACAGATGGATCAGCTTCGACAATCATCGTCAAACATTTCATTGCTTTTGTTCGAATTGCTATTGAATTTTCTCTCAACACAAGCAATATCTAAAATAAAAACAAAATATTTCGTACAGAAACACTACGCAAACTAAATTAGAAATAATCTTACTGTTCTTAGATAGCCATCAAAGCTTTGAGAAAATGATCTTTTAGAAGCCAGATACTGTGATATTAATTCCGCACTACTGTAATCTATGTAAGTTTGAAATACTTGTATACGATTTCCAGATGATATAGTTTCTTGAAACGGTCGGATTTTATTTATGTAAAATTTTTTGCGCTCTTCAATTATTCGGAACATTTCGGAATTATTTTGTTGTTCATTATTCGTGTATTTACTATTTAAAGAATCTTCTACATCGGATAAGTCGGCTTCATCGTCACTATCTGCTCCTGTTTTAATTAATTTTATTTAATGTAAAGAGTTTCGTTCACAACATTAAAATAATAAACTAAAATCATTACATCATTTTTGTACAATATCCATTTTTTTCTTCATTCTTTATAATGACCGGAGCATGCAATATAAAAAATATCTATAATAATTATATCTTACTTTTATTATTGGATTTTCTAGTTCGATGATTTTCTTTCGCATTATGTTTCTTATTATTCTTTTCGCCGGAAGCTAAACGTGTTTTTTCTTGAGTAGCATCTTTATACCATTGTGCAATATAAAAATGGCGTGCGTATCGGTGTGCTTCATCTTTCTGACCATTTACTGCCAAATAATCTAAAAGAACTCTTTGGAGAAATTTCATACGTTCCTCTTCATCATTTTCGTCCACATTATTCTAATGATATAAACATATATAGTTATTAATTGAATTTTTACCATAGAAATTGTATATTATTACCTTTGAAAAATCAGATTCACCATCCTTCATTTCTTCCGATTTAATATCTTTTATCATTTGATCTATCGTGCTGGCTTTACAACGTGAAAGAACAGTATCTCTTCGTAAACGTGCTGCAACAACACCTAGATAATCTAAAGATGCTACACGTAGCGACATATCTGTTCCTTTATTGGAGAAATTTTTCACCTACAATCATAACAGTATAAGCAAACAAATGTAAACTAAAACTATAATAAAAAGTACTTACCAGCATATTTCCTAGTAAACTCAATAATAATTCAGTTGCCGGCCATTCAGGTTTATTGACAGTTGTTAACAAATCTTGAACAAAATTTTCAAATAATGGTCGATAGTCAATTTCTTCGTTTTTACTTCCACATTTATTAAGAAAGACTGTCAAAAATGTTCCTGCTGTTTTTGTCGCTATTTCGTATTTATTGCATATGAATATATCTTTATCCATCTACAATATAATACAAAATAAATAAAAATAATAAAAAAAATATATATATATACTCTATTTATTTATTTATTCGTACTTTAGCATTCTCGCCCTGCGGTGGTTCTTTCATTTCGATCGCCAGTGTTTCTGGTAGCGCAACAACGCATTGTATTAACTGCAAAACCAGCGCAGTCAACATCTGAATGTGTTCTTCGCTGTTTAATCTGTATGTTCTCAAACTGCGTTTACTACTAGGTAGCCGAGCGATTGATGCTAAAATATCATCTAAGAGCAGCCTTCGGTGTTTCTCGTAACGTGTAAATATCTAAATGTAAATATCATCACAAAGTAAATAAACATCACATCACATCGCATAGGGAGATGTTAATTTAACATATGATTATTGTGTGTGTAAGTCTTACCGTTGTAACTAACTTGAGACAAGAAAGCTGTAATTCGCTAACATTTTCAGCAAAAAATGGCGGCACACCCATAGATGAAGCGTGCAATACGGTAGTATCTGTCATGACTTGTATGTTTAGTAATTCCGATACTAAGCTTACTAATTCGTGAATTTTATTGTATAAATGAGGAATATGTTTGCTTGATGACTGCGAGTGCCCTTTCTTTTTTCGATCTTTCCCCTTTTTCGTATCTATCCTATATACAGAATCATAGTGAGGAAATATGGTATTATGTAATTGGAATTTTATAAAAAGGATCACTCGATCGATGACATCTTCTAAATAAACCCGTTTAGGCATATTCGGCGATGTCATTATGTACAAAGAGCATAATGCTGCGTCTGCCGCACCCATTACGCGATCCAAAGCTGTCTCCATCCACATTTGAGTTATATTTTCATTTTCCTCCTATAGAGAATAGATAGAAATAGTATACATAAATATACAGAATATACATACAACAATACACAAATCAAATTCAATTCAATTACCGGATCTGCTATTAAAGATACACGATCAGCACCTCGTACGTTCACTTCTAAAACATTTAATAATCGTACTAATCGATCTATGGAAACCATTTCCATAGCGCTAAGAACTTTTAGTTTCGCTGCTTCGGTACATAGATCTTGAAGCTGGCATCGGTTTAACAAGAGATCAGGTTGAACCGTCAACTGGTCATCGTTTGCTAAATTATAAATCGAATTGTTAATACATACATACTATGTTTTTCTAATTGAAAATAATCAAAAATATAATACCTAAATCAGCCATTAATGATTCATTACAATTTTCTAAAACGGTCTCAAGTGTTCTATTAAATCGAAGACATGTATTCGTTTCCATTAATTCTTCGATTGATAGCTTTTCTATCACCGGTACAAATTTTCTCTCAACTCGACGAAGTTTCGGTTTTGCAGCTATAATTCCATTATTATTATTTTTTAAGTAATTTTTGTATATATGAAATATAATGATGCAATATGAAAACTTACGTAATATTTCAGAGGATTTTTCTGATTCTTTGGAAACATTCTTTCGCTTACGCGTTGTTCCTACAAGAGCTGTAAAGGTATCAAGCGTAGCGTCGTCATCACTTTCAACGTAATTCTTCTTACTGTCTTGTCCTTTTCTTAATCGTGAAACTTTCTTGTCAGGTTTAAAATCTTCATCAGAATCCGAACTACTGCCAGGCGAACTCGTAATTCCAAGTTTACTCGCCTTTTCGGGTCGATTTTCAGCAAACTTTCGAATACTTACTTGCATTAAAAGCGTATCCTTTAATTAAAAATATTCATATTTTTGGTAGCATTTCATTATTGTAATAAAATGAATATATATATATATATATATATATATATATATATATATATATATATAATTTAACAATAAAAATAACCTTACTTCATCTGATAACCGATCTAATCGAACGACAGGTTGATTATTCGTCAAACTGGAACTAGTCGTCACTAAGGAAGGTTGTATTGCAGGCGCTTCTGTGATATATGGAACAGGAACCGGCGCTGGAGCATCACTTGCTTGCGCGGGCGATGACCCTTCAAAGTTAATTGCCATATGTATTTATAAATGATTTATAATTTAATTTCAAATATAACCACCTTTAGTTTTTAAAGTAAGTACACACCACTGAAATATAGTAATAACTGGAACGCGCACTGGCCGCTCAAATGCGAGCCGAGAGAGATAGCGATATACGGGGATTCGCGTCTTTGTCGTATAGTCCGTTCAAAAGTTTCTATTGGCGTAGCATTGCTACTACATGATAACTTAGATAGCTATGAAAAAAAAGAATCTCACTGCTATATTAAAAAAATGTCAAATTAATATGTCAAAAATGATAAAAATACCCTTTATAGAGGAATTCCCCAATAAAATCTCATTACGTATCGTTTAGCCGATGCATTTAGCTACAATTTAATATGCAACAACATAAGATTGTCGCATTTTTACCGCAAGAAATCGCATTTGAATTTCAAATGCGCACAAGTGTAAGACAGTGATAGAGATCCCCGTATCTCCTATCTCTCTCGGCTCGCATTGGCGCTACTAGAACACATAGGCTAGAGATACTATATAGGCAGTGCACATTCCAGTTATTACTATATTTCAGTGGTACACACTGAAATAAATTGATATAGATTCCTACTTTTCAATTATTATCTTAATTATTATATTAATTATTATTATAATTCTGTAAGGGGATCTGTGCACACTTATCAGTGCAATGAGGTATCAGTTCTGTTCTCAGTGAGTGTCGAAAAGATATGATTAATTTTCAACTGTCAACAACTACTTTGTGAGCAAAAATGAATGAATATATTTTTTTCGTTCAAGAACGAAAACAATATTGATAATATTATATATATATATATATATATATATATATATATAATATATCAACCCAGAACATTCTATAAATTTAATGGATACCAGCCGTGAAAGTCTGAAGATTAACATTTACCTACATTATTTAAAATTCGAAAATTACACAAACTTACAAGCGTTATTATTTCATATTAAAGTATAGTCAAATATTTCTATATTTTGTATATGTTTTATCTTCAATCAATCATATATCTGTTACTATAGAAATAAATCATATAATTATTCACTTTATTAGTCAATGGTTTTTGTGTAGTTTAACGAAAACTAAACGGTATTTTTCTCGTTCTCAGTTCCTGGTTTTAATATAGTTAACGATCTATATACAATTTTTTATCACAATAAACTAAATAAAAAAAAACAAAACGGAAAATAAATATGTTAACAATATTCAAGGTGCACAAATTAATGAAATCTTGGATGTTTTCTTCATCTCACGACAGTTACAAGTGAGTTAATATGAATTGAAAATTTCGTAAATAATATATAGAAGGCATTAGTGTTGGTTTAGTTGCAATATAACCAAATAGCCTCCACTCCATAAGTGAAATAGGAAATTTTTTCTAAACTTATGTAAAAGTGGTGCATGTTATAGAAAACAGATAAATCCAGTAGATACTCATTAAAACGAACTTGAATTTATGAAATATATAAATATATATATATATATATATATATATATATATATATATATATATAAAAGAATATGTAATAAATATAGCAAATTACCTCTAATAATAGTAGAAGTGTCGTCTTCATCTTGCAGTTCTTTATTGACATTGTCATCAGTATTAATAGCCACAGCACCAGTACAATGCGGATACGGAATATCAATATCAACACCACTGTCCGTACTATTGTTTGTCTGATACGTCGATTTCCCGAACTCAATATCATTCGTCACACTATTATTCTGCCTCGGACAGTCCGAAAAATACATAGACACGTCAATACAGTTATTCATGGCAGTCGGCTGTTGTTGCTGCTGCGACAATTGTTGCGGCTGCGATTGTGATTGCTGTAATTGTTGCGATTGCGATTGTGGTTGCTGTAATTGTTGCTCGGACTCGGTAAGCTGCTGTAACTGGTATTGATGCTGTAGCGATTGCGTTAGTTTGTGCTGTTCTGTTATAACCGAAGGACGCGACGATGGAACGTTTAACGATGGGGCTGGAGGAGGAAATCGTGCCGAAGCGGGTGATGCGGGACTACCTTGTGGTGTATGTCGTGTACCACAAGGCGATACATGACCTCCACCATATACATTATGCCCTGTATGGTTCCAATGCGTTGTACGAGATAAATTTACTAAAAATTACATTTTATTTCAGGTTTTAATTTTCTTTCACCATTTCCATACCATTATAGTAAAAATCAAAGTTTCAAAGTGCATTTCATATTGTAGTACAATTTCTTGAAAAATTTTCAAACGATCTACAAATGCATTATAAACCAATTCAATTATAAATCATTACTTTTATCAGTTATTTTATATTCAAAATTTTTATATTTTATTCCGTAAATATAATTTATTTTACATTAACCGTTTGAGTGCCAAGCAGCAATTTTGCACTTCTTCTGTTTCGCTCGAAAAGTGCCAGCGCTTTAACAAACTCGGTTTCTGTCAATGCGTGACCTTTACGGCTACCATTTCGTTTTAGGTAAAAATAAAATTGGAGTAATATTACACTTTGTAGATGTACACGTTTTGATTCTTATAAACAACGATTACTATAATAATATAATGAACTAAATAATGTAGAATTGGGAATAAGACAAGCGCAAAAGCGCTTCTTGGCACTTTTGGACGAGGAAACAGCAAAGACCCGTGGCACTTAAACGGTTAATCTTAAATTTCTTGTAATTTATATTTATTCTCAAAAATACAGTTAAAATATGAAATTCTTTTTATATTGTATTACTTACTATATTCAGTTTTTTAACTAAAATTGTAAAAAATCAAACATTATATAAGACCTGATAATATTAAATTAATACTTATTATAAAATCTTCTTAAACTACTTTTTTTTTAAATATTATTAAAATAATTATTAACAACAAAATTTAGATCTACAACAGCAAAAAATATATATACATAACTGATAAAAATACATCTCTCATCAATAATTAAAATAATATTGTAAATTTTATATTGCATAAAGGAGTTCTAATCATAAACTAATGAAAAATATTAGTAACAATAAAAATATCAATAAAAACAGAATGCAATATATATAGAGTACAATAAACCTAACCTATAAAATCAATCGAATTAATGTGCTAAAATAAAATGAAATATTATTTAACAAATTTGGATTCAAACAGTAATTTTAAATTTCTTCATATTAATTATATTAATTTCTTAATTTTTTTTTGTCCAGAATATTCCAGAAAAAAATGTTGTCATTAAAATAATTGATTACTGCATAATTTCAATTATTATATAAAGTAAACATAATAATAATAATAATAATAATAATAATAATAAAATATAACTAATAAAAGAAATAAAATTATGTTCAAATTTTTTAATATTATTGTGTTACGTATATTAGATATTGTGGAAAAAAAAAACCAGATATAAATATTAAAGATAATATTATAAATACCTTCAGTTCCATTAAAAACATTCGGATTTTTCTCCAATATAGCGCGAAGTAATTCTGGCAATGCTTCTTGTTGCTCCATATTAATATCAGCAGCTGTATAATGATCTTTCAGCTCTCTAAATATAATATTGCACAGTAGTTTATTGTGTAGTTAAAATTTATTATAAATAATAATAATAAAAGAACTTACATGTGATCTGCGGATGTTTGTACGAGCGAATGAACCAATTGAGGCACAAGCTTGTCATCTCTAACACCCAACAATTTTAAAGCTTTTTCAGCAACAAGGGGATGAAACAACAACGACTTGTTATTTAAAACATGAGGCAATGGCGTTGGTAGTGGAATCTCAGCGAGCACTGTACCACAATAAAATAGTTTAGATTATTGTTTACTATTTACAAATATTCTAGATCGGACGTATCTAACCCCTCGCCAATAACAAGTTTATTATCTTCATTCATTAGTTAGTTCATTTATCTTAATCCTCAAATCTAAGTAAAAAATTTATAGAATTCACTACATTTTTTTTGATAGAAAATTTCCAAAAAAAAAAAAAAGTATTACGTTAGTGCACTTTTAAAATGTAACTTGAACTACATAATACATGCATATATGTACTTAGCACAAGTCACTGTAACCACATTTGATTATTGGCAATTTAAAAAAAGGTTAGACGACGCTGTTCTAGATAACTTGTTTATCACTTACAATCGGTGAGACTGGCCACCCCCGCCAATGTGGTAAGGACACTCGGAATGTCCCTATCCATTGTTTGCAATATTAGTTATGTTTTGTAGAAAACATTTTTCGTAAATATAAGTGATAAACTTCAACAAAAAATTACGAGACACTTCATTTTATTCTTTAATTACTTCATGATTGTTCGTGACACCTAACCTATGGAAATATATGAGTACCGCCGCATCTCAGCTCACTAGTTTTTAAATAAACATCACAACACTTGTTACATACTGAATAATTTAATTTAAAAAACCCATCAACTGTTTTTAGCTGTATGAAAATTTTACAACTGTCAACGCAAACGATGACAACAACGATCAACTCAATCGTTACTAAATCTTCTAATATATTTTTTTTTTGCTGCTGAATCGCCAATAATGATTTAATACATCGTTCTTGACAATTATTTGTATATTACACTTCATCATATTAGTTTACCTGGCGAATGCATTTTTGAGGTAAATGAATTTGTTTTCGAAACATCACGAAGTTTCCGAAGATGTTTATGGGTATTGAAAATGTTGTTACAAATATATATCATTCTTCACATACAGTTGCAAACTGAACAATCATATAAATATACAGCAATTTACACTTTTTATACACACAGAGAATTTTATATACATATAAAACTGCAATCCAATGGCGACGTTCCAAACAGTTGATGGGAGGCAAACTCCACTACAGTTAACAATCCTTTTCTTCTTCATTTACCTACGTAACAAAAACAAAGTTCATTTGTTTCCACATAGATGGCACTACTTATTATTATTCAAAAAAAGGCGCTAAAAATTAAAATATCAACTATTCGATATATTTTATTGTTTTTTATTTACTATACATTTTTATAATATACAATATTTACTATTATATACCAAATAAATAATTTGTATGTATAAAAAAATAAAAAATTAAATAATTGCACTATTACATTTATTTTTCATAGCTCCTTTCAAAAGCACTTTTAGTTAAAAATATTCATAACTTTAAAATTAATTATTACTTTTATTATTTATCAAATGTAAACTATTTTTATAAATTAAATTCTTTTTAATATACTTTTAAGATTGAAAAATTTAAAATATACGCAATTTTATCTGAAAGTTGCTCTAAAAAAAAACTATGAATACCGACTAATGATTAGGTTCAAACTTACCATCATATCAGATTCAAAACTGTCTGAGGCATGCGCAATGTGGATATAGTTTGTAATTTACCATACTACACATGTGTCGCACAGTTATAAATAATAAACCTATTATAAACTTTTCCAAAAAATTTCAGTTTCTTTCTATTTAAAAGTAAGATGATATCTGGAGTTGCAGAATAATATTGAAAATTTTAAAATTATTTTATTTACTTTAAAGTACGATTATTTTATAATTTTTATACGTTAAATATTTGTTTTGACAATTACCGATTATATTTTGTTTTTTAATCGATAAATAATCGTGAATGGGTCGTGACGAGACTATCACGAATATTACTTCAATAAAAAAACAATGCACTTTTCTAAAATTTGAATATTTTTTTTCTTTTTAAAATATATTACTTATTGAATAAATAAATAAATAATATGTGAATATTGTAAAAATAAAAATATCACATTAAAAAAATTGTATTTTGTAGTGTGCAAATGTAAATTGAATACATATAATCAAAATTTTTCTAAAAATAAGGAAAATTTATCGTCTAAAATTTATATTTTATATACATATTTATTTAAATTTTTCCGCATGGTGATAAATCATGTAAAAATTTACCACTTCGACAAGTTTCTGTAGCAACAGACAAAATCACAGTACTGATATACTCGTAAGTTATAACCAAGTGATAAGTAAAAAACATCTGTGTTTTTTCATATTGTTCACTTACTATTCACAAGTATTAGCAAATTACAGCCGATCCTCCAAACTTCTTCTATTTTAAATTCATTTTCTAATTCACAATTTATAATAAAATTGTTTAAAAAATAGTTTCTTAATAAATATTACAAAAAAATTGTCTTACATTATGTGTGAAAAATTACATTTCCAATACGATATTTATTTTGATTTGATAAAAAAAATTCATTTTGATATTTCCAAATCAATTGTGCAAAAAACGATATACGATACATGATTATTATGTGCTACCCACTAATAACAAAATCGAAATATTTCTTCGATTCCGTTTCAAAGCACTTACCAACCTTATATTTATATACTATTGTATAATAGTAGGTACAGTGGGTGATCGGTTTACGAACATAATCCGTTCCAAGATTATGTTCGTAAACCGACCATTCTAAAAAAATTTGCCAGATTTTCTAGTATTTTTATTTTAATTTTTTTATAAGAGATTCAGAAAAGTTCGTTATCCCCGAACATAGGTTTGTTGTCCGAACACAAAAATCTTTCGTGAAAGTGTTCGTTGTCCGAATTGTTCGCAGTCCGAACTGTTCGTTAACCGATCACCCACTGTATTGTATAGTATTTAAATATTTTTTTATTTATAGACCTAGCTTACTATGTGACCGCGACTCTCAGTCGTAAGATTTTAACATGTAAAATAATAATTTTGAATTTTCCTGCTTTCCTAATTATTTTAGGTAAAAGAAAATTTTAAATATAAGTTTTAGAGCATAAAATTTTGCATGTAAATCAATAAATAAAAATAATTTTGTGTACTTTGTAACGATAGAAATTAAATAAATTACATAAATGAAAATGAAATAAGTATCTTTTTATTTTGTACAAAATATTCGTGGCTCTGAGCAAAATAAATAATTATTAAATTATTTAATAAATAAAACATAAAAAATTAATTTAGTTTATTTATTTAAATTCTGAATTGTTTGCTCTTAAAATGAAGTATTTTTACCAAAAATAATTAGGGAAGTAAGAAAGAATGATTTTACATGTTGTGAAGTCGGATCTAGGAACATTCTTTGCCAACTTATCTAGCAATGAGCTCCAACCGAAATCTGTCGATGTATTGACCATCTCTAAACAAATTAACCGTTTAACCCAATCTACCCAGCAATGAATTTGCAAAATATATGGAAGTATTTACGGCAAAGAATTGCATTGTAGTCGAAGAACTGCGGATGAAAAATGTTCCGAACACGGTTCAAGTCCTATGTTTGAAAGTTGCGCTCTCTGTCCTGTCCTATATATTTTATATTTTCATTTCAAAATTTTTTATTATAATTATATTGATTAGTAAATTTTTAACATGTTTGTCTGTTCGGCACAAATTTTCCAATCGATTTTAAACTTACTTCCCGATGAGTTAGACAGCTAGACATAGCTCAGAACTAGATGACAATGTAATTTTAATTAATTAATTAATAATATTAAAAACATTAAATTAAAATTAATTAATTATAATTATATAACTATTTTTACTAAATGCCTAAAAGAAATTATTTTATACTTTTTAGTCCGTGTTCAAAACGTGGTATATTAAACAATTTTTTTTAATTTAAATAATTTTGTAATTTTAGCTCGGGCAATAATAAACCGTTCAATATATATTTCAGTTTTGTTGTTGGAAATATCGGCCCTAAATAAACAATTGTAAATGTCCAGTATTTAATAAATTTTTGCATAATATAAAAATAAAAATGATTATATAATATTGTAATTTATACATCAAAAAACTAAAAGTGATCAGTAAAGCAGTAAAGTATTTTATTATATTTTGTATAGTATACAGTGGCCAATAAAAAAATGATAATAAATGCACAGTACCTATTTTACTGAAATTTGAACCGGTACTCGCATCCATTTTGTATGGAATTGAATTTTCCAGAAACAAATAATTATTATTTGTTTTCAGCAAATAATTTTTAAACATTTATTTAAAATATATTACTCAAATTTATAAATGATTTTTTTTTTGCAGTTAGATGTTAATTTACCAAACTAAAATATCTGAACTAAATCAGCAAAATTTCATTTATATTAATCAAATTGCTAACCGACATATGGCTTTGGTTGGTTTGGTTTTTGGTTAGCCGAGCGGTTTGCAAAAACTGCATGGTTTATTTTTGGTTTGACAAACTGGCGCGTTTAAAATGGTGGAATACCAAACTGAAGAACCGTGCTCCGAGTTCGCTTTGCTTGTTAAAAAAAACCAAATCATAACGTTCTGTGATGTTTTGGTTTGCGTACCGAAGGCGTTTAGTTTCCATTTTAACAAACCGAAACAAGAAATCCAAAGTCATCTGAGAACGCCTATATTTGAAAAGTTTAGAAACGCAAACCAAAACTAAACCAACCGATTATGGCAGCAGTTTAAAACTTTGTAATAATATAAATATTATATAACATTAATAATATAAAAATTATACGTACCGTTACCATTAAGTAAATGTTGCGCACTGTTTTACACGAAATGTCACCAATGAAAATTAGAAGAGTAAAAGAAACGAGATTTTTAATAAAAATATATGTAAATTATAGGTTTTAGACAGTATAAACTAAAAAAGGGACCAATTATGTTTTGGCGTCAATTTAGATTTTTATAATTTATTGTATTGAGTTTTGTCAACATGGAAAAGTACAAATATTGCAATACACCGACTTCTAGCCTGGAATACACAATTACATTGTGTATAATATTATTGTTTTCTTTATGAATAAATGCAACCGTCACCTACAAATATCAAGTGACCTATGTACATTCATAATAACCGTAATAATAAAAAACACACTGTATTTGCCAGTGTCCAGTGCCAGTGTAGATTTAATCCCATCGTGATTGTGACCATATCAAATCAAATTTTCAAATCAAGTCGAAATCATATCGTTTTTATGTTTGGTTGGTATGTATGTATGTATGTTGTACATCAATCACCACTTCACAATCCATTTCATCATTTCAGTCGAAATTCGAAATTCACACACAAACAAGCTTTTTTTTGTTCAAATTGGGATAGAAACTGTTTAGAGTGATTTTCGTTTTACATATACGTATCTGTCTCCGTTTGTCAGTCAGTCTATTGAGTAGGTAGGTAGGTAGTAGGTATTGTAGAACTGCTTGTTGATTTCTGCTTCTGGTTATGTATGTGTATAGTAATTATCTGCTGCTGTTGCTCTGTATTATAGTAATATCAGTCAGTAAAACTCAGTACGTTCAACGTGACGTAATCTGGGCTGCCAGTGTTTGCAGCTCTTCAACATGTTGGAAAAACGAAACCGAATCTAAGCTTGCCATGATAAATTACATCAAATCAAACTAAACACTGCACTGAGACCAGGATGGTGTACTGTACACTATTTCCTAAATACTCGGTATATACTACTGTATATTCAACTAATACTTCTATTATTAATTACGAATTATAATAGATACAATAAATAGGTAGAGATATACAATTAAACCATCAATAAATGACAATAATTACACACAAATGCTGCAAGTGACACTGGACAATAAGCAAGAAAATTTACAATCAACATTTTTCCATAATATTCTTATCAATATCACGAATAAATTAATTATAATAATAAATAAATTATAATAAATTATGATAAAAAGTATAATATGTATATATATATTATATATAAACGGAAACACAGAGATCAGTTCCATTCGAGGAGGTCGGGTTGCTTGTTGCTTGTTATTTCATTTTTAGATGAGACAATTTATTTTTATTATTTTTGTATATGTATATAATAATATCTATGTATAATAATAATAATAATAATAATAATAAGTAATAATATACCGGTCGTCGATCAGTGTCTTGAGTATTTTAGTAGGTATTTTCATTTCTCTAATAAGTAATAATCATCATAATAATAACAGAATCACCTCAACGGTTCGTTTGCTTTTATTATAATTATTTTGTTCGTTTTTTTTTTTGGAAATTTTTATTTATTTTTTCTTTTGTTTTACTGGCATGGTTTTATTATTTATTTATTTAATTATTTAAATTATTTAATACATATGGTGTGAAAGACGGTAACATCGGCCATAAACTGTTGGAAGTGATTTTTGTTTGTTTTGGGAATTGGAAGATGAGAAGGAAATATGATAATGTTATATGGAATCATGTGGATGGATGGATGGATGGATGGATGTGGTGATCATAATAATGGCCATCTATAAGGTATAAGGAACAGGATTACAACTATGATAGATTGAGATTATATTCGGTGCGTAATTGTGTGCGTAAATGATCAGCGATTAATGAACGATTAACGAATCAATATGAATGAATGAATGAATGAGCCGATGAGAGAATGATAAATGACTGATAAACTAGTGAACTACTAGAATGAAGATGTAAAGTAAATGCTGACAAGAGACACTTGTACTGGTGGTGGCGTTTTGAGCCGTGATATGCGTACAGATGCCTTCGTCTATGGAAGTGAAGTGGTATGGAATGGACTGGAAAAGTAATGAGATGGATAGATAGATGGATGGATGGATAGATGAATAGAGGATAGAGCAATTGAAATCGAAAATTGTTTTGGTGTTACGGAATGAGTGATTGAGTATTTGATTTAGTTTATCGGTGGGTTGATGGATTGACATGGCATAGCATGGCGAGGTGAGGTGGGAGTGGTGTTTCAGGTTCAACGGGGCGGCATAGACAGACAGTTTGACAAGACAGACGAAAATGGAATGCCAGAACTCAAACCATCCGTCATAGCCGTATACTTTAGAGATCTCACAAACTTCATACCTTAAAATACCTAAAGCTAAACGTTAGTTACAATGTATCATAATAAGAACTTTCTTATATATAATATATAATAAGTTAGTTATTGCATGAATTACAGTTTTATGAGGTACTGCACATCCTAATTAATAACCTCTGTACATATAACTTTTGCACTCTTTTTATTTAATAATAACCACCATTTTTATATCAAAACAGGTAGATATACGAGTATAATAATATTAATTATCAATGATTTTTTTTTCTTTAAATAATGGAATGCTTCTCGTCACAACAATGATTGAGCTATGAGGGCCCGACGCCTTTCACGATTAGTAGGCGGGCGGGCGGGGCCGAGGGCTAAGGTTCATCAAGGAAAGGGAATGAAGGGCTTGTAGTTTACTTAAACGGGGCACTTCAGGCCAACAACACAATAGTACTGTGACCTGGTGCTGTGACCCGTGGTTCGCCGGTGACGCCAAAATATCATTCTGTTCGCAGCACACGGTATTTCTACTCTATTCAATTCACTTCAGTTCAACTGAGTTTAACAACACACACACACACATACGCACGCACACAACCAACGTCTTCTAGTAGTATTCAGTGCGTAAGTAGGTATTGTAGGTAGGTACGCCCGTACATATACATACATCATATTTATCATATATCGATACGATACGATACAATTCGATTTGCTTCGATTCAATTTCAGTTCGGTTCGGTTTCGGTTTCGGTTCGCGATACACATCATACTTAACATCATCACATAAAAATGTACTCATTCGCCGCATTATTACGTACTTGTACTCCTAATTCTTAACTTACTTACATTACAATATTTGACTAGACTAGAAAGGACAAACAGACGACAGAGCCAGGCAAATAACAGACAATGCCCTGCAGCTCTGATCAAAACAATACAAAAGAATGTCGTCGATTAGAGAACGCGCGCAGCAATTCGATTCGTGTGCTAGAACGCGAGAGCGTACATACATACATACATAGAGTACGACGACGTTGGTTGGTAGTGGTAGTGGTTGTGGTTGTGGTTGCCGTCGTGTCGCTATTGTTATTTTTTCTTTTGTTTTTATTACATTTGTTTTTACTGTCAAATGTACGTTATACGTTACGTTACGTTATGTTTTAACGATACGTTATTATCTGACTAGAAAATTTAGCTATTTACTATTACTCTACGTACATATTTAAACTGTAGTCAGCAGTAACAGTGTTTGCATAAGAATAAGAACAATTAGATAGAATAAATACAATACAAAGATATACAGTGATAAAATGACGAGATCTGACGAATGCGCGCAATGCGATACATACAATGAATATATTTAGCACGCACCGGCGAACGCAACACGCACAATATATGTAATAATTCATTATAATTAATTATATGTATAATAAGTATAGAGAAAAATGAACCAATATGTAGTAATCAATAAATTACTTATGCTAGAGAGATCTACACAACACACAAAGAGTCATCGAATTTATACATCATGTAAATGTATGTATATAGGTAATACGTAATCATCAATAAATAGATAATTATACTTTACAATTTAAAATATTAAAGCAGTATATAGCAAAATGGCTAGATCATGTATATAATATATATAATATATAATATGCATGTAATGTATATAGAAGCTATAATAAGTACGGTAAACAATAAGCATTGCCGACAGACATTTAACATTTTCTTTAATCATTTATTTATTAAGATTTTTGTTCATAAATTTTTTTTTTATTTTACTTTAGTAAATATAGATCGTTGTTCTGTACTTGGAAATTAAGTCTACAGTTTCAATTTAGGCCAGAGTTTAAAACTTGAACCAATCGCCTGTGAGGGGCCGCTAAGTGTTTGTGCTTCGTCAGACTGTAACTCGGGAAGAGCTACCGGTGCCCGGTGTCCGCCGTTATTCCGGTGTCCGGTATTCGGTATGCGATATTCGGCATTATTTGGTGTCAGGTTTTTATTTTGGTTTTGGTTTTTTTTTTGTTTTTTTCTTCGGCGATACAGCGATACAGCTGTCTATCTTCCTATTCTTTTATGTACTTTAAACATTGTATAATAAAACACGACGCAATGTTCATGAAATATGTGTATGTGTATGTATATATTACAGCGATTACGGCATTTGAACGCAAACGCATTTATTACTTGATTTGTTTATTTATATCTATATCAATAATCGCGTACCTACGTGACACGTGCGTGTTATTCCAATGCAGACACAACATATCTGCATCGGACCAACAGCAGGTTTATTCTTATTTTTTATAGGTAAGGCTGGGTATATATTATTTTTGTTGCCTGTTACTTGGTTACGGATCGGATTGGATCGGGTGGGAAACTTTTCTCTTTATGATTCAATTTAGTTGAATAATTTCGTTTCGAAACATCTATACTGTATTTATAAATTTTTCAATGCTAGCATCGAACAACGTGCAAATATCAAATTTTGTGCGCGTTGGTAAAATATTTATTGGATTTGTTACATCATCCATCATATAATAATTAAAAAAAAAACAAAGAAGAAATGCATAAAAAGAAAGCATTTCTTCAATACCAGAAAAATCCAAACAGTCGTTATATCGTTACTGTGTTGAACTTCTTTCTCATTTATGTTTGATAATAAAATTTCTCCAAATTAGTCTCGAAACAAAATTGTTCAACTATGTAAACGCAGGCAGGCAACATTAGACATATTCATTTATGATAAAATGGATGAATTGATGAATGAAAGAATCTTAGAAGGAAATAGGAAGTTGAAGGATTGTGAAATATGAAATGGACACAAGTTGAAAAACTCTGCAGGGTCGGTTGGGGGGGGGGGGGATGGCTAGGCGCTAAGCGAATCGGTAACGACGAGAGTGAAATTGAAATTAAAGATAAATTATTTGTAGTAGATGAAATACATATATATATTATAGAATTGAAAACGTAAAAAGAAAAAGATCGTTCGTTGCATCTCGGGACTAACTCGAAGTCAGCGTAGCGCGATCAACGCGTACTGAAACTGTTTGAGATAAGTCGAAATTATTTGAAATTTTTACAAGTGCATATATATCTGATGGATATAATTGTATAGTAATTTGCATTTGCATGTATATACCCCTATCTGAGGTTATTTATCATATTTTAAATAACGTAGTATCATATTTAGTTTTATATTTTTTTTATGAAAAAGTTGCTTTACTTCCTACCTAATTCGATCATAACGAATAATCTCTATGTACAATCTTGCAACTAGATCGGCCACCGTGCAAGCACTTCTCGGAGCTCGGGCATAGTTTCATACATACATACAGTATTGAGCAAACACGAGAAATGAATGTATGAAACATTGTTATCTTAGATATCATATCACAAATAGTATATCAAAGAAAATCAAATAAATTATGTCTGAAAAGTCAGAGAAAGCGCTGTGCACAGTATTCAGTTATGTGCGTTTTATCACGTCGAACTAAAGTCGACTTACAATTATTTATTTAATTATGATTTTTTTTTTAATTTAAATTTATATACTGTGGGTGGGTTAAGTATCGCGCATCGTATGTACGACTATACTTACTATTTTTAATTTACATTTGCCATACTCGATATAATACTATAATATTATGTTTCGTGTATACTTATTTATTTATTTTATTATAATCCGATCTGAAAGGTACTCATTTATAAAAATAAAGTGATTCTCTGTCAATGGAAGTGGTTGGTTAGTCTGTTTGTTGTTGGTAGTACATAGTAAATTTATAACATTTTATTATATTTATTAATTTGTTTTTTTTTTTTAATGAAATAACGCGTCGTTACGTACGTACGTTACATTAGGTTAGTCACGTCTCGTCGCGGCGCGCTGGGCTAACGTTTGCGGTCCCCGATTACCGTCCCGTCCACCGAGGACCAGATACGTTACCTTGTGCTGTCGTGTGCTTATTCCGAATATATATACTTTATTTATTTTATATAATATGTATGTATATATAGAGCGTTTCATCATTACAGAATTGAGACTAGATAAAGTAAAGAAATAACAGGAAGAATCCTTAATAAAAAAATGATGAGACGATATTTGTTAGATCAGAATGAACGGGACGGTGTTGCGTTATCCTGAACCATAAGACAATTAAGGACAAAGGAATCGAATCAGTGAATATGAAGAGAAAATAGATGTGAAGAAAAGGACGGGCATGTTTGTTTGGTGATGCGTGCGCACGCGTTTATGTATATTATGTATGTAAATATGTATATATGTATGTAAGTATGTATGAATGTATGTATGTATGTATATATATATATATATATATATATATATATATATATGTATATATATATATATATATATATATATATGTATATATATATATATGTATATATATATATATATATATATGTATATATATATATATATATATATATATATATGTATATATATATATGTATATATATATATATATATACATATATATATATATATATAATTCATGTATGTGCTAACTTAAAGAGGGTGGAGAAATCAAAAACAATAAAATACGTCAAAGAATAAATTAAATTTTAATTGTTCAGAAATTAAAATAACATAATATTAAGACAAATAAGAATATAATCATAAACTAAACCATAAAGAGATAAATAAGTGTTTAATGAAAAAAAAAATAAAAATAAAAAAATTGAAGACAACTTAAAAAGAATAAAAATAAAACGAAAAAACTAAAATAAAAATGATTAAAATGTACAAACAATTCGACAAAGGAGGAAAAGAAAGGTCGCTGGGCGCTCGTTGACTGTTTTGTCAGACCGGTGTGGATTTGAATATCCCTTACCTTACATATATTACATTTTACTTTCTTCATATACTTGAACAGTATATATTATTATATAGATTTTTCGTTTTAAATACATATTTTTATGTAAAGCTATATAGAAATAATTATTTTTTGTTTTTGCTTTGCTTTGAATTTTTTCAAAAATATTTCGGACTGGAAATGGAGTTGGATCCTCCGTCAAAGCCACGAGCCATTACGCGAACGTTTTTAAATAGAATGCATATATTAGAAAGATAGAAAAGGTAAGTGAATTGATGAATAATGATGTGCAATTGCAATGAGATAGAGATAATGATCTTTGCTTTATATGACGGTGACAGGATGATTAAAAATGATTTGATGAATCGTAAAGAGAAGATACTAGAGCGATGATAGGTGGTGATAAGAATAAAGAATAACGAAGATAGATATTTAGAGAGTTTGAATTAGAAAAAGAGACAGATATAGTGTTAGAAGAATGAGGTAGATGTATGCAATGAAATGAATGATCTGCGTGATAATGATGATGATGATTGTATACAAATATGCAATGTGCAATGTGATGATCGCCGCGCGCGCGTGACGGAGGAACCGCAAAACACGACACAACGGGCAACGCAACGCAACGCCACGCCACAATCTAAGAAACACGAACAAATAAACGAACGGGAACGGACGAACAAATAGGTACATACGAATCTAAGACGCTGCTGCTTGCTATTTGCTATTAATCATTGATTGATGATTGATTAATTGATTGTTTGATAGATTGATAGTATAGAGCCTCTGCCTTTTTTGCCTGGTCGGCGTTTTTTTGTTTTATATGCGGACTAGATCGTACATAATGTAAATGTAATGTTTGAAATACACAGAAGAACACAGACGAGACACATTTAAATTACAGTTAATGGTAAACTAACAACATTACACCTAAGATAATCATAATTAATAGTGGGGCACTAACACTACTGCGCATCTGGCCCCACAGCACATAATCATGAATAAAACTAATCAATTCAATTCAAAGTAAAAAGAGAACCAAATGGCACGTAAGTAATAGTTAAATTAATTAAATTAATATATATTTAGATATATATAGGTATATATATATATATATATATATATATATATATATATATATATATATATATATATATGTATATATCTCAAACTACCTGCCCGTACAATGCACGGCGCTAGAGGTTCACACTATCAGCCTCAGCTTTGACTGCATTTTGCATCTTGCGTTGCATAGTGGAACCCGACTGCACATGTTGACTAGTTTCGATTCAAAATAATTAAGTACATTTATTTTAGATATCATGTTATGTATGATATTTTTCTTTTTTTTTTTCTTAATTTCTTTTTTTTTATATATGTATATGTATATATATGCATCAATAAATACACGAACTATACTTGTAATGTTGTGTTGTGCAGGACTCGGCTGCAGCCCAACTCATTTCAGACCAGTGCATTATATGCAATTCAGCAACCATATAAATATGGCTGCACAGGAACCATTAGCCTAATTTATTAATATTTGTACGAATATAAAACAGAGATACATACGAACAAGAACAGTAAAGCCATTATTAAACCAGACAAACAAACGACAAACGAACGACGAACGAATATACAAATCTAATGAATCATATTATATAATCATACGAATTGTCATAATATACATATATGTATATAATTAAAATAAGTTTTTTTTTTTCTAAATTACTGAATAAATTAGTGAATAAATTAATAAATAGATTATAGATTATATATATATATATATATATATATATATATATATATATATATATATATACATATAATAACGCTATGCTCGAACTTGAAACGAGGACCACACCCGTGTGTCTGATTATAACTACAATAGATTATAATGGTAATGATCCTGTTCTTGCTCTAGTACGTACGAAAATTTATCTAGACGAGTTGGAGCCGTGGCCATTAGCATTGACAACACTTTCTTATCCCTATTTCTAACAAATAAAACGAGTGTTGTAAATGTAAATGGCTGGGGCGGGGCCGAGCCCTGCGTATCGCAGCCGCAACGATATGACGTTAATTTGAACGCCATACGCGTCTACGAAGTTTTGCTTTTGTTTGTCTTAAAGCTAACTTGCAGTACACGGTTGCCGAGCGTGTAGCCATTCAGCGATTGAATTGCGACCACTGCCTCATCGTAGTTGGTCATCGTGACGAAACCGAAGCCCTTGCATTTGTTCGTCTGCAGATCGCGAATCACTTTGACGCTCTGCACAGCCCCGAATGGACCGAACAGCTGCCATAACACGTTCTCTTCTGTTTCCGGCGCTAGGTTGTACACGAATATACACCAACCGGAACCATTCATTGCGTTGCCTGGCAACATTGAATTTGCCAATAGGTCACCGGCCAGCGGCGAGTACCTAAACACACGATCTCAATTAGTACAAACTGATTCTGACTTATGTACATTGCCAAAACAACAACGTCAAACAATAACAAATTTATATCAAATCCCAATTATACTATTATAAATTGAATAACCTATTATCATTCTAATACAATAAAATTACCATTTCAAAAAACATCGATTTACAATGAAGCAAAAAAAATTCAAAAGTCTAAATATGATGAAGAAATATTTACAAATTGAAAACTGAAATTTAAAAAAAAAACACTAACGGAAATAAAGTGATTATTCTACAATAAACATAATTAAATAGTATTATTAAATCAAATGAAACTTGAAAAAATTTCTACATTTCATTCGATTTTTGGTGTTTAATGATTTACAAGAAACTAGATTATATTTTAAGAATAGTAGAATAGTAGCACCTGAATCGTCCAGTAGGATGGTGTATCGGTCCGGCAAATCTTCGTGTGGCTTGCGGTGTGAGATATGCCGCGAGTGGTGGTATTGTTTTGTTGTTGTTGCTGGGATTGTTCGCAAACTTGACGGTGATCGGTTCAGTGGAGCCCTTCGGTACGGTGCCGTTCAGCTCTTGAATGGCGCGTTCCGCCTCCAGCCGTTGGTCGAAACGGATGAAGCCGACGCCTTTCGACAGGCCTACAGGTATACAACAACGTTTGCTCTACAGCTCTTCCATGAGCGACGAGCGACTACCGCCCCAAACCGAATACACACAACACCGCAATTTTTCCTAACACATTCATACTACATTGCATCCTTCCTTCTTCACGTACACCCATTCATACGGTCGAATATTTCTTTTATCTTTCTTTAACAAATTTGCAAATGTACAAAATTGTAGAATCTTTTTTTTAACATATATTTTTTTATATAAAAAAAATATATTCCCCATTTTTACTTTTAGTAATGAAATACAATAATTCAAATTTCTTCCCATAAACTTACAATTTTCAATTTACTCAAAGTTAACATAAATAAAATAATAAACACGATTATTTTTTTCCAAAGAAAACAAAACTAATTTTTTTTATCCAAAAAATTAAAATGCCTAAAATAAAAAATGTAATTTTGTATTTAAAAAAACTCTAATTCGCTTTAGTTTTATGTAAAATTTTAAATATAAAATTTCTACCACAAAAGAATTTATTTTATAAAATTAGTTGGCAGATTAAAATACAAAACCCAAAATATTTTACAACACATGTATCACATATACTTAATCTAAACTTGCATACTTACGTTCAACATCCATAATCTGTCTAACCATTCAACAATTTCTTTCATAAACAAATACATACATATAGAGAAGAAACATTAATTCATACACATCGAGCAACTTTCAGTTCAGCCATGTAACGTTTTCTCTCGTTTTCTTATATTCTTAATATAATAAGTAAATAGTTGTCCCCGCAAATGCGGATTCGCGGATTAGTGTCTGTATTGTGTGTTTGTTTTTGTACTTGTGTTTGTCTGTATATAAGTATATGTGTGTGCATATGTTTCTTGTATTAATTATTGTATGTTCCGTGTTAAGTGTACAGTGTTTGTCTTCAGGTTGGCTCTGCTCTTACGAACATAACGAAATTTTTAAAAACGCAAAATAATTTCAATAAAAGCAACAAAATCATGCCACGATGCATAAATCATAGAAATAAAATAACAACATAACATTGGATTTACCAAATCATAATAAAATAATCAAACTAAATCAAATATAATCAAATAAATAGCAACAAACAAACAAATATTATTTAATTTTGAACAAAAAAATTTTGAGATTCTGTTTTCTTTTTAAATTTAGGCGCTTTCACAGCTTCACATAAACATACGAATTTTGTTCTTCAACCTAAACCTCACATTTCCAATTTGACAATTCATTCATCGTTTACAGCTCTTAAATTCAACTTCACATAATGAATTTGAAAAATATTAACTGTATTTAAATTTTTTATTAAATATGCAGATTTAACACTTAAAATTTTATTTTAAGAGCTGTGAACTTTCCCAAACTAGTCGAAAATCAAAATTAAGACAATTATGTAAACGTAAATCTGTGATTACGCCCTATATTATTTATGCAAAGGGGTGCATCGTTAGCAATGACTTAATAATCAGTGCAAAGTCTGCATTGTTTGCAGAATTGGATACTCAATGACTAAACTGACTTTAATTAATATTTTTCCTTGATTCTAATAGAGAGAACCAACGGTTACAGGGACCACGGTCGCGATCGCGTCTATAAATAGTTAAAAAACAAAACCGAGAGAGAGATACGTTGCGTTTTTGTGATAATTTTTAATTCTTTCAATTGTGTTTTTAAATGTTGTTGTGCAAAGAGTGTGAAACGTTGACACAAACATTTTTGAAGTTCATATAATAAAACTGCAGTATGTACGTACTTGTTGCGAAATAGCCAAAATTTAAATTTATATTCCAAAAATTCTCAAAGATAATATTATTTTTATATAATAGATGCTGTGACCAGTGACATATTTTTTAAATAAGAAAATCATTCCTTCAGAAAACAACTTATTTTAAATTAAATTTTTAAAAATATTTCCACATAAAACCAAAATTTAAAAAAAAAAAAACAAAAAATAAGAAAATTCAATGGGATATCTGCCAACCAATTACAATTCATAGAAAATTGTTCATATCATTCCTTTAGCTTAATAGTCATCAAAAGAAATTTCTATTACTTGCTTCAAGCTATTATCATTGAGAAATTTGATACAAATTCAGATTTTTATTGTAGATATTTCATAACAAAACTAATGCAATCGAATCGTGGTGACTTCAGAAAATTTGACAGGCTGTTTCAGTATCTCTTTGTACTACAAATGAATTTCCAATTTCAATTCCGATAATTTCTAAGTATAATTTGATTTGATCGAAATAGTGGCAGACTTGTCTGACCTGACTTGACTGTAACTGTAGATCTGATGTTCAAGTACAAGTAGGGTGTATAGGTTAAGGGTAGTTCGGTAGTTGTGGTAGTGGTACGTACCAGGCAAGTTTTCTCCGGCCCCCGTGACATACTGACGTACTAGGGAAGAGAAGAGAAAAACGCAAAATATAGGTACAGTAATTCAGAATCATGCCGGTGGGAGGGAAATTAAATTTATTTTATATATATATATATATATATATAGGTATATATATATTAAATCTAATTATTATTATATAGTATATATATAAATACATATTATGTACTATTCACTTTATTATTATCAGTTAGTAATGAATGAAAACTATATAATATCTATATAGTAATTAATAATATAATGATGATATAAATAAATAAGAGGGTCTCTGTAGTGACAGCTGTTGTCATAAAATATCCACAGATGTCATTTCTACAATGCACACCCTGGATAGCAGTTAGACCAATTAGAAATGATATTTTTTACTTAATTAAATCAATCGTAATCATAACAATAATCATAATTAAAAAATTAAAGCTATAACATTCAATAAAATAATAAATTAACTAAATTATACGCAGCAATTCTGGATTCAGAAAATTATAATAATAATAAATTATAAATTAATGCTAACATGGTAGCCAGGTATGTATTATAATAGTAGTTCTGTGGTTCTGTATGTTGCATGTATATTATGGCTAACAAATATGATAAAGTGGCTTTTCGTGACAGTGGGACACCAACACCATCACCTCACCACTCTCATTTCTCTTTTTTGCTATTGCTTTTTCATTATTACATTCATTGAATTGCTTCAATTAACAAAATATTTAGTTATTCTGTTTGTTTCATAGTTAAAAATAGGTTCGTTTTGGTTCGGTAATGGTGTACTAGTGTCAATGGTTGGATATATGTGTCCTCAAATCATTTTCATATAACTGCCATTTTTACTCTATTTCTACGTTATTTTCTATAAATTTCATTGATATTAATATTACATACAATTTTCAATTTTTTTAATTGTTCAAATAAATTATTTCTTTTATATATATATTTTAAATTATTATAAATATATACTTATTAAACTGAAATAATTAATCAGTTATATAATAAAATGTTTCATACAATTCTGTACAACAAATAACTGCATTAAAATCATGAAAAAAGTATAAGTAATTTCTTTTGTTCTAAAATACTTGAAATTTTATACATGAAAAAGTCTATTACATATTTTTCTATTTTTCAATAACTTTATTGATATATTTATAGCAGTAAACAAATTCTACAAAAATTACTACAAAATAAAAAAAGTGTTTAGAATTTGTCAATCAATTAGAGAAAATGAACGTAAGGTAATCATAAAATGGCAGTTACATTCGGCAAAAACTGGTGGTAGCTGGATTCTAGAAAAGATTGCAAATGGTAATGTCGGTAGGTAGATATGGTAAAAGTGAAATGGTTTAGATGATGAATGGTAAATAGTGATGGTGCCGGTACACTGTCGAAGCGTTCAACTCACCTGTGATATTGTCGCATAGTATGCGCGAGGTGATGATGCGACCGTATGGACTGAACAACGTCTCCAGATCCTGCTGGGTCATGTTCTTCGGTAGTCCCGATACGTACAGGTTTGCGCCCTTGATCGCCTCCGAACTTGGACGGGCGTACGATACCTAAATTTTCATTTATCAAACAAATTACATATTTGTTTTGTTCCTATCGAATTATCAAACATAATTGGCATTTTGGATTATCAGAAAATTGCGTCGTATTCATATAAACGAACATGTATTAATTAATAGTGACACAAACTGAACATAACAGTAAAATATCTAACATCAAATTATATACAGTCCTCCTTTTAAAGTCGGATTCACGATTGGACCGGTCTAATTTTGGTCATTGTGACGTCATGTCAACCAGACCAATAATTCACGAAAGCTTCTAGATTCAAGTGACCAAATGGCCCAAACTATTAATTATTCATTAATAGAATATAAATATTATAACATTAAAAGTTTTAGATTTAATGAATTTAATATTTTGACGCCTGTCACGTTATATAAATCAGGAAAAATATATTAGTGAAATGAATTAAAATTTAAAGAGAGAACGAGAGAAGAGTAATTCAGTGGAAAAGACGTATCCTGATGTTATGTTTTAAGCAGGCAAATCATGGACCGATCAAATCGTATAGACCACATATCCGAACAAGAACCCTGGGTAGGCGCTACTAAAACAGCCAGTACCTACACTCAAGTTATAAAAATTTGACCTGTTGGCTGCGCGCTAAACGAATGACTTTTGTCATAGATTTTACGGTCATCTCCTGATTGGTTTCAATCGTCTCCGCTTAAAAATTTCAAAATTAATTCGCATGTTTTCCTGGGTTTTTGTTGATGCAGAAAGACTGTACATGAATATTTAGTATATTCCGAAATGAAACCACGGTTAAATTGTAGCAAAAAAGTTTGTTTGATTTATCAGGGTATAGTTTGGAACGCGTTGACCTTGAAAATGTCAAAAAATGTCATAAGTGTAAGATTAGAATGAAGTTTGACAGTGAGCTATTTGACTTATTTTGAATTTTGTGATAGATGTGAATGAAACCGCGAATACATCTTGGTTTCTCTGATGACAGATAATAACCAAACTCTTCAATTACCATATATCGAAATGCTACCGGTTTCTGGAAAAAGTTACCATGGTCTATTTAGTTTCATTTCGGAAAATATTATAGACGTTTGCGGCTGACATAACATCATAACATAATGTTTTGGTTTGGTTTGCTGCTAATAAGCAAATCGAGCTCAGAGTCCAGTTCTTGAATTTAGTATTCATTCCTCTGTCTTTTTTTATTATTGTTGTTCAAAACCAAACCAACCAAAGTCATCCGAAAACGACTTATGTTTTCTTAATGCAAAATGCCAATAGTTAATAATATAAACATATTTTTAATAATTCAAGAATTTGTGTGTTTCTCCAGGTTATTAATTAAAAATTTATTCATAACATAAAAATATTCTTATATTTTTTTTATAATTGCTAAGCTACTGTACAAAGTTATTTAATTTAATTATACTCAAAATTTCCTAACGTTTCAATTTTCTTGGTCTATTTTTTTTCAAAATTATTTATAAGTATTTAATTATTTTTTTTAATTTGAAGTAAAATACAATGCATAGAGAATGGAAACTTATTATTTAAAATAAAAAACAAATATTTGAATGATTTTTATTTATTTATTATAAAAAATAATGGGTATTTTTATTTTTTACATAACGTTACCGACACTTTTTAGGACACGCATTAACTCTCAAAATTTACTGGCATTAGCAAAGCCCTTTAGTACGACAGCGGTACATTATGTTTAAAAGTATTAATTAAGTAAAAACTTCTAATATGATTGTACTTTGGGGCGTTTAAATTTTAGTGATTATGTTAATGTATGCCGAACTATTATCTATCATCTCTTTTTTGTTATTATCAATTTAAAGCGCACATTGTTTCTTTACTTGTATTTATTCGCTAACTATATTGGTGTAGGACTCATCAACAGAAATGACGTATTTTCCGCCCTATAATTTAAATTTTAGAAACAAATATATTTTGAAAAAGATAACGAGAAAAAAAGAGAAAAATACCTGTCTCTTATTTTTAATGTAGAATAACGTATAAAAAATTAAAAATTGTGTTAAGTCTCCATTTATTTCGTAAATTAAGACATACTCTTTGAAGATTTATGAAAAAATAAACCAAGTTTGTTGTTAGTTAGATTTCAATAATTTTTAGCGGTAAGATTTGAAATAAGTTTTATTTACAACATTCAATATTTATTGAACATAATAAATAACATTTCTAATGTAAAACATGTATTGTACAGCAACTACGCAAAATACTATCACAATTATTGGAAAATCAATAACTCTATTTCTTGAAATGAACATTATCATGATCGAAATAGCTACCAGAAATAAAAATAGTATTTATTGTATACAATCAAATATATTAAATAAATATATTTTTTAACTTCAATCTACAACGGAAAAACAGTTTGTCTAATAGCGTAAATTATTATCTTTTTTAAATTGATTATTATGTCCATTATGGTGGAAGTGAATTGTAAAAAGAACGTAGACTATTATTTATGAATGTAGAACTTCCACTAAACTAAAGTAATCAGCGGATGTACCAAATAGTTTTAAAAAAAATATGAATTAATTAATTCATTCAAAGTTCTGGATTATTTTAGTGAAGGTGTACGTACATTCACTTGTAATAATAGTTTACCTTCACTGACCATCTGCTTTCACTGTAATATTATATATATATATTATACTTTTGTTATAATTTTTTTTCCCCAAAATTTACGCAAATTAACTTACTTTAATCGTTTTATTCTGAAGTCTAAGACCATTCAAAGTATTGATGGCCTTTTCCGCATCTTCTGGCCTGTGATAATTGACAAACCCATAGCCGAGGCTTTGCCCTATGGAAGAAAAACATTTTTTATTGTGTATCATTGAAAGCTATACACTAAAATTAATGAAAAAGTAGTAAAGAAACTTAAGTTTTAAAATTCATGAATAAATAAAATGTAGATAAATAAATCCATTCATTTTCAAAATTATAAATATTCGTAGGTTACATTAACACAATGACTAGCGTAAAATTAAATACATTCAAATTTTATCTTAACACACAAAACATTTTCTTATGTAGAAAAAAAGATTTACAGTATCCGTATTATTGAAAATTTTCTATAATTGAAAAATTAAATTTGTTTAATGTAGATATAGATAATTTCTTTATCTGTATATCTTAAAAAAGTTTTATAAACTAAAAAGTCTTTTATTAGTCATAAAATATATATGCATACGTTGTATTCATTTGTAAAGATAATTAAAGCTTATATGTATGTATGTATGCATATAGTAAATTTCATTCATTTTATGATTCATATTTAGTTCTGAATTTAAAAAAAAGAACTGCTTTGATGTACGTACGTACGCCTTTTATTTGATGGCACATAATGAAAAAAATTTCATCGTATAAGCACGACTTGTCTACTATATTAATACGGTGATACAGTTAACGATGTAGTTAGAAGGGTAAGGGGAAATATATAACACCACAGAAGCATAAAGTACAAACAATGCATTACATTAGGGGGAAGTACCCGCACCCGCCTGTCACTCAGTGGCGTACCGAATATTTTTTTTTCAATTTTTTAAATTAATTATGCGTAATTTTGCAACTAAATTTATGAATACATCAAATTGTTGTTTAACATTTTTGCCTGTAATTATAAAAGACTATTTACTTTTTCATTTAACATAGTTTCAAATTAGTTTTTTTCATTTTTTTTATTCATGATAGCAAAAATGATAATAAAATATAAATTAAATATATAATTATAAGTTAAATATACATTTATTTTCAATTTATGTCTACAAAAATAAAATAAATAATGCAAAAAAAATGTACAATTTAAAAAAAAATCAAAAAAAAATTAACAAAATATTTAATATTAACACATTTAAACAAAACAAAAATTAAATAGTTTTTTTTTATCATATTTTGTTTATATTGACTTAAAAACATCAAGGAACTATTATACTGTTTACGGTGAATCAATAAAAAATGTTTTCCTTTAAAAAATTGTACGTATCTAAAAATATTGGTAGTTTTGTTTTCCTTTGCGGTTTTCCTAATGAATAACATTGGCACGCCACTGCATGAAGACCCCTTCCGTTACGTTGCACGTGTCCAGAGCATGACTCACTCATCATCCCCTAAAAAGCTTGTGCGAGTGTATATGTCTGTACTGTACGTATATGTACAAGTTTTGTCTAGGGAACATGAAAAGTGGAAGGGTCGCATAACACAGGAAATCGACAGATGTACACCCCTGACCAAAAAATCTGACCAACCCTGTCTGCATACAGAACATAAATAACTGTTTCAAACTAGTTTTATTTATTATAGGATCATATTACTTTAAAATATAAGCAAAGCCAATTGCCAAAGTGTAGAATATTTTTCTCGCTTACGATAATCCTAAAATGTCATGTATGTTTCTATACATACATATTTTGATTTTAATTGTGAAATACAAAATGATTGAAAAATTGTTGTTTTCACTGTTTACATAATATGAGGTTAAAATAGAAAAGAGAAATAGTTTAAATTGTATTTTAACAAGTTCAAATTTATTGGCTTATCTAATACATTGGTAGCATTCAGGAATTTGCTTTGACAAAACAGTCGAGCAAAATTAACTCAATCTTTATAATGGAGCCAACACAACTTTATCTTACAACAAAATTCATATTTTATGTAATTTAGAAAAGAAAGAATAAATTGCATATTAAGAAAAATAAATAATTTTAAATTATAAACGACCGATTTCATAATAAACACTAAGTAACTAAAATCAACAAAAAAAAAAAAAATTATATCATTGCAATAAAAATTTTAAAAATCTATATTTATTCTCCATTTAAAGTCTACCAAAAATCTTATAATTTTAATAGAAAAATCTAAAATAAAATTATTTGAAAATTTTATTCCAAAATCTTCTATAATGTCAAAATATAGTCAGATTTTTTGCGATGTTTTGGTAAATAAAAAAAAAAACATTTAACAATTACATTTAAGCTAAGGAAATGATTGAAAATGTTATTAGTGAAATAAAAATTATTAATGATATTTTATGTACATGCAGCATATATTATGTATGATACGAGACAGTGCTATTAAAAAAATATGAAATGTATACTGTCTTGTTTGATAAACATACATGTAAATTTAATGACATATGTAGGTATATCGTACTTTATTCATGTATTTTAACAAACATTTTATAAATCTACTTTTCATTGATTTTACTAACAAAATAAAATGCCACAAAGCACACATTACAAATTAAAAGCGTTTTTATTTGTATATTTATATGTATGTTGAGTACTTCAATTAAAATATTTCTTTAACTTTTGAAAAAGTTTCCATAACAATTTATTCTATCACACGAAAATAACCTGCTATAATATAATATTAACAATAATTTAGTAAAAATAAATTCGTTGTTGCCAATTTTTCAATATCATATAGGTATTTTACTAATAAATTTTATTAGTAAATTATTTCATTATAAAATAGGCAAAACACGTGCTATAGGAGGTTTATGACGGTGTTTTGTTTCCTGTATAATACTTAATTTCAACTGTAATAATCTATCAATAAAATTTGTGTATAAAATCTTTATAGAATAAAAATTTCTCCAAGTACAAATCATTCCAAGTAATAACGTCCAAAGGTTTATTCAATAGGTGGCAACATTGAATTTGTTACTAAATTATTGCAATATTATTACTAATTATTTTTGTGTAAAACGACAATATAAAATTTCAGAAATCTAAAAGCACTACGAAATATTGCAGATGGAAACAAATATTAGAATAAAATAAACGATTTTACGTTATAAACACTTACAGCAACTAATTAGTGAATTTGTGAAATATTTATGTCATAATACTTATGTCAAGAAAAATTAATTTAAAACAAAAAAAATAGTCGTGTGAAACAGGCTTAAGAGAATAAAATTGTATAGTGTAAAGTCAAAGGCTGCTTGTAAAGCGAGGCGCGCAAAGCAAAACTATTCACCCACGCATATCATAATGAATGGATTGCGAGCACACATGCGCCTGCGCAAACAAAGGCAGACGCATATCGCGCCAAAAACATCGTATACGCACATACGGAACACGCTTTATAGAAAAACAACGTTGCCAAATTTTCCACTTTTTTTTTTTCTACATATTAGCTACAAGAATTACGCTTAGTTTTAATAAATAAATTTATGAATCAGTCTTATTTTTATTCAAAAAATTTGAATACTATTTTTTGATAACGAAAAATACTATATCATAATCATTCAAATTACAAATTACATATTCAAAGCTTGTTAAAAAAAAAATTCGATCTATCATTATTTCACAATAATAACAGTTATTTATAATTAGTTTAATTACTTATCGAACAAAAAATTCTTAAATTGACACAACCAATTTGACAGCGTAGTTATTTTTGAACAAATTAGCGAAATATTAAACTGGAATTGTTTTTATTTCTAAAATCGATTCGATCAAATGAAACTAATTCTATAAGTGTAGTGACTTTTGACGTAAAAATGGTGTAATTTTTTTTATCCGGTAAAGTTGTAAAGAAATGTGGTTTTATTGTATAATTTTTTTACTATAATATCGTAACGCATAGATAGTTCGAGTAAAAACGGCCACGTCTACTTTTAACATGTAACATTCACGTACACAACATACGTGATCAATAACTCCTGTGTTATTTATATCTCTTTATAGAAAGTAAGGCACTTTGTCGTGTTCGTATATGTGCATGTGTGTGCTATAGACAGGAAATATACAAATATTATCTATTATGCCAATTTAATTTCCAAAATATTTCGAATGAATGATAAATATGTAAAATGGCAAGGTTGTGGTTAAAAAAATGCATACAAAAATACATCAAAGAATATAATTATCTATACATAAATGAATATTTGATTTGAAAAACAATAAGTGCTCGTCGTCGAAATAATACGACTACACACACAGCGCACATGTAAGAAGGAAATAAAACGCGTCATTAAATAAATATATTATAACGTAATAACAGTTGTAATACAGTGTTTCCATCTAGCGGTCATCCAAATGAACTATTAGCATTATTCACGGGACGAAAATAGGGATCCGGCAATAAGGAAGTTATGTGTCGTCTTTTAAAAAGGGACTTATTCGCGATTTACCTTGGCTTACATCTCGATTGAAACACGGTGTGCACTTATTTATGCAAATGATATAACAACCTAGACGGACTATAAATCGAATTTCCGACTAGGCGCAATGTGTGTGAACAGTGAAACAATGTCCAAAAAAATGAACAAGATCACTAGATTATTTTTAAAACGCAGCCGTCAAGAAATTGTACATAGCTTATTTATAGAAACGGATTCCATTCTAGTAACGAACGCGCTAACACTAACACGGCCTATATTACGGAAACTATACCTCGCGAATAGAAATCGCGATGACACAGACATCAACACATGAAAATCTGTTTCCTTAACCTTACATTTTACAATTTTCATTTCTTTTTCATTAGTTAAAACAAATGTTTGTTTCACCATATAAGCTATATTGTAACGCTTTACGTTTAAACTACATTGACTTTTGTATCTATTTTTCACACATATACATATGGTTCGTTTTTATGTAAATAATTACAAAACCATATGAATTTGTTTTTAGTGCGCCATGCATCAAACTTTACATCACTTTTATTTCTACTACTATACATTGAAAAATAATATTGCTTTTCGAAACGTAATTCTTTTCGAAATTTGTTCTTGTTTTGGCAGTATGTATTCAAATTGAAATTTCAAATCTTTTTACTTCTGTCAATAAACATCAAAAATTGAACATTCAAAAAAATAATTTAAATTCAAAATTATTATTACTGTAACAGTAATTAAATTAAAAACCATAAAACCATATACATTGTAAATAAAAAAATCTAATTATATATTTAAATATTTATTTTTAAACATTTTTAGATAATATACCATGATTAGAAAAAAAAACATTTCTAAAGTGTATATTATTAAATTATGCACGCAATTAAAATATCATTTTCTAAACACCGTAATTTCAATAAAATGATATAAAATTAGTAACAAATTAATAATGTTAAATGAAAAATTGTGTGAACTAAATTATGAACGTAGAGACTAAAGAAGTATTTTATCACATATTTAAATTAAAAAAAAAAAATAATAATAATGCACTTTGTAACATAATTCTTTGAAAATGCGTTTACTATCATAATTATTATAGACTCCACTTTTTTTAAAAAAATAATGTACCTAATTAGGTTGCATGTAAACGAGTACAATTAAAGAAAATAAAAATAAAACTTTTAAACGAAATTCTAATATATTATTGAAAAAGTTTATCAGTTTCCATAAGTGTACACATACATTTTAGAAAAAGTAATAAAAAAATATCTTGCAAAATAATTATTTAGTTTTACATAAAACTATGTAGATATTACAAAATTTGAGAGCTTATTATAAATAAACATGTGTTTTAATAAAAACAAATTCAGTGACAATATGTCTGTTGTCGCAGCTGATAAGATAAAAAACAAACTGACTTTCTAAACATTTTATTTTTGATTTTAACGCCCACGACATGCAAAAACAATTATTAACTGAAATATTAATATATTTTAAAAAAAATGATAGTAAAGTAACATATTTCAATTATATACGAGTATACGTATATAAACATTTTAAAACACAAACAAGCATCATTATATTGATTTTTTTTACTGTGAATTATATAAAAATGAAAATAAACGAAGAAGCAACATAATAGTTTTTCTCTGTTTGTTTACATTATTTAAAAGTTATAAATAAAAATTTGCATATGAATTTCATGTACAATGCCATATGTAAACAAGGAAATTACGTTATGGTTTGTAACCTACATCTTATCTAAGACTAGTAAAAGATGTGTTTAAAAATAGAAACGATATTTATAGAACTTCAGCAAAAAATTATTTGAAATTTTTCAAATTATATATGACCAAAAATGTCTTTCTTTTAATAATTGTAAGTTAACGTAGTAAAATATTCTTATACGCAAGTAAAATCTAAGATATTCTATGCATTTTTATGAAATACAGCTACTTGTTAATGAATCCTAATGAGAATATTATTAGTTGAAAACACAGTATTTTTTTTAGTTTATATGAAAACACTTTCAAGTTGACAACAATAAGTTTGCATTAGAATTGAAATGAAATTTTCTTTATGAATATTATTTGAAAAGAGTGGAAAAGAATTTGATAAAATTTGAAGATGAGAAATGAATGTGTTTAACAGTGATAATAATATGCTCATTGCAAAAATAGATTGAGTTATTAATGTTCGGTTTCTAAGACAACAATATAATCCAAGATCAAGTTATTGTGAGCCAAAACAAGAACGAACCGTACTCGCGTATGTAGAATGTCTTTTGGATATATGTATAAACATGCATTTATTGTCAAATGGATAGGTAGGTATCTAATGCTATTATTTTGTTTAATTTTGATTGCGGTTCAAAGATGATCCGTATTCAATGATATGTTAGAAACCGTACATAATTTATTTAATTTGTAAAAGTCTAAATTAATTCTAATTTGAACTTATCAAAAATCAATACACTTTAGAAAAATTTCAATTCTAATTTTAAGAATTTTCAAACAAATTTCAGTATCGTATTAAAAAAATATTTTTCTTTTTAAATTCAAGTAATTAAAAGATATGATTGATGTAAAGTTTCTAGCACTTAACATTATCATCCAATAATATATATAAATAAATATATATATAAAAATTTAAATTTTAAATAAAAATTAAAAGTTACTTACAATCTACTTTAGAGATCTCATTATCTACAACAAAAACGAATAAAAGTAAAAAATAAAAATAAAAAACAAAATTGTAGTATGATCGAGCATTGAAATAATCGAATCTCGACCATACGTACTTGTATAAGATAAGATTTAAGAAAAGATCACTAACCTGTGACTTTATCCCTAATTAATTTACAGCTTTCAACTTCGCCGATGCTGGAGAAGAGCGATCGGATCTCTTCCTGTGTCATCGTCTGTGGCAGGTAGTTAACGATGAGATTAGTTTTGCTTTCCTCCTGTCCACCGCCAACCTGGTTGCCGGTGCCGCCATTTTGTTGTCCAACAACATTCGAATCGAGACCGTTTGCCATCATTTTTTAACGCTGCTGCCTTCCAAGATAAAGTTCTGCGTCGCGTCGCGTCGCGTCTCTGCTGATTTCGTACGTATTGCGAGTCCCTTGCCTGCTCCCTAGCTGCTCTCACCACGTCGCGTCGCCGTCCGTCCTTTACTTCTGCTGCTTCTTCTAGAGGTTAGGTACTAAAACAGACAAAACAGAAAACACATCTGTATTACTATAGATAGAATCAAATTGTTATTCTCTAAATACACATACATAATTATGCACTCGAAACTAACGTCCAACAAAATTCAACTAGTTCGATTTGATTTCGAAGTGGTTTGAACCTACTTCAACGTCATAAATCGAATATAAGATTCCGATTAAATCGATGTACAGTTGAAGAAAATTAAAAAACAACAACAAAGAATTATAATAGATTCAATTATGTAATTATTTATACATATTACATATTGTTTGAAATACAATTTATACGACAAAATAAGTTATTGGTAAACAGCTAATTATTATGTGGGTTTCATATTCATTCAAGATTCCTAAAATAATATTGGTTCAAAGAAATATTTTTTTATTTTCTTCTATTGTATGTACATAATTTATATGCTAAAATATAAATATTATTGATTATTTTATAAAAATGAAGTGTAAGTTATTCAATATTATGTAATATTATCCAATTTTATTTTATACGATATTAAGTTACAAAAATTAATATCATTCCATTTCCTAACTAATACATATATATCAAAATTAATTTAATATTTTTAATATCTTGATAATCTTATGTCTTTCGCCTTAAATTTTTATTATTTTCTATAGACAAATTATTAATTATCCGAGAGAATAATAAAAAAAATGCATCATTATGCATAATTTAATTAACTTCTTTTAAATAGAATCTTAAAGGCATGTTTACGGAATGTATAATAAAGATTGGTATACGAGATTGAAGGTGAACATTAAGATGAATATTTGATAACGAAGTAAATTAATATAATGTTTATAAGCGTTAAAAAAAATAGCAGTGTACACGGAGAGAAAGACCAAATGCGACGCGACGCTTCCGTGAAAGCTACCCACTAAATGACTATTTAAATAAAATACATAAAAGGTGGTTTTAAAGACTCATTGCTGGATAGGCTGAATTAAAAGGTTAATTTTTCATTTGTTTAGAGAATCAATACACCTCAAGATTTTTTTTGGGCTCATTGCTAAATAGATTGTGTTATCGGGTTATTTTTTGTTTCCCTTAGATTTTTGTCGTTAAAATAAATATTTTATCGTTCATTTAATTGTTTTGTTGTTAGATTATGTATTTTGTCGTTATCTAAAATATTTGCCGTGCATTATATTTCCAGTGAATTATACCAATTTTGTCAGGCTAAATAAAATCACCCAGCAAATATGTTCCCACCCCCACTCTATCCAAATTTGCGCGGAGTAGTATCTGTACATGTACATGTATGACGTATATCCGTCCTGTAATTCGAATTATAAAACTAAACTTTTATTTTTACACATTGAGATATATGAAAAACTTTGAAACAAAAAAAAAACTACACATCACTTATTTTTTATGTAGACTAATATTTTAATAATATGTTAAATTCTACACAATTTACATACTGAGCAGTGAGCGTATTATAAAAAGTTAAGTACTTATACAATTTTATTTCAAATATAAATTGAAAAAAAAACTATTTAAAATATAAAAAAATTCAAAATTATACACTTACATATTATATATCTCAAAATTTTAATAAATTAATTTTACTGAATAACCAAAACGAGCGAGCGAAATTGAATTTTTTTGATAAGTAAATATATTCAAACAAATTAATCATAACCTAATCGTTCGTATTTCGAGGGAAATATCGTGGTTGTTATGGTGACCAAGCAAAGCAAAGTAAAGCAAAACAAAACACACGCGGTTGAAATGTCAAGAATCTTAGAAGAAAATCACGCAAGCAAATATATATACCGAAAATTTAAATATACTAAAATGTTTATTTCGGAATAAAAAGAGTTGATAATAATCGTAAAAAAGGTTTATTCTTATTTAACACGTCATTCGTGAACAACGAATTAATAAAATACAGTGCGGAAAAATATACACAATGGAATATATAGTGACCTTTAGCATTTAGAAATGAAAACAATTCTACAGTTAAACGTGTGTCTATTTTACAGTTCTTTAGCATTTTTTACATAGATATTATTTAACAAAATTTAAATAATTATTATAGAATCTGTTTTTTTCTTTACTAATCATTAGGTATCGTATATACTAGTGACATTTTAATAGTTTATTTTGAATAAAAAAGAAAACAGTATAAAAATAGAAAACTTGTCATATTATTGACAAAAAAGCACGTACATTTATTTTGTAAACATTGATAAAAATGTTGGTAAATAAATATGAACCCTTTCATTACAAACATCGCAACAAATCATCTGGCTAGTATTTTTTATCAGAATTTAGTGCGATATTACTGATAAATCGTTGTATTACATTCGTTACAATAATAATAACAATGATAATTATAAACAAATTGCTTAATATGTTAATTAACAAGATTAGAAGTATATGGGTAAACCCATATATAGACTACTTTGACATTTCTCGGAAAGTTAGCAACACTGTATTTTAATAATATTATAATTTATGTGGGCAATAGGAGATACTTTTCTGAAAATTTGATCAAAATCGAATAAATAATGTAGCCACAATGAATTTTTTAAAAATTTTGTGATTTTTTTTCTCGATAAGTTGGCAACACTGTATTTTGTTAAAATTGCATAATTTATTTAGGCACTAGGAAAAACTTTTATGAAAATTTGATTAAAATCGGTTAAATAAGATGGTCATAATAAATTTTTTTAAATTTTATTAATTTTTTTCTCGGAAAGTTGGCAACACTGTATTTTGTTAAAATTACATAAATTAAATGAATACTAGGAGAATCTTTTGTGAAAATTTGAGTAAAATCGGTTGAATAACATGGCCATAATAAAATTTTTAAAACTTTAGTAATTTTTTTCTCGGAAAGTTGGCAACACTGAAAATTAATAAAATTATGTAATTAATGGGAGCATTAGGGAAATCTTTTCTGAAAATTTGATCAAAATCGGATAAATAACGTAGCCAATATGAATTTTTAAAAACATTAGTAATTTTTTTCTCGGAAAGTTGGCATCACTGGAAAAAAACAAAACCACATGACCATCTTGGGTACTAGACAAATTTATCCTGAAAATTTCATTAAAATCGGTTGAACCGTCTAGGAGGAGTTGCGGCCACAAAATTTTGACTTACGACCGAGCGAGCGAGCTGACGACGCACACACATACACCCTCATAAACTAAGTTCAGATTTGTCATCTACAGGCTATATGAAGGATTTCTATACAATTTTTTTTTTTTTTTGAAAATGTTACAGACACCGTACCAAACGCTTTACTCATATATGTAATACTCCTATATTGATAGTTGTCGTTCAAAAATTCTGCCGATGAAGGGAGACAGAACATATCGGACGTACCGTTAGTCCAACTAGACTATATGCGCATGCGCTATCGCTGTTTAAAATTCAAATGCGATTTCTTGATGTAAAAATGCCCGAATCTTATGCTGTTGCACCGCCTAAACGATGCACGATGAGATTTTATTGGGGAATTGCTCTTTAAAAGGTATTTTTATCATTTTTCATATATCAATTTGACATATTTTCAATATGGCAGCGAGATTCATTTTTTTCATAGCTATCTACGTTTATTTACATACATATATTAAATTTTTAAATGCGATATATTTACACTCTTATTATAGTATAATTATACATAATTCTGTATACAATGTGTATTTTAATGCAATGTGTAACAAAAAAAAAGTATTACACTATTTTATTTGAATTAGAAATCTTTCACCGGCAAATTTTTAGTACATGATTGGTTATCCCAGCGCATGCGCATAGTGTCTCGTCGGATCAACGGTGCGTCCGATATATGTTTTGTCTCCTTTCATCGGCAGAATTTTTATCAATGCGTTTCATATACAGTGCGGAATATAGGAGTATTACATATATGGCTTTACTACTTTTCCTTGCAGTCAAAGTAGTAAAAAGCAGAAATATAAAAATGCATTTTTAGTAAACTATATATAATTAATGAAAATAGCAATGTTAAGTTTAATTCAAAATGACGTGAATGCGCCTTTTATAGAATTATGGCATTAATTGTAAAATAAATTATTTAATATACATATTTATTTGCTTAATCGTATAAAAACTTCTAGTTATTAATATGGAATAATATTAGAAACTAGTTATAACTAATAAATAAAATGGAAAATTAAAAATTCAATGCTAGTAGTACCTACATACATTCTGAATTCAAAATAAAGATATTATCTTCATTTTATATAAAAATTGAAAGTGAAGTAACTTACACAAATAAATTAAAATCATAATATTACACGCAAATCCCATAATATATCTACATATAATAAAGAAATAAGCAAAAACCGTAAGTAAAATATTTTATCAATATATTTCACAAGGGTAAGGAAACAAAGGGAAATCAGAAATCTATCTATGTATATAGCGACGAAATTTCTTACGGAATCCAAGAATTTTTATTTTAACGAACCATTATTTTTAATGAAAATGTTTATGCATACGGGCTTTAGTAATTATATATGATTGTAGAGATTGTAGTGATTTTATATGAAATTTCTAAGATTGTAAAGAATTATACTCGAAATTTTACATAATTTTAAGAAAATCTTTAATTGATTTTACCATCAGTTAACTACGATTTTAAGGGATTTTTAATAACTTGCACACCAGATGGGATAATTCATTACTAATATAATTGCAAATAATACCAGTAAAAGTGACCGTAGGTAAATGTTTAGGGGTTGGAAATCGTAAGACTGAAATCCGTAGTAATATTATAATTCTAATTGGGTTCATTGACCTTGAAGGAAATTTTACTAATACACAGGGTAGGGCACACACACACACACACACAAACGAGTTTTTAAACGAAATAGAGTCTTACGTTTTTAAAGTTGTTTTTTTTTTAATTTCAAAATAAAGATAATAATTATGCCATTTTATTTTTTATAAAGGACATCAGCAACATGTGCTCCGTCATTCCTTACACACTGTTTTTGTCAATGTCGAAGATTTCCTATTACTCTCTGGATCATTTCGTCGGAAGTCGCTGTAATTTCATTTCTTATTCATTGCAATCTTCAATATTAGCAGATCGTAAAGTATATCTTAAGGTAACCTCATAATCAGCAGTCGCAATATGTTAAATCGGTTGAAGTAACCGGATACGAAGTGTCGTCGTACCGTGAAACCAAATGTCCAGGGAACATTTCCTGCAATACAACCGTCGTTGCCCTTGTCGTGTGCAAATTTGGACAGTTTTATTGGAACCATATAGTGTTAAGATCAACTTTCAATCGATGTAATTATGGCTCCGAGAAATTACGCAGTTCAACGAATAAATAATGAAAATATGGCGATTCCTAACGAAATGATTGAGAGAGCAATAGGAAACTTTTGAGGTAGGCAAAAATAGTGTGTAAGAAATAATGGGCCACGTGTTACTGATGTCTTTTATAAAAAAAAAAAAAATGGCATAATATCAACTTTGTATTGAAATAAAAAATTAAAAATTTTAAGTGTTATTTTATTTAAGAACTCATCAGTTTCCTGGGACCACTCTGTAATTATTGCAAACTAATTACTTTTATAATCGATTTCATAATAAACACTTTAACTAAAATCTATTTTAAATTCTACTGTCATAATTATTATTGCTGTCGATAAAACGATGCTTTTTCGTCAACTTTTCAAACTTCTAATGGTAAAATTGTTTATTATTGCTAACAAAACAATGTTTTTTGTCAGCTTTAAATCGACTTTAGTTGGCGCTTTATATGAAATCCGCCGTTACCTCTAGAAAAATTATAAATTAGTTTGAAGATAAATATTTAGAAAAATAAAATTGTATTTATTGAAAATAAAAAACTTAATTCGAAAATAATATAAAGTAGCTTCTCAAGTGTTTATAAAACCTAAATAAAGTTTTATGAGGAACATTTTATACATATAAATACAAAATCATTTGATGCTATACAGTAAACTCACATCAGTTCTGTAATAAGGATGTGTGTAATAAAACAAAATGATATATCACGTGATGGCTAATGTAAATAAAATATTAAATAAAAATAATTCTTTAATGTTAACTTTATTTTTAAATGTTTTTTTTATATTTACAAATAACTTCTTTTTCTATATTATCTTTTGTACAACACAATTATGAATCAATTAAAAAAAATAAACATTGTATTTTTAACAGACACATAGAAGTAATTACTATTGAAAAAGCTGCAGATGGATTATTTACCAACAAATAAATATGATTGTTTCATAAAAAAACAATGAATCATCATATCTTTATAAATAGCCATTAAATCAATATAAATAAAAGTTCTATTCTTTTTGTATTCTGCTAACGGTGCATTAAATTTAGTTAAATAATATACATTTGTATTATATACAAACAAATAAAGAAAACAAAATAGAATTATCCAGATACAAATTTTTATCAGTGAGTGTAAAAATTATCATAACCGTACCTGCAGTATTAAAAAATTGTCTTATTTAAATTCCGCAAATACGTACATTTTTAATATTTAAAATATTTTTATATTTCATTTGTATTCCGTATTTATATTTGACTTTATGTTAAGTACCAACTCCTAATGAATAGTGTGTCATTTTAAATACAGTTATTAGTAATTATACATATTTCACTCCATCGTGAAATTGTCCAGTTACTAAACCGAACAAAAAAAATCCCAGTTCGTGAAATAGTTGCACATGAAAAATGTGATCAGACCAGAAAAGGTTAATTGATTATTGTTTAGAGAAGATTAATACACGTAAAGAATTTAGATTTTTTTTTTTTTTAATTCGTAACCATATATGTATAAAATGTTTGTTCTATCAAACAAGTTTAGAATAAGTTTGCAACTGTCCGAGGCATGCGCAATGCGGAATTTACCATACTGTGATTACTTCCTAAAACTGCAAACTTATGTAATGGTAGCCTGAAATAAACCTAAAATTTAAAATCTAATTTATTCGGAAAATTAAATTATACAACTGACATTTTTTTAATTCAGGCCGGTTGACGTTTTCGGCTTTCTCTGCGCTCTTCAGTATTGAGCTATTTGTGATTTTTTATAATATAAAAAAAAATCAGAAAAAACTTGATTGTTAAGATTTTTTTTAATTTCGAAAATAAGAGTTTATTAATTATTTTTATGTATCCATTATGAATGTAAATATAATATACTTATATAATTTTATAAGTACGTCTAATATTTGATTTTATGTCTCTTTGGCTGCATCCGCAGTAGCATATCCTTGAAAACATACTATATAGTTAAGGGTGCCAAAATAGAATAATCAAAAAACAACAACGTTAGATTTAAATTTATTCCAGTTTTTTTTTTATTTTTTTTCCTCCTTGTACGCAATACGCACAGGATATTAGGACAGACGACGACGTTAGCTCCTATATATATATATATATATATATATATATATATATATAATAATACCGCGGGTTGCCGCATATGACCTTTGCAGTTGCGCGGCTATATTAAATAAAAAAAAAAATACCGCGGTTATTTTTATCATTAAAATTTGCGACAAAACAAAGCAGGACCACATATATATATATATATATATATATATATATATATATATATATACATATAAATTTTTGCTTTAATATTTATTTTGTGCTAGATATATCTAAATATTTTAATTAAACAATTATTAAAAACCAAATTTAGTTAAAAAAAAAGTCATTAATTAAAATTGATTTTGATCATTTATTAATATTAAAAAACCAAATGATTAAAATTGTGATTTAAATCAAATCAGCCCAACCCTGGCGTTCCGGACAAAAGTTTTACTTGAATCTGATTAATGCAATTTTAGTATTAAAAAATTACTGTGGCCACTACGTAACCAAACGTCATCACAAAGCACTTAAACAAAAAACTTTCTGAAACAGAGAAATAATTATTGAAAAAGATAATAATGTATCATTATAATACGTTGACAATTTATAATTTACCGTAACCATGGAAACGTATCTACATATATATATATATATATATATATATATATATATATATAAGTGAGAATTAATGGTTGTAATAAAACAATATCAGAGTATATCAAATATAAGCATGAAATAACTATTAAACTGAAAATGAACAAGATTAGAAGTATATGGATAAACCCATATATTGACTACTTTGATATTTCTCGGAAAGTTGGCAACACTGTATTTTAATAATATTATAATTTATGTGAGCATTAGGAGATACTTTTCTGAAAATTTGATCAAAATCGAATAAATAATGTAGCCACAATGAATTTTTAAAAAATTTTGTGATTTTTTTCTCGATAAGTTGGCAACACTGTATTGTATTAAAATTGCATAATTTATTTAGGCACTAAAAAAAACTTTTATAAAAATTTGATTAAAATCGGTTAAATAAAATGGTCATAATAAATTTTTAAAAATTTTACTAATTTTGTTCTCGGAAAGTTGGCAACACTGTATTTTGTTAAAATTACATAAATTATATAAATACTAGGAGAATCTTTTGTGAAAATTTGAGTAAAATCGGTTGTATAACATGGCCATAATAAAAATTTTAAAACTTTAGTAATTTTTTTCTCGGAAAGTTGGCAACACTGAATATTAATAAAATTATGTAATTAATAGGAGCATTAGGGAAATCTTTTCTGAAAATTTGATCAGAATCGGATAAATAATGTAGCCACAATGAATTTTTAAAAACTTTAGTAATTTTTTTCTCGGAAAGTTGGCATCACTGGAAAAAACCAAAACCACATGACCATCTTGGGCACTAGGCAAATTTATCCTGAAAATTTCATTATAATCGGTTGAACCGTCTAGGAGGAGTTGCGATCACAAAATTTTGTCTGACGACCGAGCGAGCTGACGACGCACATCCATACACCCACATAAACTAAGTTCAGATTCGTCATCTAGAGGCTGTATGAAGGATTTCTATACAAGTTTTTTTTTTTTTTGAAAATGTTACAGACACCGTACCAAACACTACACTACTTTTTCCTTGCAGTCAAAGTAGTAAAAACCTCATATCACCTCGACCTGGGATCGAACCAGGGACTCTCCACTTGCCCGGTGGACGCTTTACCACTGAGCTACCGAGTTGACAACAGATCGTAAATAAATAAATACTTAAATTTAAATTAACTTTAATAGACATAAAAGCGATATCAGTGAATTACCACTTCCGATTGACAGATCTTTACCGAAAGTTGAGAAATTCATCTCCAAAGCTTGTGTATGAAATTTCTTAAAAATCTGTTGAATCGAATTTGTTCTACACGTGTCCACAGATAGATAGATTGACTTCATGCTAAAAACAGTTGATACATGTTTAAAAAAAGCTTAATTCGTGCTTGTCTGTAAAATTTCGAAAAATCAGAATTGGTATTATTACAATACATCTTCCCCTCACTATATGTAACGGTAAAAAAGCTCATATAAATATTTATGGTAGCTGTCAGGCCTATATTCTTGTCTAATTTGTCCACCGGATAAGGCCTACTCTTTTTGTTTAGTACAGAAGCATATCAACAAATATTAACCTTATAGATTTTACTAATGCATTATAATTTTCATAATTTTTGTGGCAATTTTTTTTAAATTTGACAAAATTAAGAAACAGAATGAACCAATAATCCGATTTTAATTTAAATATTTGTAATAAATTAAATTTTATTGTTCCTGAAAATTATTACCATTAACAATAAATTCAAACTCTATAGAACTTGCTTTTTTTCTGTATACACACAATCACTTATTTGCAGAGTTGGATTGTTTGCGATTTTTTAATCAATTTCGAAAGTAAGAGTTTATTAATTATTTTTATGTACCTATTATGAATGTAAATATACTTAACATATATAATTTTATACGTGTAATATTTAATTTTATGTCTGTTTGAATGCATCCACAGTAGCCTATCCTCAGAGACATATAATTAGAAATACCAATCTTGAACAAGCAAAAAGCGATGTGTTTAATTTATATTTGAATTTAAAAAAATATTCCAGTTTGTTTTTGTTTGACTTTAGTTCTAACAAGAATAACGCAAATTTTACAGTACTGTATACTCGAAATATATACCGCAACAGATACACGGTGACTTTATCATATCGAAACTGCCGCCCCCGAGCCCCGACAAGCATTCAATTGTTTTCAAACTAAAAAGCAAACCGACGTACACCTACGCTAGCCTATAGGGCCTCTTACTAAACACTATGTGAAAATATGATGAACTGCATTGTATGTTTTTGATAAATAAATTTCATCATAACATTACATTTGCAATATTTCAAATAATTACGGCCTATATTTCATAATAAGACCTTTTATTAAAATCAATCTAAGTCGACGAAAAAGCATTGTTTTATTGACAACAACAAATAATTATGCTATTAGAAGTTTGAAAAATTGACAAAAAAACATAGTTTCATTGAAAGCACTGATGATTATTACCGTATTAGCCACTGAAATATAGTAATAACTGGAACGCGCACTGGCCGCTCAAATGCGAGCCGAGAGAGATAGGAGATACGTGGGATTCGCGTCTTTGTCTTTCTAATGGCGTAGCATTGCTACTACATAACTTAGATAGCTATGAAAAAAAAGAATCTCACTGCTATATGTCAAATTAATATATCAAAAATGATAAAAATACCTTTTATAGAGGAATTCCCCAATAAAATCTCATTACGTATCGTTTAGCCGATGCATTTAGCTACAATTTAATATGCAACAACATAAGATTGTCGCATTTTTACCGCAAGAAATCGCATTTGAATTTCAAATGCGCAGAAGTGTAAGACAGTGATAGAGATCCCCGTATCTCCTATCTCTCTCGGCTCGCATTGGCGCTACTAGAACACATAGGCAGTGCACATTCCAGTTATTACTATATTTCAGTGGTATTAGCACGAATATAACGCGATATTTTTTGACTAATTATTTCCCGTTAAAAAATTGACTCGAGCTAAATTCGAGGTCTAGGTAATGGGGAATGTAAAAATTCTTGAATTTTATTTTCTTTGAATTCTTTTAGGAAAAATGAATGGATAGCGTTAAATTTGGATTTTTTTTTCTAAATATCTTTATGAAAAATTTCGGTATTGCGTTATATTCGGGCAAATACGGTATGCCAGTATAATTTAAAACTAATATTTTTTATGTCTGCTTAAAGTTGACTTTAGTTAAAGTGTTTATTATGAAACCGGCCGTTAGTAACATTATTTTTGTGAATGTTTTATATTAGTTTACTATGTCATATTATAATTACGTACTGTACAGTCTGTAGTTAATTTAATATGATAAAACATAAAATTCATTATCGAAATAAAGTTGGAATCGGAGACAAAGTCAAAAAAAAATAGGTTCATTCCTAATTAGTTAAGATTGATTTAAATCAAATGATTAAAATCAGCCCAAAACTGTTTATTTGTATGACTTATGGCTGGTATTTTGAATTTTGGTTAAAATTATTTGGTAGTTGGTTAAATCAAATACTTGATTAAAAAGAAACATTTCCCGTATTTTTCGTACTGGTTACATTAAAAAGTGGTCAAATTTATATGTTCCACCTATCAAATTTAACTATAAATTAATTTAACTATTTTTATTTTTTTGCATTAAACACCATTAATTTTATATTTATTTATCTAATTAAACATTAGACAATTATTAAATTAAAGAAAAATGCATTGGCCCTGCATTTTTCTTTAATTTAATAATTGTCTAATGTTTAATTAGATAAATAAATATAAAATTAATGGTGTTTAATGCAAAAAAATAAAAATAGTTAAACATTTACACCAAAAGAATTTATAAAAATTATAAATTAATTTATTTATATATTATAAAACAAAATATCAGCCCTTAATTCAATTATTTTTTAACTTGTGCAATCTTGCGTGATAAGATTTAATGAAACTAATTATTCGCAGGTCTCATGAATTTTTAAATACATATAGGTATTTAATGTTAAATAAGAAAATATAATGTCAATGACTGTCAATTGATTTTCGAATAAAGTATAATAGCTTTTAATTTAATTCGTGTCAATAACCTGGAACTTAAACATTGATGAATTCAATAATATTTTTAAGATTATTCTCAAACTATTTACTTTATATATTTTTAGTAGAAAAAACGAAAAATGTAGTGCATGAAAAAATAGGAATCAAGTATGTGAATACATGTGTATGTAAAGTGGCGCGCTAATGCATTTTGAAAATTATGTAAGTTAAAGGAACAGGTTTGACGGTGCTATTTTTCAAGGTCGCCAAAGTGTGCACTTATATCACATTTGTAAAGTCTGTGGACATAGAGGTTACGACCATACCATTTACAAATAACATACTGCTTTTGTTCGACTCCCAATCAAATATTATAGATTTGTTTTTTTTTTTCTGTCCTTTCAAATACATCGCAATAGCAAACGCACAAAATCAATAATCAATCTATAATTCATATTGACGAACAACCACGTAATTTAATAAATATTAATTTTCTATTTTTATCGTAAGGTTAGTAACAACATATTCTAGCTAAGGTATGCCTAAAAATAAATGTCAATAAGCTAAAGAATTTGATTGTAAAATTGCATTTTTCTATTGCATTTATTATATAGTACAAACGTTCGCAGAGAATTAATTATAAAATGCACGTTTCTAATTAGAAATTAAAAAACACATTATTTAGGTTACTACTACTACACTTATGATACATATAGAACGAAATAATTATAAAATGTGTATTTGGGCAGACAATATTTATTATTTTTAATCTATTTATAAAGCATTAGCAGCACACTTCATTTAAGCGCGATTAGAAAATAGACTTAAATTTATTAAATTTTGAAAAATGTTTTAAAATTAAAAAAAAAAAATAAAAAAACAGTAAATGAGAAAATGATTAAAAATAGAGTTTAAAAAAGCATTGAAGCTGAAAAAACCCTGTGACAATTTTTATTGATCAGATTGTCTGAAATTGAAAATGACCAAAATGGCGTTTATAGCCCTTTTAGCGTCGGCAAAAATATTTACAACACTTCGACTTTATTAAACATTAGTAGTTATATTTAATTTTAAAAAAAAATTAAGGAGAGCAACTTTTAATAAGAAAACTATAAAGTTGTAAATTTACATAAGTTTGTAAATACACAACAAAATTCGTATTTGCTATGAAAAACTGAGTGTAATACCTCGAATTTCTGTCTAGTAGACACATGGAATTCAAAACACTGTCCAGTAAATCATAAATACTGTAAAATAATAACTAAAATGAAAGCGAACTAAAAAAAATTTAACTAAAATACACAACTCGCACACACACGCTCACTGAACTCACACTGTAGACTGGAAATGGGCACCCATAAGCCGTGTGCTAGGCAGTGCCACGTCCCCCCCACGCTGCACCCCGCAATAGCGTCTACACACACGTCTGTTTCATGTGTGAGTACGTCCACTGCACATGCGCCTAGATCACCACTGCTTTGTTTTATATTGTTTGGTTAATGCTTATGCTTTTCCAATAAGGGTTCAACGGGGTGTTTCCACAAAATTTAAATTTTTACCACGAATTGATGAACGATTTTGCCACTATAACGCCGGACTACACACACACACACACACACACGCCCAGACATTTTCGCAGATCTCAAGAAGAATATTTATTTGATTCTTGTTCGAAACTTGTTTCGAATACATTTTATAATCCTATTTCGCTATATAGCTTTTGTCATCAGCTAGACGAACGGACAAAATCGATATTTCTATCAGACAAGATACAATACGAACATGTATGTACGTTTCAAACATATATGTACGTACAAATACACAGCCCTCAGCCCCCAGCCCATTTCCCCTTTTTCATACATACACGTACAATACTATATCAATTTGTTTTCAATATCACTGATACGATACATATTTAAGGTGTACACTTGTACAATCACGAAAACTAAAATACTGAAAATTTCTATTTTTACACTATTAACTTCTATTTCATAAATTATGTAACTAAAAAGAAAATATAATGTAAAAAAAATATTATTAAAATAATTCAATATAGATACGTTTTATTTAATTTTGTTTAATTTTTATTTTCTAATTCGAAAATTCTGTCAACAAACTTCTAATTAATGTTTGTGAAACGACAATATTTATCTTTAATTTTGGTACGCACACAAAAAACATAAACAGACTAAAGAGAAATCTTTTTAATTAACGTAAATTGAAAAAATTCTGTTTAAGTTCATCATAGTTTTAATATTATTCAAAATAATATTTTGAGTAAATTTTGTATTTGTAAATTCTCAGTTTTTTGTAATAAATTAGCTATGCAATAAAACTAATTTTGGTGTACAAAAATAATAAATGAATGATATTGGTGGGGAGTATTTTTTCATGAAAATTATAATTCGTTAAAAATAACAAGAAAAAAACATGCAAAATGAAGGGGGTCCAAAATATGTTTAATTAAAAATTTGAATACGAATCGTTTGATAATGTCCGTAAAAGAGAAATTGACACAGTGTTGTGCATTAGTTAGTCGTTTTTAAGTGCGACGGGTTCTAGTTCAGTGGCCTGTTAAAAAGAAAGAAAGAATAAAATTAAAAAAAAAAAAACAGACCAAAATAGGGTTGGGGTATAATCGAAGTGTGTATGCGACAGACGTTGTTTGAGCGAACCGAGGCTTTCACATCAGCTGTTCATTGCCAGCGCACTGCTATTCCATTCCATTCCATTCCATTCCATATCCATCGAGCATATTATATGTATGGGAGTCTCCCCATCCCTAAGCGTATTATCACGTCCCCCGACCCGCGAACCACCCAACTACCGGTTTGTCTGAAGCGAAGCGAAGCAAAGCAAAGCAAAGCAACCCCCTTGCTACGCACGCTATATTGCTCAGCTTGTCATATTCAGAAATTGCAACGAATAGCGAACTAAGCACTAAGCAAAACATTAAGGTAAGGAAAACTAAATGACCATATGCTAAGTAGCGCGTGCCCGCTGCCCGCTGCCCGCTGCCCGTGTGCCTGTTCGGTTCCCACTTCCAGGCAGGCATCAGGCACAAGGCACATATCATTAAAAACGAGTACGCACACGCAACTAGATGAAAATAGTGGCTAGCTGAATTTTTCACCATTATCTTTTGTATATATCTGAAAACTGTACCTACATGTGTTTTATGCGTGTGTGTGTGTGTGTCCTGTTGTTTTGTTTGTAGCTATACGCACGTGTTTCCTACACTACGTTCATATATTGTACCAAATATGTAAATTAAAAAAGCAGCTGCGATCTAATTTCATTTCATATCTCTTCAATTATTTCATATGTTCATGAAAATCAAACACATATACGGCAGATTTTTAATATTTTGATTTTGATTGATATAACTCATATTTTATTAACAAGCTTCTAATTGTAAGTAAAAAAAAAATGACGAAATCATGACGAATAAATTTTTTGAAAAAATAAGATATTTTTTGTGTTGTATCCATTTTAATCATATTTTGAAGATGACGACAAATTGTCGTTGAAATTATATACTTTTAAAAATAAAGTACAAAACTCACTTTTGTCATGATTTTTACCTAATAAATTAACAAGAGTCATAAAATACATCAACTAATAAAGTTTTAAAAATGAAAATATTGTTTGACCACAAAATTATTTAGCAATTAAATATTTAGGTATCTCTTTACTAAAAATTGTTATTCTAGTGAATCCTATATAGTTAAGTTACTAATCAATAAAATTTTGAGACAAATTGTCTATATTTATGTTAGTTTTACATACATACATACATACATACACAATCACGCCATATACCCAAAAGGGTGTGGCACAAACTCTTTTCATTATCCCGAAATCAGTCGCCTCCAAACACTCCTATCCAAACCAGCAACTTTCGCTTCATCCACATTCATAATTCCTCTCATACATGCTCTTCTATTCCTACTACTTGGAAACTTTCGCTCACGCAAAACACTCTCAATCATATCACTCCAACTACTCATTGGACGTCCACGCAAACGTAAACCATCAAAATCATTCAAATAAATCTTTTTAACAGCAAACGTTCATTAGACATTCGCTCAACATGTCCGAACCATCTTAACTGACTAACACCAACTTTTGCTAGCCATAGCCATAGCCATAGCCATAGCGTAGCAAAGCAAAGCAAAGCAAGGCAAAAGCAAAGCGAACCGCCCAACTTCGATCAATACAATACTTCAGCTCCAACTTTCAACCAACGCTACGCTACGTTACGTGCTGCTGCCGACGTCATTGCTACGGCAATTACTGGCTGCCCGCTTCCAGGCGCTAGCATTCACTTGTGCAATGAAACCACTCCATTTGCGAGCGAGAACGAGTGCAAGTTTGGGAGTTGCCATTACCATCGCGTCACCACGCCACACGCAAATATGTAAATATGTATGTACGTACGCCCAGCAGCACGACGCGACCGACGCGACGTTGCGAGCTTATAAAGGGATACGAATACGCATGTGTTTTATATATATATATATATATGCTATGCATTCCCTTTGCAGTTACCGTTACTTCATTCTATATCCATTCTTTTACTAAACCCCGCTAATGCTAAGGGAGAAACCTAATTTGGTTATATACTCTGTACTGTACTGCTTGCTTTTGTTATACACTAGTAAATAAATTCACATGAGAAATCATTTCGCGATAGAAATGATATAAAACAAACTTGACAGAATTTTAAGATTCAAGTTTCCATAAGTACAATTATCTTTATAACAGTAATCAAGGTTTATTGCTGTTCATTCATAAAATATGATGTGTCCAACCCCCTTTGATGTAGTAAAATGAAACAAGATATTACGTGCGCAAATTAAATTGTTTTCTAAAATAAAATTAAGCGCATGTTTGATACGTCACGTTGCGTCGCCGTCGCCGTCGCCGTCGCCGTCGGTCGCATCGAACGCTCGTACCATGAACTTGTAATTGATGTAGTAGCGTAATTAAAAATGTTCCTGAAAGGCTTTATGAATTTACGATGATGTTTACTTATTACAATAATCTGTGATTGTGAATGATTAGAATGTTTTATAGAAATAAGTGTTATTGGTAATTGATTGATTAGATTTAAAAAAAAAAAAAGATAAAAATGGTAATGGCACGAGCACGAGCCATTTGGAATGAAGATGAGAAAGACAGGGTAGGGTATAAAAAGTGAGTAGGTGTTGATGTTGCGTCAGACATTAGAGCAAAGTTAGTTTGTGGTATTTGTTAGAGAACTAGGGGTTATGGTTGTGCTGTGCTGTGCTGTGCTGTGCTGTATAGGCTAGGCTAGGGTATAATGCTAATCGCAAAGGCAAAGCAAAAGCAAAAGCCAGGCTTGGCTCGGTATTGATCGGTGCCCCTTACTGTCATAGCTCAACGTAGCGAGTAGCGAACGGCACGCCGCGCCACCCAGTTCACACCCTTCGACCCTTGTACCCCGCATCCTGCATCAACAACCATCATATCCCGCGTGCAAACTTTCCGCGATGCTCACCATCATCATGATGCTTCTCGTGTCCCGCGTCGCTCGCTCGCTCGCGCGTATTAAAAACGAAAACCGGTTCTTTTTCTAATTCCCGGTTCGCAAGCTGCATCAACACCTTTATTTGTTCGTTCCACCAATGAAAAATATTATTTGATAAATGCAATTTTTTTTTGTCGTATAGTATAAATTAGAAAGTAAAATAACTATAGAAAAGATGAATGAATGAATAAAATAGATACATATATCAAAATGAAATAATTTACTAAAATATAGAATGGAATAATCGAATTACTTTGTTGCTGCGTTGCTGTATTGCGTATTGAATATATAAAATAATAGAAAGACTTGGTTGATCACATCAGAATTGTTGAATGGTTTGGCCTGTGGCGGGGAGGCAAAGGGAGGGCGGTTGCAGGGATAGTAGCGAGCGACTAGCGACAGCGACCCTTCCTCTGGTCTGTTCGTTGCTCGTTTGCACACGCGTCCCCCGTACGCGTCTGCTTATGGCCCTGCTGCCAATACGATGCGCGAAATTGCGAGCCGAGGGCAACGACACCGCACTTCACTAGCGCTACCATGCGCTTAAATCAAACCAAACCTGATTCAATTCAATGCAATAGGCGCTTTTTACTTATTTCTATACCATACCCTATTCTTACACTATTATATTAAAGTTCTGCCTTTCTATATAAACTATCTATACATAATTATATGAGAAAGACAGAAAACAGATAAAACAGAAAAAGTATATACATACCTAGAGTAGATTGGTGTCTAGTAATGAACTTCGTTCTTCCAAAAATTAGAAGTTCGCTTTGTTTTCGTTTATGAATTTATTATTATTTATCTAATATTGTTAAAATCTCTTTTATATACATATATTTATAATATTTGACTATGCATTTGGTAGAAAACAAATGAACAACACAGTGATTCAACGATGCAATTTACAATTGCCGAACAGAATTCCAGTTTCAGATGTTTGAGATATAGAAACGCGCGTTATTTGCGTAACGAAGTGGGCGGGCACGTACGACGCGACGTTTAACAAAAGAAAATATTCGTTCGTTTTATATGAAAAATCCGGGCCGAAACCGGAATCGGAAATACGATGCGATGCAATGCAATTGCAATTGCAATGCACTTTATAATACAATGCAATATTCGATGCAATGAGTTCGTGCGACGCGACGTACGGTACGACGTGCCTGATATACACACACACACACACACACACACACCCACCCACACACGCACACAAATGAATTCCGAATAAAACTCAACGAAGATAATTTGCAATTATTAACTAGGTATATCTGCAATCTGCTGGCTTTCTCAAAATTGTTGCACGTTGGCACGTTTAATTTTTAATACAGAAGACAATAACTGCACCAGATTGATAGAACTTGCAAGATTCTTCGTTTCTTCTTCACAGCTTCACAGGTGTTAGTAATTGGAACGGGACACAAACGAAACGTGATTTCTTCAATGCAATTCAATTCAATATCGAATTGAATTCGTTACTGCTGATTTTACACACTTGTACTTGGAATTTGATTGAATACGTGTGTATGTATATACTATTACGTATGTCTCGGACTATTAGCCGGTATGGCGCGCGGTTAACTTCGATTTCGAGCACTTTATTTTACGTATATGCACGTTGCCCGTTCACGTTTTATTTTTTATGTTTTTTTTTCTTTCTTTTTAATTTTAGGTTATTGTTGTTTATTTGGTTTAATCGCGGCTTATTTTTGTTGTTATTTAACTATTAGACTCGCGTTTTTATTTTTGGTATGTTAGAATTTTTGTGTAAAAAGTGTTGTATGTATGTATGAATGATTGTATGTATATATGTATTGTATGTATGTATGTGTATGTGTTAGGTGTTGTTGTGTGTAGTTTTTTTTAATGATTCAAATTTAAAATCTATATTGAAGCAGATACATTAACCAACCTATTATAAGAGTTGAACTTAGTTATGAAAAAACTGTCAATGAAAAGGTATATATTATAAATTATTATTATGCTGAATATTTGTATACTTTTAAATACTATTGATATTAAATATGGACAATAGTAATAGATGTACGAATGATTAGTAATAAGTAATTATGTAAGGAATATATTATTACATAACGTACACTACCAAACGTAACACAAGTGTTATTCAGAGAGTGCAATAAATAAATGGTGTATCGCGGAGGGTGTCGGCTGGATTTCAGCTCGGATGGGCCTTCGGTCGCCGTCGGCCAGCATCGTTTCAGCTCTTCGGCACGAATCGGACGTAATCGGTTGGCTGAAAAGCTTGCCGAGCGTCGGTGGTTGAACGCTTCGCCCGGAACGAACCGGAGCTGCGCCGGGTGCCGGGTGTTGCGGGCGTCGGTCGATAAGCCCTGAGCCGCGAGCCGCGAGCCACGGGCCCAGAGCCACCAGCATAAGCAGCGGTACCGGCATATCGGTTCGTGCTTTTGCTCCGGCCCGGCCCGGCCCGGACCGAACCGGACCCGAACGAAGGCACACACATACATATACAGGCAGGCGGCGCGAATAGTGGCAGCACGCATACATGTACCTGAGCTTGCACTCTCTATGTACCTCCCTTGCTTCACCAACATCGCATTCACAGCCGTCACAGCAGCCGGCAGCCGGCAGCAGGCATCGGCAGCCCCGTTTGACGCAACATAAGCCTCGAACACCGAACGCTCGCGCTCTACGCCCACACCTACACGAAAAGATTAATTTTCCTTCTTCGTTCGAACGTTTGTTCCACAACCATACCATTCCAATATTCCAAGCAATGCCATGCAAACACAATATAACCACACTACTATACCTATTGTATGTAATATACTCACTCGATCGTATTCATTTCGATTTCGACAAGAAAACACGCATTTTTCACACGAAAACTACTCAACAGTTCTTTCACACTGTTTACTATTCATAAAACCACAAATCAACCATATACATTCATTTTCTATTACCGTATATACATACATATGTACATACTTACTTACTTTTCCATTTCTGATCACCGGTTATAATTAGTAGTATTTGAAAGCATTTCATTTTCAGTTAATTCGAAAATTATGAACTTTTCCAATCAGGCAATCATTACCATGTAATGTTACAATAATTCAAATCTATCAATTAACAGAATAAACTGTTCGTAAAGTGTAAAAACATTTGTATGTAATGTAAAATAGCGTGGTTGCCTACAGTGAAAGTTTCATTTCCAAATATTTTATGTGCATGGTTATTGCAATAGTTGTGACAAAGAGTAAAGCAAAACTGTTCAATATACTTGATAAGTCTTTTAATTTGTTATAAGATTTTTTTTTCAAATAAAAAATTTGCTGGAAAATTGCCAGTGTCACCTAATCGAGTGCCAAATTCAATACAAGAGACAGCGCGGCTTGTTTGTAATCTCGATCGCGCTAAGAATGTGAGAATTTGCTCCCAAACACCTCTGTCATGTTGTTATTTCATTTCGTTATTCTCGGGGTTTTGACCCCAAATCCCTTACATTCTGCTTGTTTTGCCACTTGCTTTCTATAAGAACTCTAAACATATATTTATTATGTATATTTTAAAATAATACAATTTTATTATTTATTAAATAATAAATCAGTAAAATATATTAGTCTGTCTAGCATTTTTTGTTCTAACGAAATGTATTGAGTTGTTTTCGAATAATCAGTTATCCAATCTTTTCAAGTCAATTTTATGAATTTGCTGCCAATGAAATGTCAATCTTACTTACTAAATATTTGATTGACTATAAATGTCCAAATCTATGTCTTCATAATTTTTTTGAAATTTATTTATTTATTTAATTTTTTTAGAATATTTATGCCCGTATGCATAAACATTTTCATTAAAAATAACGGTTCATTAAATGAAAATTCTTCGATCTCGTAAGAAATTTCATGGCAATATAAGTACAGAGAAAGATTTCTTACGGAATCCAAGAATTTAACGAACCGTTATTTTTAACGAACATGTTTATGCATACGGGGGTTAGGTTAGGGTTAAAACTCAAAAATAAGTGTGAAAAATTATTCCAATTTGTCAATAATAAATAAAAATAATAATAAACATTGTTCAAAGTAGAAACAAATAGAGTGAAATTTCATTAATGGAAATTATTTGACTAAGTAAAAACTGTTTCAAAATTTTTTATTTTTCAATCATTCATATTTACTAATTATAAATACCTATATTAACATACTCGTAGTAAGAAAAATTTCAGAACTCATTATATAAAATAAAATGGCTTTAGGTTTCAGTTCTGTTTTAAATACCTATATTATTTATTATAAATTAATTTTTTTAAGTATATTAAAAAATAATACATAGAAAAATGAAAATAGAATAATCTTTTACTATATATTTATATATATGTATTATCATTGTCATCGATTTATAAAGTATTCGTGTTACGACAAAGAGCACTTATAAGCATCGGTTTTTTATAATATTATCATATATTATATACTTCTAATTGTTATTACCTTTAATTAATGAATAATTATTATTATTTATATTATATTTTTGTATTAATTTATATAGTATGATTATTATAAAAGCAGGAATAAAATGACCTAAATTATAAAACATTGAAAAAATCTAAAAATTAATCACTCGGAACTGATCCAAAAATCGAAAAAAAAAACAATATTTTTACCGGAACGAAAACCGAAACCGAACCGAAATATATTTTTGTAATTGAACCGGAACGAAAATTATAACGGTTCGAAGCCCTGAATGATAACAGTAAAGTGAACCCGTAAGTAAGATATTTATAGAAACAAACACACGTTATTAAATATAAATATGTTATAATTATAATGAGAGACCAGAATAAATTACTGGCGTAAGTATATAAACATACATAATAATTTGTACGTATTCTGAAGTCTCGACATCAGTCTAGCCCGACTGCCCGAGGATAATTAGAATAAAATTATGAATGAAACCTACGTATGTACGTAGATATTTATTTGTAACAAAATACTAGAATGAATCACATCAGTTATATATGATAGCTTCATTGTATGTAACATTATGTATATATGATACACGAACGAGTGTTTTGATTATTTCGTTTCGTATATACAAAATGTTTTTCAAATCATATTTCAAAATAAACCAGCTACTCCGTAAAACGACATTGCATTTAATAATAACCGAAGCGATTATAGATTAATATTTTCTTATTCCAAGAAAGAAAGAATTGTCATTTTCATAGAAACATGGAAAATATTTCCGTAGTGACACAATGATTTTTATTTCTAACATTTAAAAATATTTTTTCTTCAAGCGTATCATACGTTACCATGTATAGAAAGTGGTCATAATGTTACTAGTACAATAATGACATTATTATACAGCAGTTAGTTACCATATACATCACTGGTGGCAGCACTAAACATAATTTCAACGACAATATTGACAAACTATTACATCAAGTTAAGTTAATTGACAATTGCATTGTTTATTTTCGCTTGAATTTTAATTAGATTATTGAAAATGTGTGAAGAAATGCAATGTATACCGCCAAATTTGTCAGAAATTCTATATTCGACTAAACAAAGATTAATTCTCACATATCACGTAACAAATATAAATAATATAATACATATACATACTATTCTACAACTGTTAGTAAAGTCAAGTTTACTTGGCATGTATTTTTATTTATTTTTAGTTTAGTTTCTTGTTTAGAACGCTTGAAGAGAAAGTCGTATATATCACTCGGATTAGAAAGCTCTTTTTGTATTTCGCCCATATTACTTGGCCTCGGTTTTGCCTCGGCCACAATGTCTGAGTTCAACACAATAATCATCGCTTTCTTCTCCTCGTAACATAAAATATTTGTTATCATATATATTAGATAGTAATACTTATATATATATACCTTTTAAGTATTTGACGTGATTATGTATGATGTAGGTATGTATGTACATTTGTAATTTTTTAATTGTGGTCACCATAGTTAGGTACGTTTTGTTATTTTATTGTAATATAATTTTGACGGGCATGTGTTTTTAGCTCACGGGCTACTTTTTGTCATGCCCTTTGGTTATATACATACATACCTCATGCCGAAACGCCCAATACTTTACGACCTTGGTATACAAATAACTATTATAATTTGTTTAAAAATATTTATTGAGCAAATCTAATTATTTTTAGGTATACATTAATTTCTACCACACCACGTTCAAGAACATCAGCAATTGGTTTTATAAGCAAATTTATTTATTTTATTTTTATATAATTGTATTATATTTATTTTATAAAATTTTATCAAAATTAATATTTGAGTACTTGTGTGACCTTGGATTACGCATTAGAATTTTACTCTATTCATAATTTTCATCTGATATTAGAAGATTAGCTTTCAAAATATGTACGTAATTAGCGTTATTATTTTAATTAAATTTTATTGAATAATTTACTATATTTTTATAAATTTTTACTGAATAGATCATTATATATTTTTAATATTATCTACGTATCATATTAACTGTAAAATTTCTAATAAAAATAATGAAAATTTTTGTATTATTTGATATTTTGTGATAATTATTTATTATCTTAGATTATGAATTTCTAGACAACAAAGGATAGTATTTGAAAATAGCGTGCAAAATTTTCAATTTCACGAAACGAATAATGGCGGGCAAGATGGCAAGAAGCAAGTTTTGGGGTTAGGTTAGTAACCCGATTACGATTATGACTTTTATGTTGTATGCGGCAAATAATAATATTTTGCCGAACGCACTGACGTTTATCGACCAAACAATACGTCTCGTTTTGTTTGAGACAATATTCGTGATCATTTTGACAGGGTACGACACTTTTCTGTCTTCGACTATCTGCAACGGTGTGTAGTATTGTACAGAGTAAACCTAACGCGCATATAAGCACACTTTTCTCTACTTCTCGTAAAACACTAAATCTCGATTTGCAAACTTTCGAATTTCTCGTATCGTATGTATGTTCGTGTTTATCGAAAATTCTCGTGATGTGAAAACTAAGCATCGTTACGATATTGTGCCAAACAAAAAACAATGGGAGACTTTGGATCAGGTATTTTTTCCTAACTTTGCTTGAAATTTTATCTCAAACTTTGTACAACTTTCGATATATTCGATATATTTCATATGTGTTTATTATATTAGTAAAAGTTTGCTGAAATCACTGTTCAAAGAAAAACTAAAACCAATAAAAGATTTTCAATTAATTATTAAAATAACATACGTAAATTATATACTACAGTAAAAATTCCAAATTAAAATATGTTTTATCCAATTTTAAACAAAGTTCAATTGTGTATTTGTGAAATTGATTGAAAATAATTTAACATTTAAAATATGTTTGATAAAATAAAAAGTAAAATAATTTACATATTTTCAAATTCTGTTTAAATTTTTTGCTAATTATTGTATCAATTCAATACAAATTTAGTAAAAGAAAATAATTATAATTTATAACTATAATAACATATGCAGTATTTAAAAATTCTGGTGTGGACATGTTATACATGTTAATATTATATTAAAATAAAACGGTTTTAAAATATAGTTCTGTATTAATTTTTATTAATAATCGACGTTTCGACGTATATCTTCATCAGGAAAAATGATATAAATGACATATACAGTAAACAAATAAAACATAGAAACAAGTTACTAGGTAACAAAATAAGTAACTAGATTATAACATTTTATAAATTTTTAAGTAAAGATAGCCAAATTTTATTTAAATCAGTTACTAGTCACCCTGATTGATATTATCTTTTTCTTTATAAATTTCTATTGCTTCTCTTATAAATCTATTGTTAATATTGATGAATCTTGCAATTATTACAGTATCTTCGAATTTTACATCATAAAGATTTTCTAACGCATGTTATGTATTAGCAGATTTATCTAGATGGTTTAAACGTATTGATCTCTTATGTTCTGTCAATCTAGTAGTAACAGTTCTTCCAACGTATTTGCACTGAGTTTTATATAACCCGAAAATTGTAAACAAATCAGTTAAATATGTAATGGAGAAGACTTTTAACAATTCTAGTTTTTTTTATATTATTTTGCATAAAAAAACAATAAGTAACATATATTTTTCTTTTTAACTTTTCTTGAAATATAATTCCTGTCAATGAGCTTTAGAGTTTAGACCAGTGATTCCCAAAGTGGTCCAGGTGGACCCCCAGGGGTCCACGGAAGACTCGACGGGGGTCTACGATGGCGAGAAAAAAAAATGGGGGTTCACTGGTTGTAAGTGGGGGTCCACGAAAATTTATCTGGTTTCGATCGTAAAGAACTAAAATGTTGGCTTGGCTGTACCTATCAATGTAGGGCCTACATTGTAGGCAGATAATACACTAGGTACTAAAAAAAATTCCAAATTTTTCGGTGATTTTTGACAGGCTTTATTTCGGTGCAAAATGGTCGTATTGAGACTTTAAAAAAAGCATTTTGAAGCTTTATGATTCAAATTTTCAGATTTTTGCTAAAATATTTTAGGAGTTACGGTTCTCATGCAATACTAACAGATAGCGCAAAAAAATAATATTGCAAATTTTTTGCTTGTTTTTTTTTTGTCCACGGGTGTGAAAATTTTTTTTCAGTTAGGCCGGCATATGGATCTGATAGCCTGTTTATTTAGTATTAATTTCCTTTTTTTTAAACCTCCGTTAATTTTTTTGAGTAGTGTATTTTAAGAAAGTCAGCGACTGTTAACTTGTAAAAACTTGCATATTCGATATTTTGAGTACAACGCGTATCGAGACTTGCAAAGCGCCGCCCGCTAGCCAGCCAGCAACGCTAGTTAAGACGTGCATAGGGACGAAATACGACTTGTACTGTGCTTGCAATCTTGCATGAACTTGTTTGATTCTTCACCAATATAAATACGAATGCCAAGAACAAACGTTACTCATTTGCTTTACTCATTTGCTGTGCTCATTTGTTTCGGGAATTTTGAAAAGAAACGTGTGAGTGAATCGATGTCAGTGTTTGCCAGTGCCGGAAAAAGTAAGTATACCTGCCTATTTGTTATACATACTTTTATTTTATATTGTAGTAATATTATATTATTTGTTATGTTTGCGTGTAGTAGGTACGTAATAAAAATTAAATACTGAACAGGGCCATTATTCGATACTTCTATAAAAGAACAGAAAGCCGAGAAAGATTGAACTTTTAGTACTTTTTATTATAAAATTATTTATTTACCCGACTGTGGTGATTCACTAAAAGAGAGTTATTATAATTGACCTGCATGTTTGTACATATTTCAGTGCCCTCGTAGTTGCTAATGCTAAATGACTAAAAATATTTTCATAAAATGTACCACTCGTATAGTAATGTATCAACGTAATAAATAAAACATTAAAATCGCGGTGTTTTGACGTCAAAATATTCTTTAAAAGTATTTTCTCTCGAATTTACAGAAATGTATCAAAATATAATTAATCAAAAAATGTTTTGCATTACATTAAAATAGATTCAATCTTAGCGGCTTATTGCTTTTAATAATTAAAATCAGTTTTGCCGCCGGCATTTTGGTTTTTTCATTGCAATAATTAACTAATTATTCCCATTCAATTCTGTTCAAATAGCCATATCCTGTTAAAATCACCTTATGATTACTAAAACAAACTTTTTTTTTTCTTTACACGTAGGTAACTGATACGAAACATGGCTGAATCTAAGAAGAAATGTCGACAATACAGTGTTCAATATTTGAAATTTGGTTTTGTTCCATCAACGGCCGACAAACGATTGCCCATATGCCTTTTGTGCAACAAAGTTTTGAGCAATGACTCGATGAAACCATCGAAGCTCGAAGATCATCTAAGAAGGTGTCATCCTGATAAAATAGGCAAAGATTTAAAATATTTTCAAACATTGAAGGAAAAATATGAAAGAAGACCCACCGTGCAAAGTATGTTCGCTTCAACGTCTCAAAGTAACGATGATGGCTTGCGGGCATCCTACAATATCTCATTGCTTATCGCGAAATCTGGAAAACCGCACACCATCGGTGAACAGTTAATTTTACCCGCTGTTGAAGAGGTTTTAAAAACTGTTCTGCACAAACCTCCATTTGACGTACTTAAAAAAATTTCTTTGAGTAACAACACTGTACAAAGGCGTATTGATGAAATGAGCTCTGATGTTGAAAGCTTCTTGTGCAATTATCTGCAAACAACTCATTTTTCTATTCAATTGGATGAATCAACATTACCTGGCAATGAAGCCTTATTATTGGCATATGTTCGATTTGTTATGGACGAAGAAATCCATGAAGAGCTACTATTCGCGAAAACTTTGAAGACGGACACAAAAGGAGAATCAATATTTAATGTCCTGAGCGATTTTCTTAAGGAAAAATCGATTCCATTTACAAACATTACTTCGGTGGCAGCAGATGGAGCTCCTGCCATGTTCGGGCGATATCGTGGGTTTATAAGCCATCTTCAAAGAATTATACCAGGAGTAACTGCAATTCACTGTGTCATACACCGACAACACCTGGTAGCGAAAAATTTGAGTGATAGATTGCACCAATCGCTTCAATTTGTGATTAAAGCAGTTAACAAAATAAGAAGCAACGCGTTAAATACCCGTTTATTTGCACAATTGTGCGACGAAAATGATGAAGACTTCCAACGATTACTCTTACATACTGAAGTACGCTGGTTGTCGAAAGGTGCATGTTTAACAAGATTTTACTCACTTTTTGAATCAGTTTTAGAGTTTTTGGAAAGTAAAGATCCAGATTTAAAAGAAAATCTGATCAAATTGAAAGCAGACATCGCGTATTTGACAGATTTGTACAAAAAATTTAATGACATTAACTTGCAGTTGCAAGGGGACAGCCTAAATTTAATAAAAACAAAGGGTGTAATTTCGGCTTTTCTTGGAAAATTGAAATTTATGAAGCAAAATATTAGTCGGCGCGAATTCGCACAGTTTCCAAACTTGTCACAGGCAGAATGTCTTGATGAGGATATTCAGACATACGTTCAACATTTAAATGCCTTGCATGATGACTTCAAAAATAGATTTGAAGATATTCTGACGATGGAAATACCACCATGGATCATAAATCCATTTGATGAAACGGAAGTGGCGAATGTGGTATTGCAAGAGGAGCTACTCGAGCTTACCACCAATGAGGAGCTGAAGGTGAAATTTAAAAAAGGCTATCAAACATTTTGGCTGCAAGCAGAAATTGCCGAAAAATATCCTGGACTGTGGGAAATTGCGAGAAAACTTTTGATAGCGTTTCCCTCGTCATACCTTGTCGAAAAAAGTTTTAGTGTGGTGACAAACCTATTAACAAAAAAAAGGAGCAGATTGAATATCACAGAACGGGGAGATTTGCGGTTATTCCTGACAAAACTGAAGCCAAATATTGATAACTTGCTATCAATTCATCAAGTGCATCCCTCCCATTAAAAATGACTATTTTTTTTAATTGTTGAAGTTACGTTATTAATGTTTAATTTTAAGTCTATTAAGTCTAATCATATTATTTTAATAAAAAATTTTAATGAATAATGAAAATATACTATTCTTCTTTTTATTTTTACCACTCCGAATTTAGAGTTGGAACTCAGCCGCGACGCATATATCCATCGTTAGATCTAATCTTCACATTTTTTGACGAGTTTTGGGAATATGGTAGAAATGTAGCAGCAGGGGGTCCACCGAAACCAGTAAATTTTTGAAAGTGGTCTACGGGGAAAAAAAGTTTGGGAACCTCTGGTTTAGACCAATATCGTACAGTATGAGTAACGCGTTACGTGCACAACATACTCTTAATATTGCTAATAACAGATAGAGTACAATCTTGTTAGCAGTTGTTACTGTTATGTATCTGTTAGATTATTATAACAACTTATACGTTTAAATAGAAATGTACCAGTGCAGGTGCTGTCTTAACGCATGGACCCGCTGGGCACATGCTAATCTGTGTATGTCAATTGACTTGCCATTAATAAAAAGACGACATCTTGAAGACCATTGACTTCAGGGCAATAATAGAGCAATTCTCTGAAAAGAAATGCAGCAAATGCTTATTATAATAAGTTTCATGCAATCTGTGCTTATGTTTTAACACTAGTTTTGTTTTTGTTCAAATGCCAATAAATATATATTAATAATATTGAACAAAAAATATTCATAAGTGTATCTGTGAAATTTATATAATAATATGCAAATGTTGAGATTTTCCCAAAAATTTCACAAGTTACTCAATCATTAAATCGGTTAAGCTATGCATTTGTATTTTTTTTTACAGAATAGCTACACTATTAGTGTGGCCTAAAAAAAATGATTGTTTTTTGAATCAATATATCAAAAAGTGAAAATTTTATATAAAAAGTTTCCGTTGTGGCATAGAGTGTACCTGATTTACAATAGAATAACTTTGATATGACACAAAATGCAAAAATCATAATTTTATTAAAAGTCTGTAAAGTAAATCTGTCAAATAGTTTAATAATGACATTTTTTAGCAATTCTTTTTCGAGAAAAATTCAAAATAATTTAAAATTTTATTACGCAAAATTGAATAACTTTATAGAAAATTAATTTGAAAAAACATTGTTAACAAATTCTTGCTAAAAGTTTACGGAACTTTTCAATAACATTTTAAATAATGAATGCGATTCAGCAAAGTTTTGATAATATCAGGGAACGAACAATTGCGACAAAACTAATATTATAAATTTATATAATATTCAGTCAGCTAGTGACATTCTGTCAATCGGCTTTCATTATTGTGAAAACATTTATTGTATTAGAGATTCACCGAACAGATAAAACCATTCTGTTCGTAATATACAAATTATTAACTAGTTGAAATAATCGATAATAATGTACTGTTATTAATTGCCAAGAGTATAAATATGTTAAATGTACTCGTACCTTAAATTAAAATTGATTTCAGTGAACATAACATAGTAAAAAATCTTTCAGAACTCATTATATTAAAATAAAACTGCTTTTGGTTAAAGTTCTGTATTAATATTTATTTAAAATCGACTTTTTGACTAAACTCAACGTTTGTCATCAGAATAAATGATACAAATGACATTACTGTAAATAACAGAACATAGAAACAAGTTACTAGGTAACAAATAAATAACTAGATCATAGAATTTATAGATTTTTAATTAATGGAAGAAGCTAAATTTTATTTAACTTAGTGCTTTCACAGTAATTGATGTAATCATTTTTTTTATAAATTTTTTTTGCTTCTCTTATCAATCTGCTGCTAATATTGACTATGGTCTAGCAATTATTACAGTATCTTCAAATTAATAATCTTATTAATACAGAACCTTAACCTAAAGCAGTTTTATTTCAGTGAACATAATAAATGAATAATTTAATTAAAAACTTTAAAGCTCATTCATTCAATATCACTTGCATTTAATTATGATATCGTCTTATCGTCTACAACAACGGTGGGCAACCCCCGGCCCGCGAGCCAACTACGGCCCGCGAAAAGTTTCTATCCGGCCCGCGAGATTTTCAGAAGAAATTATAAATAAATATATTTTTGATGTAATTCGTCTAGTTTATGCTAACAAAATCTTTGCAGCACCAGTTGTCACATTAAATAAATACTTTTTTCATTTATACATGTATATTTATTGTTTTATGATTAATAAGTTATTTTTTTCTAATTCTTTGTAATTTTTCGAAGGCGATAAAAGAAATAAATGTAGTAATTAATTTTTTTTCATTTATTTAATATTTGCAGACTAAAAAATTACAGGTCACAGGAAGGTGTCAATTAACTACTACGGCCCGCGGAAAAAACGTAAAATTTATTCTGGCCCGTGTTATAAAAAAGGTTGCCCACCCTTGGTCTACAATTTGTTATTAAGTATCAACTCTAAATAATGCAACAAATATAATAAAACGTATCTACTTTTGATCACACTATACTAGTGGTTTCACAATGGGCTACTTGCAAAAAGTTTAAAAAGGCTATAAGTTAAAGATTTTTTTAAAATTTAATATAAGAAATGGTTCAGAAAGATATTTTACTACACTGTAAAAAATATATGTTCAATTTATGTAATTTTACATAGGTTTTAATAGTAAAAATAACAACATTTTGTAATAAAATAAAACTGCTACGGATTTTAAAATATGAACATTTAGCAATGCAATAATGATGACATTTTAAATTATATGTATATACTAATTGCCTCTATAAGTCTTTGTAATAATATTATTGAAAATAAATATAAGGAAACCATATTTCGCACAAAAAATTTAAAATAAAAATATTATCAAATCAATTCAAAACAGTTTAAGACATATGCAATATGGAATTTCGTACAGTTCAATAGTTGATAAAGTTAGTAAGAACAATTTTTATTTCAACAACGGCCATTTTCATAATAAACACTTTAAGTAAAGTCGACTTTAAATCGGTAAGAAAGCATCGATTTGAAACTCTACTAGCATACTTATTATTTCTGTCAATAAAACGATGTTTTTCTGTCAATTTTTCAAACTTCCAATGGCATAATTATTTAATGTTGCCAATAAAATTATGCTTTTTTGTCGACTTAAAGGCGGCTTTAGTTAAAGTGGTTGTTATGAAACCGGCTGTTAGTCAGTCAATCAGTCAGATAAAATAAATATTTTAAACATTATATATAAGTTTTTTTTTAATTATAATTATATTTAAACAAAATAAATAAATGCTGAAAATGTCAGTTTTTATGTTTTAAGATGATAAATTTTCCGAAAGACTTAATAAATCAAATATTTGCAATAAAAATTAATAATTATTTTCAATAAAAATTAATAAAGTACGCAAATAAAAATAAAGCTGCAAAAATAAATAAAATGCAAGGCTCTGTACATTAAAAAATGTGTATAAATTTTACGCAATACAAAAGGGCATTGCTGGTAGTAAGTAAATCCTTTAAATAAACCAATTAATAATTAATATCTAATTAATGTTGAACAATAAACATTTTAATGAACTTTACACAAAAAATTAATGTAATGTTAAGTAACTCTACGCATATGCAGTATATTGTATACGAGATAATCATGAATAAATAATTGTTTGTAATTTATTTTCGACCAGAAAAAAAAAAAGAAACAAAATTAATGAATTTTTCTTTTGTTGGAAAATTAGTAATTTTAGCAATTTAGCAAAAAAGATGACGTTTTGAAAGATATTGTTTAAGCACTTTCATTATTTAATGCGTGTGCTTTTTCTAATAATCTACCTTTAAAGTGGGAAATACTAAAAATGCTTTCTTTTATTTTCATCAGCTTTGAGATATCCTCTTTAATACGAAAATATTTACCTTGCATCTTATTCAACATCAAGAAAACAATACAAATATGAGTTTTATTTTGTTATATTAAAATTAAATAAGTTTATCATTCTTTTTCATTATTGAAAAAAAGTTGTACAAAGAAAAATATCTATATCTAACCTTTACAGAAAAATCACTTTTAAATTATGTTCATCTTCTTGCAAATGTCAGTTAATTTAAATAAAGTATTTATTTACGTATACTAGATATTTCCTTTTATTTTATATTCGTATTCATTTATTTACCTATGCTAGATATTTCCTTTTATTTTATATTCATGAAGATCTTGAGTAATATAAGGGATAGGATTTTCACAAAATTTGACAAAAGTTTTCCCATTACTAAAACATTATAATGCTTTACTAGAATATTTTTTTTACTAAGTATGTACAAATAAAAAATATTGAAATAGTATTTTACGATACAAGGTTTATAAATGCACTATACAAGAACCTAATATATATATATATATATATATATATATATATATATATATATATATATATATATATATATACAGGTTGTTCGTTCGCTTGGTTGATATAGGGCAATAACATGGGATTTCGATAATATGCAGAATACTACTTTCTGAAGTAAAATTCGGAGAAATACTTAGAATACTTTTCGATAGGGAATAAAAAGTTCTATAATTTGGTTCTACTTTTAACTTGCTAGCATGTGCCGTTTGGGCGCTAGAATTTTTTTTAAATGTTTTTTAGAATTTTCAATAATGTTTCCAGCAAGTTAAAAGTAGAACCAAATTATAGAACTTTTTATTCCCTATCGAAAAGTATTCTAAGTATTTCTCCGAATTTTACTTCAGAAAGTAGTATTCTGCATATTATCGAAATCCCATGTTATTGCCCTATATCAACCAAGCGAACGAACACCCTGTATATATATATATATATATATATATATATAGGGTAATTTATAACGAGTGTATCAAACTTTAACAGTTTGATATCGAGTGAAAAATATCATATAAACATTGATTATGTTTTATCTAGTTGCCCAACTACAAGAAATTAAAAATTTTATCACTGACATAGTAAATTTACGAATTCAATAAGTTACCGTAGAAAAACAAAATAAAACAATTGATAGCTATGCACAAACTGTTTAAACCTAACGTGTATTTAGCTTATTTATTTAATTGTTGTAAGACAATGAATCGTTTTACAGCAGCCAAATATGCTTGATACTGAAGTTTTCAATGATCGACTGAATGATGAAGGATATACAAATTTTCTTAATAATAGGCTTTATGAGAAGTTAGACGATAGTCCACTTCATATTCGACAATGCATGTGGTTCCAATATGATGGTACACCACTTTATTTTGGAAGACAAGTAACCGCATGACTAAATTTTAACTATCCTATGGTTTGGACGTGGAGGTCCTGTCGCATGGTGAGCAAGATCCCCAGATTTAAATCCTTTGGATTATTATTTTTGGGGGACATTTAAAGCAGCTAGTGTACAGTATGGAAATAAATACTCATGAACAGTTGATGGAAAAAATTATGGTAGGCATTAAATCAAATTCGTTATAATATTGGTCAGTGGCGTAGCCAGGGGGGTGTTAGGGGGGGGGGGGGGGGTTGAACCCCCCCCCCCAAAACCTGAACGACCAATAACATACGTATGTGAAATATGAAATATGTTATTTTTCTTTCATTTTTATAAAAATAATTTTTATTGCTCTTTATTTTTTTATACAAATTATAGTATTAACTTTATTGATTAATATTAGTAACCCCCCCCCTTGACAAGTTTCTGGCTACGCCACTGATATTGGTATGATTCGCGTGTACCATTCTTCGATTCGTCGGTGTCATGCCAGTATTCAAGTTCAACATTTGTTGTAAAATATAAAAAAATTTTACTTGCCTCTCAACTATTTTATTTTGTTTTTCTCCGGTAACTACGGTAATACTATACAACTTAAATTCTTGTAGTTGCGCAACTAGATGAAATAGGACCTACGTTCATATGACATTTTTCACTCAAAATAACCTCCCTAACAAACTGTTCAAGTTTGATACACTTGTTATAAGTAAAATACCGTATATAAATAAAATAAGCAAAACAAAAATGTAATACCTATTTATTTTTTCAATAAAACTATTTTGTTTTTATTTATAGATAGTTGTTCTGAAAGCAACTTTTTACGCATATAACACAGTGACGTAATTGAATTTGTTTCGCTTATTATTTTTAAGTCAGAATTTTCACTAGATCGAAAATGAACAAAGAATAAAATTTAATTTTTCGTCATAATCCCTTTATTTTTAATTCTAAACAATTATATATCAGAAGAAAATTTAAAATTGTTGCTGATAATTCAGGAATGATAATAAGAATATTTTTATAAATGTGTCATTGGAATTTACTTGAAAAGTTGCCTAAAGAAAATTAATATAAAAAAAAATCTCACATTTAGTGACACTGATTTTTATATTTTCTTGTAACTGATCATTATAATGTTTGAGTAACGGTAAGTATTTTTCTGTAACTTAAACAAAATCGTTTCTTATAATTCTTAAAATTCTCATATTTCAATTAAATGGAACACCTGGTCCTGAACAAGTAATTTTAAAGAAGAATTATATATATTTCTACTTAATTTTGTATTTGAAAAACATAATAGAAAATTCCTATAATTAAACTAGTAAATTTCTTATTGAAAACATTTCATATAGATTACTTTGTTTTATTTATCTAAATTATAAAAATTATTAATAATATAATAACACAAAACTTAATTAGACATGGCGTATTATATATTAGGTTATAGTATTTGGTTTTTGCTTACATCGCCATTAATTTATTTTGATAAACTAATTAAATCATTAGTTAATTTTTATATAAAGAAAAATTAATTAATGCTTTAATTAGTTCATCAAAATAAATTAATAGCTATTCAAGTTAGCCACCAAAAAGTTATTCTCTAAATAATTTCACACTGTACATTGAAATCAGACTATTGTCAACATTCTAAACTAATAATATTATTTTCAATTGTTTTCAAATTTGTAACGTCAAATTCTGTTACAATCAAAGTGCAACGTTAAGATATAAAAATACGACTTTATTTCACAAGAAAATAGTGTCTCAATATTTAAAGCACCTATATAATTATATTACAATCATGTCAAAACAATCAAGTTCAAAGGATACACCTGATTTAGACAAGCGTTGTCTAATGTTACAATGTTACAATGAATATCTTCAAAGTGTCGAAAAACGTCAAGAAGCTCTTCAAAACTTAAAAATATTTAAGAAGAAAATTACTCCAATGTGTTTGAAAAATATGATTCCTGAAAATACTGATGAAAATTTCACGAAACTCCAAAAGTTATTGGAAGAAATATCAAGTATTATGAAAGAAATCACTAAAGGTAGCGATGATGAATCAGACTAGTGCAACATTGAAAATGCAAATGAAAATGATCAGTAACTTAAGAGAGCTTATGTATAATATTTGTATTTGAATTTTCCTAATAAAATATCCGAGTTTATGAAATTTTATTTTTAATTGAACTAATGTTTACTAGGTACCTTTATTCTTTATTTAAAAATAAACAGCATTTATAAAATCAGTTTATTTATGTTGTAAGGTAATCAGTGTTAATAAAAATATCAAATTTTTATCTTTTTTGAAATATCTGATGAGGATTCTTTCGTTGATTTGATTGAATATTATCCTCAACTGTTTGACAACTGACATGTATTAAGAATCGTTGTCCGAATTGTTCGCAGTCCGAACTGTTCGTTAACCGATCGCTCACTGTATATAATTCAAAATAAGACATTTTAAATACATCTAAATAAGTTTATTATATAAAATTTATTAAAATTTACAATACTAGTCATTTTTAGTAAATTTTTTATTATTTTTTGAACCGCAAAGTTCAAATTACTTTCATAACATTTTTCTTATTCGGAATTGTATTATTATGTTACATATAATATGTAAGTAATATAAAATTATAAAACACAAAGTTAATTATAAATATTGCATAAATGTTTATCACATATGCATAGGTTAGGTTAGCTCAATATGGCAAACGTGTTGCGTGAATCTAATTATGGAATAAAATTAGATTCCATTTTCCATTATGGAATGTTATAATGGAAAACAGAGACGATGTTCATATATTTTCAATTTTCTCATATTTACACATTTTGTACCGATACGCACAATATTTTTAAAACTCACAATTAAGGATGATTTGCATCAAATTATGTTTTATAAACTTTACATTATAGTAAATTATACTGTACGTAAAACATAACTGTGTATAGAAATATGATTGCCTATGTTGAAATTAAAGATACGAGAATAAGGACTTTCCACAATTTCAGATTTTTTTTATGTTATTTTACATAAAAGAAATATGTGACGCGTATATTTTTTTAATCTAAAATATGTCACATAAACTTTGAAAAATACTTTAGTTTTTTTGCCATCATTTAAATTATCGAACGGGTAATACACCTACGTCATCTTTGTAGATGAGTTCAACTAATATCGTTAGCGAATAAATATATGTACGTGCAAAAAGTTTGTTTAAAATTGCTATTAATAGATAGAAATGATGGATATTTAGTAATGGAAATATTAATATATTCATTAAAATACGAATGAACGCTCCAATATACAATCGTGTCACAAGTTTTTTTTTCTGTTATGTATTTATTAGATTCGTTATACTATTATTACAACAGAATGTACCACTGTTTTATTAAAGGGATTGCTACTGACAATAATCTTTCAAATATGAAGTGTGAACTAAAAATTCATTTTAACATCATGTAAAAACAAAAAAATCATTTATTTTAACAATAAACAAATTTAAAATATAAATTATGCAAACATTTGTTTTTTCAGTTAATATATCAGATAATAATAAGATTTTAAGCATATGGGTAAATCCATATATAGACAGACCACTTTGACATTAACATATATATTTTTCTCTTCGAAAGTTGGCAACATTGTATAAAAATAAAACTAGAAAAATCTTTTCTGAAAATTTTATTATATTCTGATAAATAATGTAGTCAAAATAATATCTTAAAATTTTCAATAATTTTTACCTCTAACCGTTGGAAATACTGCCTAAAATAAACTAATGTAATATTTTTGAGCACCATCAAAATCTTTCCTCAAAATTCAATTAAATTCTGATAAATAGTGTAGCCAAAATAAAATATTAAAAATTTCATTAATTTATATCTTTGAAAGTTGGCAACACTGTGTAAGAATTATATTATTTTTCTCAATACAGGGCAATCTATTCTGAAAATTTGATTAGCTTCTGATACATAGTGTAGCCAAAATAAAATTTTAAAAACATAAAATTTTTCTCCGAAAATTGGCAATATTGTGAAAAATTAAAACTACATGATCATGTTAAAACTAAATAAACCTATCTTGAAAATTTCATCAAAATGACAACCGAGATAGTAGGTATGCGAGCGAGTAAGCTTACATCGCACAGACATAAACTAACTTCATATTCATCATCTATAGAATTTCTATAAATTTTTTGAAAAATTTTGACAATGTTAAAACTGTCAGTTAAAGTAGTAATAATAATAATATTTTTTCTAAAGTTTTTTTCATTTTAAATACTTTTACATTTTAAATTGTCATTCATATATAAATGATACGGACATCTCAATATGTTCGCTTGTAAGATATACGTATAAATCAAATATATTTATTTTAATGTCATCCTTACAAATGATGAAACCAAATTTTTCAACAGCCAGTACATATATAATAAATAATTTGAATTGTAAAATTTGTTGTGCCAAAAAATATAAGTAAGAATAATTTTAAGCAAATAAAATTAACTAATATTAAGTACAGATAATCTGGAATAGAAATATAGATAAAAATCTCCATAAAATCAGAGTCCAACTCTGTAATTTGTGAAATAATCTAGTGTCAGAAGCTTGGAAAAGACACGCACTTTGTAAACTGATAACATTTTCACAAGCTATATAAAGCGTTAAATACCAGCTTCGCTCCAGTTAGAATAGAATGTTTTCCGTTTGAAGTTAGATCACCAAATATTGTAGTTAACTAGTCAATAAATAATGATGTTACTTATCAGCGCAGCGCTTCAATTCAAAACGAAAACGTGTAAAATGTGATTGACTTTCCGTGTTGTGTTCAACCAAAAAATTACTAAGTGCTGTTTCAATTTCACGAGTTGAGAGTGCAAATGTCAACTTTGCAAGCTTATGATCCGTTAGATCACACTAGCATTTATACTAAATTAGACGAAGGTACATATTCTTAAAATATTTCATTCATTACATCACATTACAAAATATTCACCCACTGACAAACAATTAAACATGTAAAAATCTATTAAAATAGTAAAAAAATCAAATAAAACTGCTTTACGTTAAAGTAGTGTATAAATATTTATTTAGAATCGACGTTTCGACGAAACTCAACGCTCATCTTCAAGTTATTAGTAACTGTTTCTATGTACTGTTATTTACTGTACTGTTATTGGTATTTTTTATCTTGATGAAAACAAGCGTCAAGTTTCGTCGAAACGTCGATTTTAAATAAATATTTATAGAGAACTTTAACCTAAAGCAGTTTTATTTTACTTAAATGAGTTCTGAAATTTTTTTTTATTATATCATATTAAAATAAAACGTATAGCCGTTTTATTTTATATATATATATATATATATATATATATATATATATATATATATATATACACAATGCCAGTGTACGGCTGTCATAATAAAAATATTTAGTTAATTATAAAATATTAAATTGTAAATTTATGATTTTACAAATATAATATTGTATTTTCAAATAATATTATATTGTACAATTACGTTATTACAATACGTATGTTACATCTTACAATAAATAGGTTTAAATATAACCATTTTGTATCTGTAACAAATCAGTTTTATTTAGAGTACAAAGCATGTTATATGATGTAAAATATTTATAGTATTCAATACAAAAAATCGTTTTATAATATTTTTTTAACAATCTTTTTTCTCCGTGTAGATCATAAAAATTATAGACTTTTTTAATTAATGGAAGCCAAATTTTATTTAAATCAGTGCCTTTAGAGTGATTGATATTATCTTTTTCTTTATAAATTTCTATTGCTTCTCTTATCAATCTACTGTTAATATTGATTGGTCTTGCATTTATTATACAGTATCTTCGAATTTTACATCATGAAGATACTCTAACGCATATTACCTAGTAACTTGTTTCTATATTCTGTTTATTTACTGTAAATGTCATTTGTATCAGTTTTCCTGATGAAGACGAACGTTTAGTTCGTCGAAATGTCGATTAATAAATATTAATACAAATCTTAAACCTAAAACCATTTTATTTTAAAAATCTATTATTCTATCGTATTTTGTTTACAATTGAAACCTATGTCAGTAAATAATTAAAATATATAAAATAATTTTATAATAAAAAATACACAATTACAAATTCTAAGATCCTTGATATACCTAGTATGGATAGAATTTACAAAATTTGCTATATTTTTATACTATCTTTATAATATTTAATTTTTATTCCTTTCAATAATCATATAATCGTTGAAGAAATTGAAATTGAATGAATAAATCTAATTTCAGATAGCGAAGACAGCGACGGCGAAGGAGGTATGGGCAACGTAAGCAGGATAATAATGCGTCCTCCGGGTCATAGCGGTAAAGCAAAAAGAGGCCATCTCTGCTTCGACGCCTCCTTCGAAACCGGAAATCTTGGCAGAGTCGATCTCGTTTCCGAATTCGAATACGACTTATTTATACGACCGGATACCTGCAGTCCCCGCTTTAGATATTGGTTTAATTTTACTGTCGATAATGTTAAACAGGATCAAGTTAGTTTCGAATTCGGTTTCACAATTTTTTTATTAGTTTTCTAGGAATTAATTTGTGTGTTTAAAATTTGAATAAATTACAGTTAGAATTGTTTATTTTACTACACTGTAAAAAATTAATGTACATTTACATATTCTATAAATGTATTTATTCAGAAAAAAATTTATATTACGTCAATTATCATAGTAAAAATTACGAAATGATACTATTTTACTGTTAATAGTTGTGTAAAATTACATAAATTTATATTACATTTTTTATAGTGTACGTTGAAAACATATTCAGTTACTGAATCATATAATTATAATAGATTTCGAACCATAGGCGATATTTAGAAATATAGGGTCAGAATACTACAAAATATTTTTATTTAAATACTACTAAGTGCGACTTGAACTGATTACCTTTGGAGTAGCAATTAGACACGCAACTACTGTTACTTTACATTAACTATTTATAAGGAATTCAGTGGCGTAACTAGGATTTGGTGACCCCCCCCCCACCCCTCAAAACAAAATCTACGCCCCGATAAAACTTTTGAAAATTCAATGATTAGGTACAAGGAAAAAAGTGCAATATTTTTTATAATTTCTAAAGGTAAAAAAATAACAAAAATATATAATAAATCATATAGGTACTTAATATACAATTAAATTAAATATCAGTTCTTCGGGATTTTTTATTAGCAAAATCCGTTATTAAGAGTTTTTACATTTCAATTTTCTGCTGCATGATGTTCTATTGCCAAAAGAGCGAGATTACTTAATCTATCTTGATTCACGCTGTTTCTAAGATATGATTTAATTATTTTTAATTTGCTGAAGGGTCATTCTGCTGTAGCCACACGCCACAGTGACAGGAATGCTTAAAAATAGTAATAAGGCAGTGCAAACTTCACATAAATCACTTTCTATAAAGGAATAATTGATTAAAATAATATCTGTCATTTCCTGTATATTGTAATTGTATTGGCAAAAGCGAAAGCGAAAGTTTCCAAGTAGTAGGAATAACAGAGCATGTATGAGAGGCATTATGAATGTGGATGAAGCGAAAGTTGCTTGTTTGGATAGGAATGTTTGGAGGAGACTGATTACGGGATGATGAAAAGAGTATGTATGTATGTATGTATTGGAATTAATGTCATTTTTAAGAAAATATACCGCATTAATTAATTACATCGGAAAATTTTCTGATAAATCATTGCAATAATGTTTTTGTAATTCTGTTGCCAACTTTAGAAGTTCTTTTTCTGATAATGTTAGCAATGTTTTTGGCTGTAAAAATCCAAAAATTTGGAAATTGTGTTGTGCCCCCTTAAATGCGCGGCCAGCCCGCATTACGGGGTTTTGTGGACCCTATTTACGCCACTGAAGGAATTCAAGTTCGATACAATTTTGTTGTTATTAATCTTGACTCAAATGACTTTGAATTTAATGAATTTTTAAAACGGCAATAATTCGAGATAAGTATAATTTTATTTTATTATATACCTTATCATTATCACATAAATACAAAAATAAAAATAAAAGTTTTATATTTTTCTCCGGTTAACAACTCTGTTCAAAAATAAAATTTTATAATTATTATACATATAAAAGAATCAATTCTAAAAATTTGTTTCAAATCGTATAAACAATATTATCTAAAATAAATTTTGAATAGTTTTTTTCGAAAAAATTGGCAAGACTGTATAATAATAAAATTACTTAATTCTTTCAAACATTCACAAATTCTGTCTAAATATTTGATTAAAATTTGATAAAATGTAGTTAAAATAAAATACGAGGAGGAAACAAACCACTTGTACAATCTGGTGTACAAATAAATTAAAATCACTGTAAAAAAAACACTTTCTCATCTTGAATGATTTTGAAGGTATACGTTTGCGAGGACGTCCAATGAGTAGTTGGAGTGATATTATTTGAGAGTGTTTTGCGTGAGTGAAAGTTTTCAAGTAGTAGGAATAGAAGAGCATGTAAAAGAGATAGGTTAGATGAAATGAAGATGAAGCTAAAGTTGCTTGACTGGATAGGGATGTTTGGAAGAAACTAATTTCGGGATAATGGAAAGAGTTTGTGCCACACCCTTTTGGGTACATGGCGTGATTGTGTATGTATATATGCCCATCTTGGGCACTAACAGAACCCGCCTGAAAATTTAGTGCAAATCGCATGATGATGTAGATGGAGGTGCGATCACGAAATTTAAACGACTGAGCGAGCAACGCACACACATACACTCTCATAAATTAAGTTCAGATTCGTCATCTAGACGCTATATGAAGGATTTCTATGTATTCTTTTAAAAAAATTGACAACGTTACAGACACTGTACCAAACGCTATATTCATTTTTCTTTCAGTCAAAGTGGTAATAACAGTTTATCTTACTTATACCATTCTGAAAATAAGCTTGTTTAAATAAAAAAGATCAAAAACAATTTTTTTTTTCAGAGAGTAATATTCAATATTGTTAATTTAAGTAAAAGTAAAAATTTGTTCAGCGAACAATTAACGCCACTAGTAAAATCTTCAACCAGACCAAAATGGTAAGTTATGAAAATTAATAACGATATCTAGAACTAGAGCACTTCTCAAAAAGACTTCACTTTAACTAAAATTCTAATCAAATTAGGACTAATAATTAATAATATTATAGAAAACACAAATATTAATACTGATATTGACGTTTACTGCAATGTGCTTTTCAAACACTTTGTTTAGGTTTGAAAATATCAGGTATAACTAATAGTATTAACAAATACAAAAAAAATGATTTACGTTTAATAAAAAATTAAATTAATTTAGCAATTAATTTATAATAAAGACAAAAGCACTTTAGTATCAACCTTAGTGCAGGCGAGGCGTACACTGCGATGTTATGATAGTGACATGCATGGTGACCAAATGGCGAGTGGAATTTTTTACACATTTTTTTAACAAATGGAAAAAAAATTTAGTAGCGCGCATTGATATGAAGTGGCGGAGGCGTAATGCCGTAATTAAATAAATATCGATCTGGAAAATCGATACAAATCGAAATTTTAAAAATCGATTATTTATAAAAACTAATTTAAAGTATACTGTTTTAAACAGGGCAAATTAAAATCATTTAGATAATTTATGATATCTCTAATTGGGAATATTTTATAAACCAGGGTTTCGAACCGGAACTAAACCAAAAACCGAAAAAAACCGTTATTTTTGTTCGCTTTATTTTTTTTTTATTTTTCGAGTCTCGTAGCGTGATCGCAACTCGTCTTACGCAAAAGAATATTTGGTTTTTTTTTGTAGATAAATATTCAATTATTGATATTGAAAATGAAACTAGGGGCCACTTTGAGGAAGGTGTATTTTTTTATAATAACTTTGCTTTTAATAATCTTTAAATAGTTTAAATAAAAATACATTGGAAAATATTTTAATAATTATAGATAATTATCATTTTATCTAATTATAAATAAATAAAAATCCTGTATACAAGAATTTGTTACGTTAACATAATATGTTATCTTTTTATTAGGTATATAATTAGAGCATACCTACAAATTATATAAGTTTCGAATAATAAATTATAATATTATCATATATCATATACTTCTAATTATTATACCTTTAATTAGTTAATAATAATTATTATTCATATTATATTATTTTATCTATTTATGTAGTATGCTTATTATAACAAGATTAGAAGTATATGGGTAAACCCATATATAGACTACTTTGACATTTCTCGGAAAGTTGGCAACACTGTATTTTAATAATATTATAATTTATGTGGGCACTAGGAGATACTTTTCTGAAAATTTAATCAAAATCGAATAAATAATGTAGCCACAATGAATTTTTAAAAAATTTTATGATTTTTTTCTCGATAAGTTGGCAACACTGTATTTTGTTAAAATTGCATAATTTATTTAAGCACTAGGAAAATCTTTTATGTAAATTTGATTAAAATCGGTTAAATAGAATGGTCAAAATAAATTTTTAAAAATTTTACTATTTTTTTTCTCGGAAAGTTGGCAACACTGTATTTTGTTAAAATTGCATAATTTATTTAAGCACTAGGAAAATCTTTTATGCAAATTTGATTAAAATCGGTTAAATAGAATGGTCAAAATAAATTTTTAAAAATTTTACTAATTTTTTTCTCGGAAAGTTGGCAACACTGTATTTTGTTAAAATTACGTAAATTATATGAATACTAGGAGAATCTTTTGTGAAAATTTGAGTAAAATCGGTTGAATAACATGGCCATAATAAAATTTTTAAAACTTTAGTCATTTTTTTCTCGGAAAGTTGGCAACACTGAATTTTAATAAAATTACGTAATTAATGGGAGCATTAGGGAAATCTTTTTTGAAAATTTGATTTAAATCGGATAAATAACGTAGCCAATATGATTTTTTAAAAATTTTAGTAATTTTTTTCTCGGAAAGTTGGCATCACTGGAAAAAACCAAAACCACATGACCATCTTGGGCACTAGACAAATTTATCCTGAAAATTTCATTAAAATCGGGTGAACCGTCTAGGAGGAGTTGCGGCCACAAAATTTTGACTTACGACCGAGCGAGCGAGCGAGTGAGCGAGCGAGCTGACGACGCACACACATACACCCACATAAACTAAGTTCAGATTCGTCATCTACAGGCTATATGAAGGATTTCTATACAATTTTTTTTTTTTTTTTGAAAATGTTACAGACACCGTACCAAACGCTATACTACTTTTCCTTGCAGTCAAAGTAGTAAAAATAGAAATAAAATGTTCTAAATTATGGTAAAAAGTAAGTTTTTATTACCAACAAAAACATTTAAAAAATTTAAAAATCAATCACTCGGAACTGAACCGAAAACCGAAAAAAAACCATTATTTTTGTCGAAACGAAAACCGGAACCAAAGCGATATATAGTTTTTTAATTAAACCGGAAAAAAAATATAACGGTTTGAAGCTCTGTTATAAACATTAAGCCAATTAACTATGTGACTTGCCACTCAGTGCACATTAAAACCACTTTACTGTCACCTCATCGCCACTTCGTTGCCACAACACGCGTCTACCCACTCCTGTACCACTTGCCACTACCTCACCATCTCAGTACGATCCAGGCCTTACATTACTGTAAAACAGGTTGCATACCATCTAAAATATGTAGAAACTTCTTATTGTTAGTGTAAATTTGAATTGATAACTTATTTAATTATAAAACATTTGTAATAAAACAGGCAACGTATACCAAAACGTCATGTATTTTACCATCGTTCTCAAGCTCATCAAGGTCACCATGTATTAAGTTTCGCATTTGGTTTTGACAAAGAAGACGAAATTTTTCAGTTTGCCTTAGCTCCTCCATACAGTTATTCAAGACTTCAAACTTATCTATCAGTTTTAGAAAAGAAAGCTGCATATTTGGAAGACATTTTTAGCAGAGAAATGATTGGATCTAGCATTGTAAATATATATATTTTCTTTATAGAAATGAGAAATTAAAACACATTTTTTTTATATTCAAGCATTGATTATATAATACATTATATTATATATTCAATGATTCAAGTTAGAAATTGAAAGTAATATTTTATGAAAATTTTAAGTAATAAAAATGTAATTTAACATTTAAGCAAAACAGACGGATAGATGTAATAACCCTAGGAAAACTAGAAAATCCTCAAATTACAGTAAAGAAAAGAGTTGTAATTATATTAGCTAGGATTCATCCAGGAGAATCTCCTTCGTCTTTCGTTTGTCAAGGTAAATATAATTAACAATTATATAAATAATGAATAAAAATTTAAATTCTAGGCCTACTGGAAATGATAATAAGTTCTCATCCAATAGCCAAAGTACTACGAGAACATGTGATATTTAAAATAGTGCCAATGTTAAACCCAGACGGAGTGTTTTTGGGAAACTATAGAAGTTCTTTACTTGGTTTTGATTTAAATAGATCGTGGCATATTGCCACTCCATGGGGACATCCTTGTTTACAAGCTGTTATTGATATGATTTCCACAATTGATAAAAATAAGGTTTAATTTTAAATTTATACTTATTAACGCTGAACTAAAATTATATTATTTCGGCAGGAATTTCAATTAGATTTTATAATAGATATTCATGCTCACTCAAGCTTAAAAGGTTGTTTTGTATATGGTAATACATATGAAGACGTTTACAGGTAAAGTTTCAATTTTGTGTTTTTTTTTAGACATTGATATTTTTATTTATTTAGATATGAGAGGCATACTGTTTTTCCGAAATTAGTTGCCTCCAATGCAGATGACTGTTTTCCGACAAATATTATGTATAATTCCGATTCTAATAAAAGAGGCACAGCACGAAGATTTTTTTGTACTGCGCTTAGTGACAAAGTTAATGCGTATAGTTTAGAAATATCTATATTGGGTTATCAATTACCGGGAGCAAATATCTTAATTCCATATACGGAAGATTCTTGTATCCTTTTGTAATATATGAAATTTTAGGTGTCTGCCAATTTTTAAAAGTTTGTTAAATCTTTTCCTTAGTTTTATTATATGAATGGTTCTAAAAAAAAGAGTAATTATATGTTTGTCCATGTGATAAAAAAATTTGGTAAAAATTTACGGTTATGTAATCGATTTTCTTCAAACTTTTCATACCGTTAATTTTGAATATTTTATGAATTTAAATAATATGATATAGTAAATGATACTTACAATATTAAACTGATTTTGAAAATTCGTTTTCAACATGTTGAATGTTGAAAAACTGCTGCCATATATTTCCATGTTTACAAAACGACTAGTAGATACTGTTATTTTTAATTTTTTACATTAAAAACAACTAAAAATTCTTCACGTTGCGCATTAAAAAAATTGATCTCTTTTACCTATCCTGCAATGAGCGCCACCATATATGTCAAGTACAACTAATTCATCTTACGGATCTTACGTATAACCATTGATTAATATTCATAAAATGTGCAAAATTAACAGTATGTAAAGTTTGAAGAAAATCGATTACATAACCGTAAAGTAAAATTTAGTCAAAAATTTAACTTTGTATTATGAAGCTGATCCCTAAAAGGTTAATAACTTACCTTATTTTGATTAAATAATACTTCATTAACAAACTTGTTCAAAAGAATAACAATTTACAATATACTAAATTTTAGTAATTAAACACAATTTAAAGCTACAGTTCACAGAATTAAAAATAAACAATAAAACACAAATTTCCACAAAAAGTTAACACTAATTAACTTCTTTTATTTCACAAATGTCAAAAAAAAAAATTAACTAAATTATAAATAACTGGTTATTTAAAATGTAATAAAAGATAATTTTTAAAAATACATAACCCCTTTTAGATAAAAGTACGTATATTTCAAATTATTTATTTAAAAAATATTAGAACAATTTAACATAGTTTACATTTTAGTATAAGTATTTAATTTATAAAAATAGTTTATACATATTTGATATATAATAAGAGCAAAAATTAATACTGAAATTATGACTGCTATTAACTAAAAGTGGCTATGAATATTGGCCATTATTTTCTCATTTGCAACTAAACAAATACAAAATTTATTTCTTTATTTTTATTTATTTAAATAACCTATTTTTTTGTTCTGAAAAATCTTTGAATGGAATTATTGAAACACACTTTATATGAAAATAACTTTATTCGTTATTTCGAATGTCAAACTATACGAAATAAATTATTATAAAGACAAAAACATAATCGGAATAATTTTCATTGCAGCAACATACATTTTAGCTTTGTTATGTTTATATTTGACGAAATGAAATTATGTTATTTCTTAATAAATAAATTAGATATGCGATGTGGTCGTAACCTTCTTCGAGCTTTTATGGAATACTACCAATTAATGGAAGTGATTTCTATAAATATAATAGAAGAAATGATGCCAAAGAAAAAACGTAGACCACGGACACATCACTCAAGTTCTTCAACTAGAAATGCAATGAGAGTTCGGCCAAAAACTACTCGCTGCAATGCTACTGTACATTTTACAGATCTGAATATAAATTACGACAGTTCTACATCATATGACGAACTTCCATATTCGTCCAGAAATCAATTAAGTCCAACACGCCATGATATTTTAACGCCGTACAAAAAAATTGGTGGAGGTTTCATGTCGAAAGGAATACAAATACAAAAAGTATGTTCACCGCCTCCACCAACTTACGATTTTCCACCACCCCCCAGTTTATCGATAATTGACTTTAATCTAATTACCAGGGGAAGTTTGGAAAAAGCCATGCAGAAATACAAAGGCAAACACAACGAAAAACTTAAACCATAATTATTTTTCTTTTTCAGAAATACGATTGTGATATATAAAAAAACAAAAAAAAACTTTTAAAAAATGTATTATATGCGAATTTTTGAATGTACAACGAAATAAATTAATGCCAAAATGTTTTGCTGAATATACATTTATTTAAAATCTTCCAAACTAGTTCTAGCCTAGAATAATACCCGTTGTGTTTGGCCAATAAAATATTAAATATTTATCGTATATTATATAGGTAGAAATATAACACACATCGATCTAAGAAATGAAATAAGTAGAGGAAGTTGAGCTGAGTATTAACAACAATTATCACAAGTTTTATTAATAGCCTTCCGTAACGTCTAATTTAATAGACAAAATGCAGCTATAACTATACAAGAAATAACTGCAGTATTCTAAAATTTAAGATTCTATTGCTATTTTTGTTTTTTAATATATTTTATAAAACTTTTGTAATATAAAGAAAAGAAAATAATTTTGCTTGACGATACATTTCAATATATTTAACAATTTTTTTTTTCTTCGAAAATATGTTAAAAATAACGAAATAATGTAGAAGTGACATAATATTAAATATAAAATATAATAAATTACAATATAAGCATACATACATACATACACTCTTTCCACTATCCCGAAATCAATTTCTTCCAAACATCTCATCAGACGCAAACGTATACCTTCAAAATCATTCATATAAATTCTTTTAACCAAACGTTCATTAGACATTCGCTCAAGATGACCGAACCATCTTAACTGACTCTAACACCGCAACTTTTGCTACAACATATTTTTCAATTTCACACCCGATTCCTCCTAGTTATACCCCATACCCACAGCCCTGTTTCACACCAACATCAATACGAAACCAATCACTTAAACAACCAACAACCTCACTTCCATCATATAGAGCTTGAATTGCTCCTAAAAGATTACCATTAACACCGTACTCGCAAAGCACATCCCACAAGATTTCCCGAAGAACACTGTAATAAACTTTCCTTAAATCGAGAAAGTCATAAAACTTTTTTATTTTTGTCAACTGACTTTTCGACATTCATACGAAGAGCAAACAATTGATCCACACATTCCTCTCTGTGGCAATAAGCCACCCTGAACGTCACTAATTTTAGAAATAGTTAGTAATCTAACTTTATGAATTAATATTTTACCAAATAATTTACCGAGAACACTCCAAAGTCTAAACGCTCGAAAATTAGTACAATGACTTGAACTGCCTTTACCTTTAAATAAAAGGCAAATGATAGCTCGTTTCCAGTCATCAAAAACCACACAACGCTTTCGGCATAAACAAAATATAAAAACTAACCATTCAAACACTTTTTCATACTTTAGCATTTCATTTGTAACTCTATCCAGACCGAGAGGCATTACCACCACATAAATCTTTAAAAAATATTCACATCACCTATTTCTTAGATCTGACTCATCCCACAATAAATCACCACTTGCACTTTTAACTGCCTTAACGGTTTTAATGCTATTTAAACCAATATGTATGTATGTATAGAAGTAGAAATACTTGTGAAAAATATGAATTATTCATACTGAATAGGAAAATACTTCAAACTCAAGTTCCTGTAATTAAAAAAAATTTCAAAATTTTATTATATATAAATATATGAGTGAATCACAATTTCATATGTAATGGGGCCCCGTTACATAAAATTCATAATTTCATATATTATAATTACAATTGTATTTTAGCAAAATTACGTACATACTGACTTCGCTAGTATTTACATAAAGAACTTGTCAAAATGTACATTACAATATTTTACATTTCATAAGGAACAATAGGACAACGTTTGCGTTTGATAGACAATATTTATATATGAAATACAAGCAAATTATTTACACATTATTTCACAGCCCTATTACATTTTTTTTTTAATCTTGTTACAATTTCAATTATTTTCAAATCGATTTTAAATACCTAATTTTGTTATATAAAACTAGGGCTGTATATACCGTTTCCTGATTAATATTCAAATAAAAATAATAATATTGTAAACAACAGTAAAAATCTATAAATTAAATTAAATTAAATATATAAAAAAAAAATAATTAAAAATAACAGAATAGGATTCAGCCCTAATCTCAATAAAAATATTGACTGGTACTACAAGCTCGATTTTTGGGTGTTTTCGTTCATTTGTTTAGTCCTGCTCTTATGACAGTTACGTTGACTTAAAACCCGTATTAGTTAAAACCGATTTTATTACTAAGTTTGTAATACCAGCCATTGAGTTTTGGGCATTAAAAATGTATAATTTAAATCTAGTAAAAAAACTAGCCTTGCTCGGAAAGTTCTTGATATCTTGCGAACATCATTTTTTTCACACAGTCTTTATACGTTTCACCAGGAAGAGCTGCATACGTTGCTTGCTTCGATCCTAATCCAACTGTGCTTAGTCGCTGCTCGGTCTGTTTCATAATTATTAATAAAAATTAATTTATATCTTTAATAGTACAAGGGAAAAATGTAGATTATTTATATAACCAAATATTTTAAAAAATGTTTACAAGTGGCAATGCAAAATAATTAAGTAATTTTTCCTTTTCAAATTTAGTTCAACAGGGGTTCTAGCGGGTTTTCTAAACAAAATTGCCGTACATTTCCCGTACATTAATTTAAAGGAATAACCAGCTTTTTTATTCTAGAACGCCCAATGGCACATTTTTATGCCATATAAAATTACGTGACATAATTATATTTGTAATCTTGTGTATTAATTAACTTTGATTGACAAATTATTAAAGTATATAATCTATGTTTTGTAAATTAATTCGGTAAGAAACCATTATATAAATTTTATATAAATATCCTAGAAAATGCTACTTTATCATCGGGCGTTTTACAGTTAAAGCGAATGTTTTGAATGTAAAGAAACACTTCAAAATCCAAACTTGCTTGCTCTAAACATGAAGGAACAAGTTCTACCTGTTCGATTTGATTCCGGAACTACGTTACTATATTCATACCATTCATACCGTGCTGACTTTGTTAGGTTGGTATCGATGCTATGTCGGTTAAACTAATTCTATATGAATGTCGCACACGTACTTAAATCGAAGAATCCGGAAATCTAATGGAATAGATATTTGTCGATTTTTTTTTTTCAAATTGATTATAATTTCCCGTACATTGTTAAATTTCCGTAGAATTTCCGCTTTTCCCGACCGCTAGATAATAATTTAAATACAATATTAGATAATCTAAAATATTTCAAACTAGGTTTTTTTCTCAAATTGATTTCAAAATAAAATACGTACAAGTTATATTCATTAAAATTTTCTAATAATGAATATTCATTAAGTAATTTAAAATTTTATGTGATAAAAAATTATTACCAAGTAAAATTAAAGGAAGCCCGTAAATTTTTTAAAAATAAAGCCACCCATTGTCTAAATTAAAATTAATTTTATAATAAAATTTAACATATAGTAAATAATCGAACTAAATTCATTGAACATTTAAATTCGTTATTTTAAATAATTTGTTTTTGATACAAACAAAAAAAAAACAGTATAATTTGTTCTATAAGTACCTACTTACTTGAATAATAGTGGTCCTTCCTTGATTAGATTTTCCAAGTCCTTGTCCCTCTGTCCATCCCATTTTCTGCAATAATCTATTACCAACATTCTCTGATCCGATAGGATCACTACTAGATGCAGCTACAACAGGTGGTTCAGGAACTTCTCGAGCTTTTAAATATTTTTCCTTTAATCGACTGGGTTGAGGATCATCCGATTCACCATATTTCAATCGGCGTTCCTTGGCCCGATCGCGATACTTTAATTTTTTACCACTCTCTAAACTTTTCTGCAAGTATCGCAGCTCTAAATTCTTCTTGTGCAACGCGGACATTTCTTTATGACGAGACAAATCGTCTTTCGAAAAGAATTGACGTTTACAAAGTAAGCAAACTAATTTGTCCCAATCTAGACACTCAGTACCATCATCACCAGTATCTTCGTCGCCAGATGTATCACTCGAACCACCATACGCTGCAACCAGACCTTCTGCAGCCTAATGCAAAATTTCATTGATTTAAATTTCACAGTTATTTCGCATTTAATTTAAGAAAAATAGGTAATAAATCGACTAACCTGTACTTTAGATGGATAAACAGGTTCAGGTTTCTGAGTAGCAGAAAAAACATTTAATGTTTGTGACGTAGTCGCAACAGTTTTCTTCTCTAATACTGCAAATCCAATATCAGCTGACGCTGCAGATGTACCATTTGTTTGAATGATCTGAATTTCATTTACCATTGGAGCACGTGTAGATTCTTTCTTTTGATTCAAGTTCTTTGCCCAACGCTCCATATCCTATAGTAAATATATAATCATCCACTTAACTAATTTCCATTCAATATATAAATTCAATTCTGCGTTAGTGCGACAGGGTGTTTTTAACTATTTATCTCCAAGTTTTGTATAATTTCTCTAAGTTGTCTGAATTGATTAACGTCATTAATTATAATATCAATATTATTATGTAATATATATGGTCATTTTTGTAGATTCTAGTATTTTAATTTACAATCTAGAATATATCTGTTTAAAATTTAAATAATTTTATTTATATGGTTCTACATCCAGTGTTTTTATTAACTGGTTTTTAATGTTAAATTTTACTCTTTTTTTAATAATGTATCTCCAGATGAAGTTGAGTTAAATTATAATTTTTACACCGCTTGCTGTAATGTTAGTTGCGTGCTTCTGTATATATTAAGAAATTGAAAAATATTGGGATGTAGTACATCCTATTGTACTAACGCAGGCTTAAAACAAATCAAATTCTAAATCTAGGATTTTCATTGTATTAATTGCACAATAGCTGTATTCTTTTTACTTAAAATTTACTGAGATCTCACCTCACTTCAGATAAACTCAGATCAACTCAGATAATTCTTATTCTTTTTATCTTAACTGAGCTACGACAAACTGAGTTGGATATCTTCCCCCCTTACCAATTCTGCTGCACCCGAAAAATAATCTCAAAATGAAGTGAGATACAAGTCTATTCTGTAAAACGAACGTTAAAACCAAACACGTTAAAATCACACGTTAAAACTTAAATTTTAACGTATGGGTTAACATATTCATATTCTGTAAAATGTTTTTTAACTGAAACGTTAAAAATTATAATTTTAACGTGTACATTAATCTACCGCGCGAAGTTAGTTATCATTGGAGTCTAAAACAGTAAATGCGCGTAAATTTATAGGTTAGAGCTTTATATGTACATAGTTATTTTTCAATTTTTGTAAAGTTAAAGGGAAAAAAACAAAAATAGCAAAAATGGAAGAAACTAGTAAGTTATATTATTTATAATTTTATACCATAATTAGATTTGCAATTATATTTGAATCGGTTATTTCAAAAAGATCACGTCTTGTTTCTGCTTTGTTACATGTAAAAACGCTTCATTTCCACAATTTGTTATTATAATCCAAGCAGTTATTGTTCTTTGTTTACATTAATAAAGCCACTTTTCTGGAGATGTTTTTTTGTTCTGTAAAATTTACTTTTCTGGAGTTGTGGCATTTTCGAAATAATCGTTTCATTTATAAAAATGTGAATTTAAATTAATATACAAATACATATTTGTATTTATATTTTTTTATAAACTCAGATACTATAAAATTATCGTTTTATTATCACTGTTGGTAGTGAAAATTGAAATTGAATTTTGATATAGTTTATATAAGTGAACTATATTAAATAAGTTTAAAAATTATTACAGAAATTAAAAAATCAAGAGGCCCCAGGATCACCAAAACACAAATTGACATAATGATCAATTATATTGATGAAAATAGAATTATATTAGAGGGCACAAAATCAAATAAAAACGCTACAAAAAGTGTTAATAAAAAATGATAAGAACTAACATTACTGTTAAATACCTGTGGCCACGGACCACAAAAAAAATCCAAAGATTGGAAAAAGGTATTTTTCCTTATATAAAAGTATTTATTTATTATTAATTTCTATATTTTATTAGGCATTCAACGAATTAAAAACAAACATAAAAAAACACGCACGCGAAATAAGAGAACAACATGCAACAGGAGGTGGGCCGTCTACAATAAAAAATTTAAGTGAAATAGAAGAAAAACTTTTAAATATAATGACACCAATTATAATTGATGGCGTTGAATCCATTCCAGAATTAGGTATAGAAGAGGTAAAATATCACAATATTAATAAAATATTATACATAACCAAAAATATTATCAACATTATTTTCAATACAAGGTTGTTGCTGATACTAATACTGAGAATCTAGAGATAGAATTAGAATTTATCACTCCAAACGAAAATAATGCAGAATTGGAAATACATTTGGAAGAAGAGGTATTATTTTTATGAGTTATAATAATTTAATTCTTTTCTAACGTTATTATTAATTTCAGAATGCAAGCAAAAGTCGAGAAAAAAACCAGTCAAAATAAATACAAATGATAATTTGAATACAATAATAAAAAATCAATCGGACACATTATTACAATTATCATCTTCCATAAATAATTTAAGTGATTCAATCGTATTATTGGCAAACGCTATTGAAAAAATTGCACTTACTAAATAATTTAAAATTTACTGTTTTGTACGTCGAATATATATATTTTTTTTTACTTTACAAATATGTTTATTTTTTATTTGTTATTAATAATAAAAATTTAATTTATTGATTCTATTAGATTATTTCTGACTCTCAATCCACGCATGTACCATTGTCTGTCGTGAAAGAATATTTTGTTAATTAATATTTTTTACGAGGAGCTTGTAATTGTAGATTTTGGATGGAATTATTTGGTGGTATTGTCTGTAGTTCTATTATTTTGTAAATGTGGAATAAGTTCTTAATATAACATCAATACACAATATTTTGATAGTCTGCAATTTTTAATAAATTCTCCATCATTTAGCGAAAATGGATCACTGGAATCACGTAAATTTCTTAACAAACGTCTGAATTTTAAATTTTAAATAAACGTGTAAATATTTTAATTAATATTAATATGCACTATATACTTGTATATATATAGTATACATACTTCCGATTCATTCTTTCAACTTCATTTAACAAAATAATGAACATAATGTCAGCCATTTTTCACATTTTAACATGTACGCTAATTTTTAACACTAGGTCTCCTGTTGATGTTAAAAATTAGCGTTTTAACGTTCAATTTTAACGTAAAAATTAACGTTTTTACGTTACAGAATACGAATTCAAAATTTTAAGCGTTCGTTAAAATTTTAACTGCGACCTTGATATTAACAGTGGTGTTAACTTTTACAGTTGTTGTTTTTAAGGTTAGCGACGAAAAAGTCATACGAAATTGAATGATATTGGATTTTTAATTTTAATGTAAAATTTATCAAAGATATATTTCTTGATTCACAAATTTATGGTTGATTAGAAAAACCAATGTCAAAAAAGATGTCAAAGTGTTTCGATCTTTGTCACATATTTGTGTTCTCTTGCTAGAGTTTCATTATTTTGTTCTTTTATAAAGCAACTCAACTCACTTCACTTTCCAACTGAGATGAGTTTATTAGGAGTATTATATAATTATCTACTTTAATGAGAATAAAAACTAAAAATAAAGTACGAATAATAAACTCACTTTGGCAATTTTCTTGGCAACCTTAACTCGATCCTGCTTTTCAGCTTTAGGTTTCTTGTTATCAGGTGGAGATAGAATTTCCACTGGAGTAGTTGAAGTGGTTGGAGCTGCTGTAACTGTTTCCGTAGTTGTAGGAGCCAATAAATAAGTAGATTTATCAGTGTCCCAATACAAATACTTCTGAATAACACTATTATAATAATATTGTGAATTTCTATCATAATATAAGCCCGTTGTCGGATCGTAATAATAGCCCGTATTTTTATCATACATATACTTGGTTACATCCGGCACTGAATACTTTTTACCGTCGGTACCGTTCGGAATTTGAGTGGGAGGAAATTGTACACTACTTGTATCGTACATAGCTTTAGTACTATTCCGTTGCAGGATTGCATTTTGTGCTAGGGCAGCGGCTGCATTCGCCGAATCCATCTGATTTTCGGTGTTTAATGTTATGGAAACACCTTCATTGATTTGTTGGGCGAAATACATTTTGTAATATTGGAAATATTGCTGATAATCGGCAGCTGTTTTTGCATACCGACTAGCACTATAATCTGCCAGTGAATTCAAATCATTCATACTGTATACGTTTGGCTGTGAGGCTGTTGGGAACTGCATTTGAGAAAATGCTTTTTTTACATCGCCCATATGGTACTTGCAGTATGAGATAATTGCTAAATTAATCAATAAAAACCATTTCATAATCACTTTCTTACGAAATCTAAAATATATATTTTCAAAATTATTAGAAAACTAATTCACCTGTTTTTCCATCAATAGAAAGTGGAGTTTCCAGCGAAGTAAGAGCCCCATATAAAGCTAAGGCGTCGACGGTGCTCTCCAAGGCCAAGTAGCAAATGCCACGTGAAGTAGAAGTTAAAGGATCCCGTCCAATACAAACACCGGATATTGTACTTATTAAATCAGACACAACACCTTTCAGTACGCCCATGACAGAATCTTCAGTCGTTAACGCATCCAAGTTTCTCAACATAATCGTCTTTGTTGCATATGTACATACTTCATCGCTGCCACTACCTCCTTCTTCGCTTTCCATTCGAGATGCGTGACATTTGAAACAATTATCACGTCGTTTAAAATTCTGAGCTCCGCACTACAATTTATAATAACATTATTTGCAAATGATCAAATTAAAAACAAAAAGAAAAACGAAAAAATATACCGTGTGTTGACTTGGACCGTCGTACATAGGGATTTAGCATGTAAAATCAGACATGTGCGATTTCCTGCTTCCCAAATTATTTTACAAAAAAAACTTTGGGATAAATGTTTTAGGAAACACTTTTTTACATGTAAATCAATCAACAAAATTTTTTTTGGAACCATCCCAACATCAGGAATTAGCCCTAAAGTTGTCAAGAAATTGACTGAAAATGGCATTAGTCGGCCGTGCATTAGCATTTGTTTGATTTTTTGTTCCAATTTCACGGCTACTGCCATTTTCCAGTCAATTTCTTAACAACTTTAGACCTAATTCTTGACGTTAGGAAAGTTCCAAAAAAATTTTTAGTAATTGATTTACATGCAGAAAAGTATGCCCTAAAACATTTATCATAAGGTTTTTTTTGTAAAATAATTTGGGAAGCAGGAAATCGCACATGTCTGGATTTTACATGCTAAATCCCTATGTACGACGGTCCAAGTCAACACACTGTATAATCGCACTATAGCTATTTAATAAAACTTACTTTAATGCAAAACCAGTCGGCGGTGGCTTTAGAAGATGGCGGTTTCTCCGATTGTTGCGAAGCATCTTTGGGTATGCTGTATTGCATAATAGCACGATACTGGTCCTGGAGCATGAGGACCCCCTGTCAACAACAGAAAAGCACCAATAATAAACTGGAATTAACATTTATGTTCAAACTCTCTATTGTAAAACCTTGCTGTCGCGGAACAGCAAATCCATTGCAAGTTCTTTTCATTGTTTATGATCAAATAATTGAACGATTATTGAAGTAAAACAATCACAAATTTATTTAGAACGATCACGTCAACAACGTTCACAACGTTTTATTCGAATTGATTTAAACTTTCAGTTTTTCTAAAACATGCAACTGATTTACTTCACTGTACGTTACGAATTAAAAAATGTTTTCATTTAAAAATAATCAGTCAACACCGCTAGTGCAAAACTATGCCGCAAATTAATTCCACTTTATTTAATTTATAGTAAGTAGGTATATGTATTTGATTATTATTGTAGACTTGGAATGATTTAAAACAAATTTATAAAATACAAAATGTAATGATGCTATTTAAGAGAAAATAGATATAATAATTATAAAGAAAAAGAGATATAGGTAATAAATAAATAAATATAATAAAAATCGAGAGCACGAAATGATGAATACTTAGCCGTATGTATGTATGTATGTATGTAGGTAGGTAGGTAGGTAGGTAGGTAGGTAAATAGGTAGGTATGTAATGTATGTAATCTTATTTAAAGTAGGATATAGATATGTATATGGTATCGTTTACTTATAGTGAGAATAAAGCTACTGGCCGTTTTCTTCCATTTGCGGCTCAGATACCTGTTTCATCTCCATCCAGCGCATGGCTTCTTGAAGTGTAGTAAACTCGACAAATGCAAATCCACGAGATGCACCTACACAGTAATAACCACACAAATAACCAATAGCGTTCAACGGCATTTTCCGACCCACACGCACCGGATTTAAGTATCTATAGCGAGACTCACACATTATTATTTGATTTGCTTACTCTTTGCTTTACTACTGTATCAAACTCGCTTCGTTTTCTTTGCTTTCTATCTATCTATCTATCTTTCAGTTACAACGTAATAGGTACAAAGAAATCAAACAATTTATCGATATAGGTATGCAGTACATGAGACAAATCATTAATAATATATTATATGGGGTCACGTTTATCTTTTTTTAATATCTAGTTTTTATTGGAAAATATGAACTAATACAATAAATAATATACTTCATTTACCTGTATCCTTTTTCCGAATCAGCCTTATGTCCTTGGGCATAAGACCACAATTTATTATGTCTTGGCGAACCTGTACAAAATTAAACATTTTTATAATTTCGGTTCGTAAAGCCTGGTGATGCATGATGGATTTAATTTACAAATTTAAAATATAAATGATTTGAAATACTGTGCTGTGGTTCATAATGCATTTAACAAATTTATGATTTCATATTTAGATTTACAATATCACCATGTTTTATATTCGAAATCATAATTTTTAAGTTTAATCAATCATATTACAGTATATTAAACAATTAAGCATAGTTGTCGCTAGCTCTCTAGTGACTAGAGAAAACAAAGTGGTTAAATTTCAATAAAGATTAAGTTTTTCTTTTTAAATTACATATTTGTGATAATTATGTCTCACTATCATCCGAAAAAAATCAACATTTTTGATTTATTTCCAAATAACCTCAAATGATACATATGTTAAAAAGTCAAAAAAATATTCCCGTGAATTCTAAGTTAGGCTATGACTGGTTGGATTTTCATATTCTAAATTCAAATTTATAAATTTAATCCATCATGCACCAAGCTTAAGAATAAACAATTGTTAAACATTTTAAATCACATATTACTTAGGTACATTTGAAATATTGTTAAAAATGAAATTATGATAAAGTTATACAATGATGTTCTGACAATTTTATTTTTCAATTTGTAAAAGTATTCAAATTTAATTATGTTTTGCCAAGTTTTTATAAATTATGCATAGATTAATTATCAATATTATAAAAAAAATATAAAATGGAGAAGTTTAGCGTGATTGAAGTTGCGTGTAAAATTATTTTTTCTCAAATATATATGTAAAATAATAACGGAAACTGTCATTAAAATTTTTGATAATTGTTTCATTTATTTGTTATTAACAATTTTTGTAAGAACATTACTGACGTCACAAGCCTATTGTGCGCAAGCGCAGAAGAGTTGGTGAGATATAATTTTGAAAACGTTTGTCGTAGTAAATGTTGATTTTTGTCGATTCGGTTACGCACAGCCAATAGCTTGTGTCGGTAACCATGGCAATACATGAGCGTCTGATTCAGATGTCGACATAAGTTTTGCGATGACATTACTGACGTCATCACGACATGTTTTTGCATTTTTTAGGAAATCTGGGCATCTTCGAGAAAAATGATAAATTAAACATCACTTTTTAAGCCAGAAATAAAGAAATAAAAAAAATACGCTAAACTTCCCCATTGTATAAACATGTATAATTATCTAACATAATAAATAGTTTTAAAAAATAAGTTTGTTCGATTTATTGTACGTCAAAATACTATATACATATGTAAGGTGACCAATTTTTTTTTACAATGAAAAGGACGAAAAAATTTAAGAAAAAAGTACAATGTAAATAAATGAAACATTTTCTTAATTCAAACAAAAATTCATTCACTAATTATGCTTATATCCCTTTTAATTATTTAATGAAACGAATGAATATTTTTTGTCAATATATAATTTTCTAACAATATATTGGAAATTTCGGAGCAAGAAATATCCTTCATATTGAATTTTACGGTAAGTGGCATCTCTGAATACAGATATTAATAGAATAGTTTTAAATTATCGAAAAGGAGGTCAAGAAAGAACAGAACCTATAAAAGAAGGGCTGTTCTCCCTAAAGGAGGACGATTGGTCACCTTAATATATGTTAACAGAAGACATAAAAAAATAATAACTAATAATTATGAAAGACAAAGTAACAAATCAAACAAATTTATTTTGAACATGCAATGAAAAGTCAATGATATAAATCGAATTTTTTATTTAAACAAAATGAAATAATATTACAAACAAAAACAAAAACAAAAAAAAAAACAAAATTAATTCGAATGAAGCAGAAGAAATATTAATTATAGCTAATGAAATGCATAGTTAAAATCATGCACATAAAACAATAAAGGTGTAGCTAATGTCATGCAAATAAAAAAAATATTAAGCTTATTCACACTCTGTAACTAACATCATTTTCTGTTATATGCTGAGCTAATCCTCGAATCATGATTGTATTATTAGGAGGTTGATTCTTATAAAAACTAGAATCGAAACCACTGTTTGAACTAGACGTCAATGGACTTCTATCTCTTTCACGGCCTTCACTATCCCTATCATCATCTTTGTAGAAGGGTCTATCCCGGTCTCTATCCCTATCTCGGCTTCTGCGACTATTTTTGCCTCTTCGGTCCCGCTTGTCTCTATGGTATCGGTCTCGATGATAGTCGTAGTCCTTGTTATAATGTCTGTCGCGATATTCGCGACTTCGCGATCGCTCTCGATCACGGTCCCGATCTCGATCGCGTTCCCATTCACGTTCTCGGTCCCTTGTCCGGCAGTCGCGATCCTTCTCCCGAATGTAGTCATAGTCACTCCCACTGCTCTCGCTTCGTCGACTGTTTCTCGATCTCCTTCCTTCCGAATAATCGGAATCATGTCCGCTTCGGTATTCTAGAATTTTAATTCATATTAAAATTTGAAATTTACTTGCAAAAAAACAATTTGCTTACAAATTTAGAGCTTTTTTAAATGCTAATAATTAAAACATAAATACAGTAGACATACACATACACATATATATATATTGCAAAGATTACATAATAGTTTTCTTTTAATGTTCCAAGATATTTTAAAAATATAGTAGATGGTATACGTAGATATAAATTAGGTATATAGCTTCCAGATATTTTGAGAATACTAGGTCATTTAAGAGTTTAAATAAAAATGAATATAAACATTACATGTCACAAATAAAAAACAAAGTTTATATATATTTATACTTTTAGCTATCTTCCACAATATTAAAAAAAATACTTTTCTTATGAGTATTTTATTTATTATTTGCATTATTTTAATGTATGTTCTATAAATGAGAAAAAGTTACAAAAAATATCAGGAAAAAATCAAAAATGTCAACATATTATTTAAGAAATTATTATTGAAAATTTAAACAGACAAAAAGAAATTTAAAAACGGTAAATAAGATTGTATTTTTTGTAAATATTTATTTTAACTGAGTGATCATTTTTATTAATCTTAATTTATTTGTGTAATTTTGTACAGGCTACCATAAATTTAATTATTATTAAAATATATACAATTCTTAAAAAAGAGTAAAATGCAGTTGAATGAAATTTGTCATAATTAATAAATCCATTACTAACTTTGCAACATTACATTCATTTTTAATTATTTCACATCTTACATAATTTCTTTCTTTTTAACAATTTTGACATTATCACATAATGATAAGACATATTTCTCACATTAAACCAAATACAATAACGCATTCTTCGACTCCATACTGGAAAATAACTATCAGATCTGTAGACTCTTCCTCGAGGTCTTGAAAGTATCTAAATCGCTTCCTCAGTTAAAATTGTAATAACAAATCTAAGCTCATATTATTTAAAACTCACAATTGTAATAGCGCTCAATATTATTCTATTTTTTATAACATTTTTTTTTAAATTAAACATGCTCCATTGATTATTATTGACAATATGCAATTGTTTTAACAATTTTATAAAATATTCCTTTAAATATTAATAAAATATTTTTTTAAATCATTAATTTTTAAATCATTCAGTTTTATTTTTACAATTAATTTTAATAATGTTTTAAAAAAACAATTTGAAAAAAACTTAATATCAACTTCATAACAAGACTTTTTAATATAAACAAGATTAGAAGTATATGGGTAAACTCATATATAGACCACTTTGGCATTATCACATAAATGATAAGAAATAGGAATAAAAAAAATTTCGCCGACAGTTGGCAACATTGTATTTTGATAATATATAATATTATAGGCGCTAAGGGTATTTTAATAAAATTATAATTTATGTGAGCACTAGGAGAAACTTTTCTGATAATTTTCTCAAAATCGGATAAATAATGTAGCCACAATGATTTTTTTTAAATTTAAGTAATTTTTTTCTCGATAAGTTGGCAACACTGTATTTTGTTAAAATTGCATAATTTATGCGGGCACCAGGAGAATCTTTAGTGAAAATTTGATTAAAATCGGTTAAATAACGTGATCATAATAAATTTTTAAAAATTTTAGTAATTTTTTTCTCAGAACGTTGGCAACACTGTACTTTGTTGTAATTATCTAATTTATATGGATACCAGAAGAATCTTCTGTGAAAATTTGAACAAAATCGGTTAAACAACATGGCCGTAATAAATTTTTTAAAATTTTAGTAATTTTTTTCTCAGAAAGGTGGCAACACTGCATTTTATTAAAATTACGAAATGTATGTAGGCACTAGGGGAATCTTTCCTGAAAATTTGGTCAAAATCGGATAAATAATGTAGCCACAATGAATTTTTAAAAACTTTAGTAATTTTTTTCTCGGAAAGTTGGCAACACTGTATTATTTTAAAATTATGTAATTTATGTGGGCACTAGAGGAATCTTTCCTGAAAATTTGATCAAAATCGGATAAATAATGTAGCCACAATGAATTTTTAAAAACTTTAGTAATTTTTTCCTCGGAAAGTTGGCATCACTGGAAAAAACCAAAACCACATGACCATCTTGGGCACTAGACAAATTTATCCTGAAAATTTCATTAAAATCGGTGGAACCGTCTAGGAGGAGTTGCGATCACAAAATTTTGTCTTACGACCGAGCGAGCTGACGACGCACATCCATACACCCACATAAACTAAGTTCAGATTCGTCATCTAGAGACTATATGAAGGATTTCTATATTTTTTGAAAACGTTATAGACACCGTACCAAACGCTGTACCACTTTTTCCTTGCAGTCAAAGTGGTAACAAAAGAGGGAAGTAAAAATTTTTTTGTCTGCAATCTTAATTGGGATTTAAGAGTATACATGCGCAGAAGCTTTAAATGTTTAAATTATATGGTTTTTCTGAACAAACTTGATGTTTATAAGATAAAAATAACGGTACGTGCATTTTATGAAGTAAGGAATGAAAAATATCGAGATACATTCGCAAGTGTCGTTTGAATTGATGATTTATCATATTGGAGACCGTAAATACTGCGTAGTTATCGCCTTTCTCTAAAGAATTTTGAACTTTTTCGTCCTTGTCGTCATCATCAAATAAAAATTCTCTTGCATTTGTAATAATTGCTCTTCGATGGAACATTATTCTTACATATGACAAATTACGTTCAGCGTTATCTCTGTCATTACCTACGCCAAAACAAAATTATTCCAACTCCGAATTAATAGCTAAACCCACCCTTTTGTGATACAATCTTCAATCTCTTCATATAATCGAATTATATATAAGTTGCACATGCAGCAGTTATTTTATCGTAAGTAATTTCATTTTCTTTTTTTACACAATTAATTTACTACTAAGTACAATGCGTTAAATACGACTACGATGGTAATTAATATGTCAATATCAATTTTTAATATTCTTGTATTGAACTGACAGTTTTGTAAATATGTCCAAAATTATTGGTTGGTGACGTCGTAAAATAATTTTAAAAAATCATTTGAAAAACCAGTAACGTTGAATCAGAAGAAAAAAAAAACTATTTTGAATGTTTTACGATTTCCTCACTTGCGTAAATTTTATTTCCGACTTTATTAATTTATTAAATGTTTCTAAATAAATAAATATATTTTAAAAATAATTGTCTAATGATGTAACAGGAAATGAATTTGACAAAAAAATGCATTATAATGTAATATAGAATCCATTTTCACAAATTTCTAGATTTCTAATTGTTTCGCTTTCAAAAAGAATTTATAATCGATGAATGGGAAGTACATCATACCTAACTTTTTACAGTTTTATAAAAAATATTTTTAACTAAAGTTATGATTAGTCTTACAGTTTCAATGCCAGACTTAGTTCCAATGATTCTAATTATAAAAAAATAATAAAATAATTATAATAAAAATAATTTTTTTTTCGAATTTTTAAAAATTATATGAGATTCACAAGCTTGGAAAACAAACATGTACTACATGACAAATATGGCATTGTCAAATATTTACTAGTTTTTGATCACACCAATTTAAAAAATCGACAAACAATTTGTATTGAAAAATAGATTCCATGTCTCAGAGTAATTTTAACTTGGAGAATTCTATATGCACATATATAAAAATTCTGTTTCCATCCACACTATCAGACTAAAAATAAATATCTTTCAGTTAAAATAATCTGTTTCCATGAAATTTAATATTTTATTAAATTTACAGGTCAAATAAAAATTTCCTTGGTAGTTCACAACAAAATTACACATTATAACTCAGTTTCTCCGTTTATATAGTTTGAAGTTTGTAAATTTAGGTTATTTAACAAAAAAAATTTCTTTTAATGTTTGTGCAAGTCTATTATATTTAAAATGTAATAATTTCTTGGAACAATAATAAAATATATTTTGTTTTTAATTATAAAAAAATTATAGCAACTTGAACCAAATAAAAATTGTTTTAATATACACAAGGTATTGAATGACATTTTATTTATAGTTAAATTTTAAACCAATTTATTATGAAGCACGAAATTCGTAAACAAATTGTATACAAAATAAATTAATATAAATATTATACACAATTAAGTAATAACGAATATACGAATTGTTTTAAATTAGCCATGTGAAATCTAGTTAAAATAGCTTTTTACTTACGTGTTTTGTAGGAAGATTGATTGTGTGGAGAAGTCGAAGGGCTTCGTCGTGCTGAAGAATATCTTCTGTGAGGTGATAGACTTCTTTCATTATAATCCGATGGATTTCTACCATAATACGGAGATCTAGACAAATTTCTTCGACGCGGCGAATGACGATCACTGTTCATTGTTCATTAATATCTGTCTCGTAGTAGGAACATACACACAATGTTTTATCACATTAAGTTAAGGAATTGTACAAAATGTATAAATCACGATAATTTTTTTTGCACAAACACATTTATTTCATTGAAAACGAATTGTAAAGTATGCGAATGTTGGCAAAGACAACATCAGTTTAACGCCATTAAAGAAACGATGAAACACAATTTTCGACCTTATGGCTTATGGCACCCAACATGCACCCAACCCTGCACCCAACCGAGAAGTTATCTAAACTAGCATTAAACGCATGCGCGCTATTAATTTTTACATAATAAAAGTTGGGTTACAAATTACTTACAATATTTATTAATTTAAATTAATAAATGTAAAATTATTAATAACGTAGACAAAACGTAATATATTTTTCAAATATTTTATATGTGTATAATACATAAGTAATATTATAATTAATTCTAAAAATATTTGTGAAATATTATTTTTTACAAATAATTCTATAAAATTAAAATAAATGATACCTACTTCATACCAGCTTTAGAATACTTAATTTTACCTTGCGAAAATAGTAAAAATATAATTATATTTAAATGGCGGGAAATTCAATTGCTATAACAACTTCTACATTTTTAATGTATCGTTTATTTTATCTATTTTTATTAAAAATACATAGGGCCAGAATAATAAGGAATAAAATATAATTAACATTATAATATTTAACAGAATACAAGTGAATATCGTTTAAATTTTATATAATATTAAAAAATTAAAACACATTCAACATTTGTTGTATCAATATTTTTATTAAAAATATTATTCACTTACAAGTATTTGGTAAAAAAAAATAGATACATATATTGATATATTTATTTATAATATTTAAATACGATTTTATATTTCTTCAAATATATTTATATTTGGTTGTCTTTAATAAATATTGAACTAGATTTTTAATTTAAAAAAAAAAAATAGGTCTATTTACATGACTTCGTTAAAATTAACAGTATGTACTTACATATGTTAAATTTAACAAATTAAAATTAAAAATAATTCATTTTGCTAGCTAATATTGTTAAATAAAAAAGTTACCCGTAGAACTAAATAAAATATTGTGTATAAAAATACAAAGCATGTTATAGATATAAAAATAATAAAATTATAGGTCGTTTTCACATTTAATACATTTTTGATTCGAATACATATTTCAAAAATTTAACAGACATTTCAAACAAAATAAGCAAAAAGAAAATAGGTAAAATCGACCATAATTATCTTCGATATCAGTCTTACCCCGCATAAAATTGAGGGATTATCACATTGGCTTATCAAAATGAAATGATGAGTAAATTTTATCATCCCGCTAACGAATGTCCTATCATCATGATCTGTCGGGATTTGGAGGTTCTCTGTTTCCGGAAGTAGTATTCATCTGCACGGACTTCACATCTGTAACGTACGTTTTGACCGTATTACCTGAATTTGACACTTTGACACCATTAGTCATACTTGATTTGACGTTGTCGAAGAGTTTTTTATATGCAGAACGATACTGCCGATTACTGGCTGCGTATATAAATGGATTTATAACACTGGAAAGCCACGCTAAAATGGACGCCATCACATGCAATGTCGGATACGTTGTGTCATCGTCAAAAACATTTGTTAACATCAAAGGAAGGAAGCACAAAACAAAACATACGAATATTATTAACATCAATCTAGTTAAACGTGCATCTTCTTTCTCACGATTCGTTCGTGATCTTGTTTTAATACTTGATTTTGGTCTGAAACATAAATTAACACGAATAATTTTATCCTTCATCTATAATATTTAGAATTCATTTATATGTTTAATTTAAGTTACAATGCATAAATATTTCAATACCCCAATACCCGAGACCTAGGAAGATATATACAGCCTGTTTCAGAGTAAGCGCCTTATTTTTTTTTAGCCACACTATGGGCACTACTTTCAAAATATTTGGCAGTAATATATTTCAGGACATTCTTTACACGATGGTGATATCAGATTTTCAAATGGACGAATCATTTCAAAATGGCGACGTTCAACTTTTTTTTTTAAATGGGATGCCATAATTTTTTTATTATTATTGAGATCCTAAAAATATTCTTTTTACGATAGTATTTCGTTTTTCTTAAAAATTCATTTCTTTCCCTGTCAAAAAGCAAACTAACATTTTAATCTAGTAGCGCATGTTATGTTATTTTTGTCTAAATATCAAGTAGCGGTAGACGTAAAAGAAACAATGAACTTTATTTTGTCATCTACATCAACTTTTTGAAACTCAAAATTAAAAATTTACATCAAATTAAAATTAGGTATTTACAAAAAATGCTCGAAATGCTTTCCTTTTTTTCAATACATAAATTGAAACATCGTCCAATAGTGGTGTTTGACGTTTGACTACTAGTTTGTCTACCGCTACTTGATATTTGGACAAAAATAACATCGGGTGTAAAACGTTCATGCGCTACTAGATTAAAATGTTAAATTGCTTTTTGATAGGGAAAGAAATGAATTTTTAAGAAAAACGAAATACTATCGTAAAAAGAATGTTTTTAGGATCTCAATAATAATAAAAAAATTATGGCATCCCATTTAAAAAAAAAGTTGGACGTCGCCATTTTGAAATGATTCGTCCAATTGAAAATCTGATATCACCATCGTGTAGAGAATGTCCTGAAACATATTACTGCCAAATATTTTGAAAGTAGTACCCATAGTGTGGCTAAAAAAAAATAAGGCGCTTACTCTGAAACAGGCTGTATATATATATATATATATATTATTTTGGTTAATTTTGTCAGCACTAATATATGAACGAAAAGTTAATATTTGTTAATTTGTTTTTTATAAGTTTTTATCTTTTCTTTTCTATATACAAAAAATAGTTTAAGATCATATTATCATAATAAAAAAAATAATAATATGCGAACAAAATAACCGTAAAACGATATATCATAAACAGATCACTCAATAAAATCTACACGTCTGTAGATAAAAATTGACTTGATTTGTCTCTCCGAATATTTGTACAATTTGAAGTGCAACTTGTTGTGCGATAAATTGTATCGTCTGTGGCCCGCATAAGATAATCTTACAAATTACGTACATATTTTAATTTTTGTTTAATTTAACCAGTTTAATTTGTAGTTCTTGAGATCTCTGTGTATACATAAAAGTATTGTTGTGTGCATAACTTTAGGCGCAAATGTATAATATGAATAAGCGCGAATAATGTTTAAATTCAATTTACAAAAATGAGATGTATATTAACTTTGTGGAGAAAGAAAAATCAACCTACAAACTAACAAAAGTTTTTTTTTTAAAAGATTATTGAAAAAAGTAAACAAATATAGATAACTGAAATACGCCTATCATTCATATGTATATATTTTTTTTTAAATAATTACTAAAATTAGATATTATACTAGTTTGAATAGACAAGTAAGTTATAACATTGTTTATTGAAAACAAAATTAAATGTATTTTTTTGTATTAATCTTATTACTTCATTTGACAATTACGTGAACGCCTACAAAATATAAAATTTATATAATAAGCTATTTAAAATTAATTTATAATAAATCATTAATTATTTTTATAAAATAAGCTTAAATTTGTACAGTTACAATAATTTGAAATCGTGACTTTATCATTATATTTTATAAATATTTAGAACGTTCAGTAAAACATTAATCATCATGAAAGATAATAATATAACAGAATTTTAAATATTGATATAATAAATGACACTGTTAAATCATGGCGACACTATTTATCGCTGAAAATTAAATACCTACCATAAATTCTATATATAGAATATTTTGAAGTGATTTATGTTAATATGTTTTAAGATCATCTTATCAAATATTTTTTAAAGAAAAATATCGACCATAAAACTAAGAACAAACAAATGAATGCATATACTGATCGTGAAGAATAATTGTCATAATTAATTAAAATTAAATTAAACTATTTTCAATTTCTTATATTTTAGATACTCTCAGTGTATGTTACAAATACAAATTCTTACTCATGAGCTTGTAGTTTTTTTCTAGATTGTTTGACGCGCCAAAAAATACAGGAATAGGATAAAATGATTGCAATGCACGGTAGAACAAATCCAATCAAAAAGATGATTTTTTTGGGTGAGTGACCATCCTTTTCCAAAATGGTACAGGAGAAGGTCGGCGGATCGAGTCCCAGCTGTCCCCAGATGCCTAGTAACGGTGGTAACTGAAATCATTCGTACAACAATACAATAGAATCCCCAAACGCACGCAAATATAATAAACAGTTAATACGTATACAACCACCGAACCTTTACTATTTGCCGTCCCGTGCCGTTTGCCATTTGGCTTCTCTCTATTTGACACAGAGACGTATTCTTCCATAATATAACATAATTTTCTACAAAATTCATTTCTTATTACCTATATAAAAACTTTCAGTAAAATTTTATTTATACTTCATTTTTAATATATAATTAATTTAATTTACATGAAACAATGATCACGCTATATTTATATGTCAAAATCGAAACGAATTAAGAATCTTAATTTTAATTTCATTTTATTGTTGTAAACATTATTTGTTTTTAAATGAAAATATTTAAAAGCACTATAAATATAGTAAAACTTTATTATTAGGTAAATAAATTCTATTAAAATGTAAAATAAGAATACAATTTATCAATTTTTTTATATTTTTTTGGAAAATATTTACAAAATTTTTCATCAATATCCAGCAAATTCATTATATTTTTTTTAAATTTTGTAATATTTATCGTTAAAAAGTATTAATATTATTAATATAGAAGAAGAGAATAATATAAGTGTAATTTTGTTAGGAATATACCTAAAAAGATGTATATTTTGTTTTATTAAAAAGGCTTGATTTTTATTTTTATTCAAAATATATCTATTTAATTTGCAAATCAAAAATATTATACTAATAACAAATACATAAAAGTCAAATTTTAAATATTTCATTTTGATCAAATTTATTTGCATTTTATTATTATTTTGGAAGATATAATTGAAAGAAACTAACAAATAGGAGTATAAAATAACAGAAGAATAAAACAAAAAAATTGAGTAAGTCCATCCCTGTTCAAACAGTATTAAAACTTACCATTATCGCAAACGAACAACCCCAAACGAAGAGCAGCTGAACACATATGGATTTTATTGTATAAAACTGCAAGTATAGTTGATGACAGGATATTAAGAGGTATCTGGAACCATCAATGTTTATTTATTATTACACTAGCTAATTAATAAATTCTTATTAACTACATACATATTCTGTTGACATGTTCAATTCCAAAATATGAAGATGTTTGGTAAAATGTTCACTTATATTAAAATTTTAGGTATTTTAGTTATTCAAACAATTATACCTAATTCTTCAGCATTCACAAAATATAACAATTTGCATCTATATACAGGGTGTAAATAAAGGAACGAATAATAGCTATAACTTTCCTACTATTATCTTTTTTTTTATAATGCAACATCATAAAAACTAATATGCGATGAATAGACAAAAATACGGTCTCTTCCAAAATGAAAATTGTTGCCATAATAGCGAAAACAAAAAACGTATGAGCAAAACAATAGTGTCAAGACATGCAGTAGAATAAATCAAAACATTTTTATTTATTATATTTTTTTGTAAAACAACAAATAAAAACGTTATAGGGATTATTCTTTACTATATTTACACCCTGTATGTTCATATATGTGTATTCTACAATGGATAATATTTCAATTGATCTGTAGCAGCATATTTTGAATTTATTGAAATATTTTAAAATTTATTGCAAACTTAACAATAGTTAGTAAATGGTTATGTAAAGACCACATCAAATTTAAAAGTTTCAAAAATATTAAAATTAAGCACTTACAATAACTACGAAAATATAATTAACTATCAATATATATTCAATAAACGCATGTAAAGTAATCGAAGAGATTCTATCTATGAATATAAATAACGTAATTTTGACAATCTAAAAATAAGTAATTAATTTTTAATTGTAAATTTTTATTATGCCAAAATATAATATTCTGTTGTCTGCTAGCATCATTAGCTATGCAAAAATTCCTGTTTAGATTAAAATGTAATAATAAAGTACACATTGTATCAAAAGATAATTACAAATAAATTTATTTTTAATAATAATCTCTGTAATAAGTGACATTCACAGCAATTATGTGACAATATTAACACGCATACAAATAATGAGATGTTTTCATTATTTATATGGCTGTAAACAATAATTTACATTTATTAACCTGTAATTATACAGTTCTTCAGGAAAAATATTTGATTTGAAATTCAATTTAACAAGAATAAAGATATAAAAAGTATTAGTCACAGATTAGATATTTTAAATAATAATAACAAGTTTACAAAAATTTGCCTAAAAATTAATAATTATAGAATGAAAAGAATTTATTATGAAATATTTGAAATGAATTCAAAGTACTGTTGTATAAATTAAGAGGAAAGATTTCTAGGGTACTGCAAACAGAATATTAATTAGAATTACAATGTTTTTATTTCCCTGATAAATAAAATTTCTATTGTCTGTTAACAGTACATTAATGTAAATATATATTTTCAATTACATAGTTGTTGAATTATCAAAGTTCATTTTTAAACTGCATTAACTAAGTATAAATAAATAACAATTACAATTGAACATATTTATAGAAAAATCGAAATTTACATTTTTGATTGTTTATCAATATCAGAGTTTGTGTCGTGGAATGGTCAAGAAAAAAGATAACATAATGCAGAGAGAGATCAAATATAGGCTGTGTAGCAGATAAAATATTTTATTTATTCCATTTAAAACGATTTTATCTACGGTTATACATATTCTATGTAAAAATTTTCATATATGATCTTCAGATTTTCTTGTTCTGTATTTACATTTTGCAATATATTTTGTTTATGATATTATCAGGTTTTATTATTGACTAACTGATATGATAAAAGGTTATTTGACTTTAAGTTTACGCTAGAGATTTCCTATTACAAATAAAACTTTAGTGAAATATCACAGGCTTTTCATTTTGTAGAAATGTAAAACGTAGCTTTCAAGGTAATGAAAACCAAATATTCTGATATGTAATTTATTAGAATTTCAATATAAAATAAAGATAACTTTGTCACATTTTCCTTTTAATCACGCATTGAAGTTTGACTGTTCCTCAACAAAAATAACTTGAAACTTTAATATTCAAAGATCTGTTAATATGAAAATATCTCTATTTACTTTGGATTAATGTCCTAACAAAACAAATATGACAGCTTGCCTAGTTATTTCAATAAGTAAACATATTCACACGGACAATTGTATATTTGTCAAGACAGGAGTGACATTCATTAACCTTATTACCTTAATATCAACTATCTTATACATCTTAATGAATTCATTTAATGTGTTAACCTCTGCATGACCCCTTCATTGTTTCAATAATTATTCCACAAAGAACTCTTATTATTATATTTCCAGTTTATTGACTCATTTTCTTAGTATCACACTAATCGAAACATGAAAATATACATATTCGTATATTTGTTAACATATATCTTCCCATCCGTTTATGCAAGTTATTATCAGTTAGAAAATTTTACTTATTATTGAAAAATATTCTTTGAAAAATACAAAATTTATACTACAATTAAATTTTTAATTGTACTACCAATACTTATATTGTACAGTTTCAATAATTTATTGTTAATTTTACATTATATTTATTTTTGTACAAATATATATACAATCAAAAACGCACATAGACCTGTTTCTAAAAAGTATTGTCTATCCTGATAAACCACTTTTGCTTCGTTTACATTAATAATACCTTTCAGACAAGCTTTTCTATTTTTTTTGTTTAAAATATTTACATAATTATAAACATCTATTTTAAATATCTTAAACGACAAAATATTATGTCTTCAATTTTATAATTTTATTAAAAACGGTAATTTCGTATTTTAATTTATTACATGTATAAAATACAGAATGGGGCATAGATTTGGAACCTTTACATATTTCAAAAACTATATTTACTGTATTAACATAATGTTTTTTTTTCTTTATAATATTTAGTTAAACATTATATTCATATTAATTAACTATTTTAATTGATTTGATCGCTGTTGTTATTTAAAGGAAATAAATTTTTCTGTGTAATTCGGATTCCAAAAAATTTAAAATATTTACAAAAGTACATATAAATATAAATAATGTTTAAGATATAATATTTAACCGGTTCCTAACCTGTACTCCACTCTCTGCATATTTAAATTTTAAAAAGAATATAATTGGTAATTGGTAAATATATATTTTATAATTTTAATTAAATAAATTTGTTAAAATATTTATTTAAAATGAAAATTTCAATTGATTTATTATAATGAAATGAAATCAAGCATTAGATAATATGAATAATATTAAATAAGTAGTGCAATAGTAGTAGTGTAGTATAGTTGGATGTATAAGTATTAAGAAAACGTTTTAAGATAAATGTTGAGTAAAAGGAGCATTGGCCCTGTTTACAAACGATTCATTCATAGTTAAACATAAACCACGTTCTGTTCTTAGAGGATGCCTCTGCAACTGATAATACATGCATCATAAAAAAGTATGTATAACGCTACTGTAGCGTGCCGTAAGCCGTTTAGCTGTAACATACTCAATTTTCTATTTCTCAAAACATATACGACCACTTACGGTTAAGTGTTATATTCTTGGTTTGAAATGAATTACTCATTTCAAACATTTAATTATGTCTGACGCGATGCGCGTTGCGTTTTATATGTATGTGTATTTGTGACTAATGTATTTCACTATTTTATCATAAAAATTGTTCAAACAAAATTTTGTTTAGTTTGGTGACAAGTATCCTTTCATTGACACTTTTACTGCATTCATTTCTTCTAATCGAATTCAATACAAATTCTAAAAATTGGTTGCTAATAATATAATATATGTAATATAATATATGTATATGGTGTTCAAAACAATAGTACCTATCACTAGCCTGCAGATTTATTATCGTGATAAATTATTTAGTTTATGTAATACAAAATCGTTGATATTTTTATCGCCCATAAATTTTATGTAAAATGGTGAGCAAATTATTCTTTTTAAGTTTTGTAAAACGATAAAGTCATTGTAACATACAGAACGTACACAGAACGTGTGCTCGCCAGCACTAAACAATCTACAACACAATTATAATCAATGAGTTAACTATAGGCAACTAAATTGTCAACTGTCTTTGAAGCACCTCACTGATAGGTCAATTTGCCAAGTTAAGAAAATCGTAAATTTTCAATGTATTTAATAATACTTTATATGCAAGCGGTACTGATCACCTGTGAGCCTGAGCCCCGCTGCGCCCTTGAAGTATCTCAATGCAGATTACCAGCGACCCCCCATGATGATCAAAGTGATTAATAAAAACTGAAATATATTTCAAACCTAGACGGACCATGAGTACATTGCGCTTTTGTCAAATTAAACTATTACAAAATATAACTCATTTTTAACATAGTAAAGAATCTTTCCGGACTCATTAAAATAAAAAAGCTTTAGGTTTTAGTTCTGTATAATTTTTATTCCTACAAAAGGTTGTTTTAAAACAAAAAATGTATACCTTTCACTTATTTTTTGCTATACTTCAACACTATTTCATAATTGATGAGTTACTTCTGTTTTGGTTAATAAATAAAGACAGTAATAAATAGTTGTTAGCCAAAGTAAAATAGATTACAAATTAATCAAAATGTCACCAATCACTTGAGAAATATATTTGACATAATATCTATTAATTTTAAATAACTTTTACATATTTACAATAAATTGAAAAAATATTTTTTTAAGATTGTCTATAATTTTGTTATTGAATATTAGTAACAGTAAATCAAGTGACAGTTAATTAAAATATGACACAAAGGCAAAATGTTTATTCTAAATATAAAACTTTCTCTTTCAATTTACTAATATGTGAATTTAATCGACAATTATGTTAAAAATGAATAAATTATATTATTCATATATAACATTTTTCAACCTTATTTCGTTTTGTTAACACTGGAACTACCAGGATTTGTTCTATACCTATTTCTACCAACCGGTCAAAATGACCGGTTTGATGTGTAGTTGCATGTGTAATTACTGAATAAATATATGGAATATTATGTATATGATAAAAATATTTGTTCACAACTTACTTTTACAATATTAGCAACAATGGTAAAATATTTGCCAAAATATTGTTCACTTTTTATATTTATTTCACCTCGCACCAGAATCACCAACAAGAAAATGAAACTACTTAGCCGCAGAAATGTGAACCAGAACAGAATCTTTTTATTCGTGGGACTCCCCGTATTTAGAGTAAAAAATATGTTTTGTGTATGCTACAATGTTGACAGAGTGTGTTGCTAACGCGTGTTTTAATTTTTTTGCATTTGCACCAGCAATCCTAAACTCTGGTAATGTTTTTATATGACGGTCAGAATGATCGGTTGGTATATTTAGGTATACCACATATTTATCTCTGTAAAATGAAATCGTACGAATCTAACATTTTGTAAAATTAAAGATTTCATAAATTTAGAAAAATACATAGTATTCTAAAAACAATATTTTTTGTAATTATGAACAAAAAGTGTTGATGAACTGATGCAACCGGTCATTTTGACCGATATATCAAGAAGTATTCTATATATGTTTTAAATTTTAAATCTCAATTTTTTTTAAATAATAATTACATAATAAATAAGTATATGATTTATGTCTATTTTTATAGTCAGAATTAAAAGCATAAAAATGTTCACTTTTATTAAAATTTAAAAACACGAACCTTATTTGTAATCTCCAACTTTTTATAATTTAATAATTAAAAAATAAATATAGTAACACTGTGAAATTTGATTCTCACCTGTTTATTGTGATGGCAACCATATTCAGCAAGGAAACAGCAACATTTCCATAAAAAAACACAGGAAACAATTGACACAGAGCTGGACCTAATGTCCATCGTTGATATATGTATCTAGATGCGGTCAGGGGCATATTTAGCGAGCAAAATAATAAATCGGAAACACATAACGATAACACAAATGCTGTTGTCGCATGTTTTCGAAGTTTTGGACATCGAATTAGCGCGAGAACTGTTACCAAATTACCTGAAGACATACGTAAAAATTATTTTTTTGTATTCCACTAAATCATTTTTAATCAATGTAAGCTGGACTATTTTTTTTAGGTTTTCCCAGCAAACTAATTTTACAAAAATAAATTTTATTTTTCACATTTATTTAAAACATAATAATTCACTAGTTTTATTATATCACATTATTCATAACAAAAAAATTCAACACATTTTTAATTCAACTATTATCAAAAATATATTATAATAATTTATTAATTAATCTTAATTTTTTCAAAAACGACAGAATTAAATTAAGTACGTTAGTGACCTCAGTGATGACACAATAAAATATCAATAAAAGATAATTAAATAACATAAAATTAATTACCAATAACGCCTACAATGCAAAATAAAATCGCGCAAACTGACGCAAATATAGTCGCTTCTCTAGGATATGTAATAAATGTTTGGGTATCATTATAAATTTCCATTTTTAAATAATTTTATAACACAGACGAAACACAAATCAGCCACCTCACTCGCACATTTTATAAAAATATCGCTAAATTTACGACATTTTGATAATGTCATTTAATCGCAACGAAGTATATACTTTTAAATCAAGACATAAATAAGATCCGACAAACCGACAAACACAACGTGCGATGAGAAACTGTTGAACTGTTGTGTATTATTTCTACTCCCCTGAGTTATACGCACATGGTAAATTGGGGTGGGGGGTACTTCATAATATAAGACATATTTATCTTTTTGTTCAAACAATAAATTATGCTATTGTATTTTCTCATTCTTCTGTTCATCGATAAAATATTTAAACTAAATTTACTAATAATAATACTATAAAAAATGCAACAAAGATTATTTAAAATTTTAAAATTAAATACAATTTATCAATCTAATATAATTTTTTTTAATTTAAAATTTATTGTTATTTTTTAAATTGTATTATTGTACTGTAACAATAATTACAACAAAAAAATTTGAATGCATTAATAATAATACGAAAAAAAAATGTGTTTGTTTATAGTAAGTTACAAACATTAACAAGTTATAATGTTTAATGATAAGATCTAAATTAGCTATGTAATATAATGTATATATATACAAAATTTATATGTATATATATACAAAATATAATGTATATATATACAAAATTTTATGTATATATATACAAAATAAATGAAGCGTGCAAAAATACAATAAATATAGTATGTAGTATATCATCCACAAAGGAAATTTTCGAAATATTGCCCCTTAGAGTTATGAAACCAGCATAATTCATTTGTCCGAAAAGTTATCTAACGATAACTTTTTAAATTTATTTTTGTTCTGTTGATTTAATTAATTAAATATGCTATTTATACAACTGACAATTTTTTCGTATAATTTGAAAACTTAAAGTTTGCAATTATATGTGTCATTAATAATTCATTAACAATTATTATCTAATTTCTAATTTTGCATATAATAAAAATTAATATGTACACTTTTTATTTAACCGTCTATATTTTATTATTGTACGATTATTATTTTTAAAAAAATAATATTGATATATGTAGAATAATAATTATTTTTGAAACCATTACAAAATAGTGTTTTTTGAAGAAAATGATGTAAAATATTTGTTTTGTCTAAATTTCATGATTAAAATTTATCATCTCTACTTTTTATTTTTTTAGATCTATACTTGAGTACGGAGCTTTAATCTGATTTTTAAAATATTTGTTTTGTCTAAATTTCATGATTAAAATTTATCATCTCTACTTTTTATTTTTTTAGATCTATACTTGAGTACGGAGCTTTAATCTGATTTTTAAAATTTCTAGTCTTATCGTATTGATGTTATCTATCCAGGTTTTGGCTATAATTATTCAGATTTTTGGTTAAGGTTTGATTTTATATCACTTGAATTAAAACGTAATATTATTTTCATTAAATACTTTTTTTCGGTATACTTAACAACAAAATTGTTTGCATTTAGATTTTAAATAAAATAATTTTTCTAGTTCCACGTATTCACTCTCGTCATAATGTATCATTCTATAATAATTTCTGTAGAAATTATAAAAAAGTTTGTCATGCTTGTGATATTCATATTGATAGTTTTGAATATAATATTTAATTAATAAATTTATATCTATTATTTAATATTCGTCTTGTTTAATAACAAAAATAAAAAATTATTATATAAGTTTTGAATACTTATTTTTTTTTATGTGTTAGTCAATTGTTACTTTTTCTATTTATTAATAATTAATGTACAGTTTTTCTATTTTTCCTGTAATTGAGTGTATGTCTTTTGGAAAATAAACATATTATTATTATTTTTAATACTAATCAAATTTTTTAAAAAATTGACAAAAAAATCCAATCTAAATTTATTCAAAATTTGTATTTTTGTTTTCTAAAAAAAATGAAAATAAAAAAATAAAAGGAGTAGAAGAAAGAAAAGACCTACAGAGTAATTTGTAGTAGATTTGTTTATTATAATAGTTTGACACATCTCATGTTACAAAATTTGCTTTTGAAGTATTAAGTAAATTTGTTCTCACACCCTGTATACTGGGATTTTTAACCGGAGAAACAATCCTTTTTAAAATTCAGGTTAAAAAATTACACATTAATATTACAATTAGTCTCCATTGGACCAGAAGAAATGAATTAGGCACTTGGTAAAAATCGTCTCAACACTGGCAACTGACAATTGTCAACTCAACTGACAATGAGTTTAGTTTAGTCCAGTGCACAGATCAGATCAGTTCAGGTGGCTGTCAGGGCAAGGACGAGGGCCGGTTGCATCGGTCGCATGGGGTATATGCCCCCTACCGGTTGCTATAATTGCGGATCCATGTTCTCCAGGGTGTCCGTTAGTGAATGCTTGGCCGAGTGATGTCGGGACCGCTCGCGTTCCCGTTCCCGCTCCTGCAAGATTAGCTCGTGCGCCGCACGATCCATTTCCTCCTGAGTCATGTCAAGAGCTTCCTGCATCTCACGAGACGTGTAACGTACGAAATCTGGGTCGCAGTACTTGCCCAGACCCTGCTCCGCTAACACCTATCACCACATATTCTACCCTTATAATCAACTTATATCTCTAACAAGCCTTTCCAAAAGTATTCTATCATTTTTAAAAACACAGATCTGCGCATTTTCCACAAGTATATAAATCTATAAAATTAAACAAAATCGGATCGATTTATAAAATCTAGAAAATTAAAAGAAAAAACAAACAAGACTTATTAATGTCATGCGATTTATAGCTATAATTATTGTATTCGCATTTGAAATTCACTCGAATGGCAAAATGTGAATTAACATTTGATAGTGAACTTTTAGTTTGATATTTTATATTAGTTAATAAGCATTTTTAAAATAAAAAACTATATCTTAATAAAAATATATTTATAAATAATTTCATATAATTTTCGTATGACAGAAATTTCATTTCACTATCAATGTTATGTAATATCGTCACCATCGGTATTTTCAGTTGCATAAATAATAGATAATAAACAGAATATATATTCCGAAATAAAACCATTATTTTTCAAGAAACTTATACGTGGTTACTGAAAAACTTGGTTATTCTATCAATATTATTATTCTATCGCCAAAGAAACCATAAAAAAATACAGTGTTATAATACGAATTTGATATTAACATTATTTGTTCTTGATATTAATTGGAATTCGATAAAATTCAAGTAAGATAATAAAAAAAACAAACTGAAAACATACTAATCACAACTTAATCGTGGTTCCATTTCGGAATATATCAGATTGCAACATTGGTCCGTACTTTACTGTAAATTTCTGAATTTTTTAAATATGCAATATAAATTTTTGCTGGTAATAATCACATATTTTTCCTAATAGATACCATGCAAAATTATTAATCAAAAGTGATACAACTAATAAATTAACTTTTTCAATTAATGGAAAAACTTTCCTAACATGTATGTAAAACATAGTAAGATTTATATTTTTTTAACTTGACTGAAAATTATTAATCAATTTGATAATGCTACTGACACAAGGTTGATTGGTAATGTTTACCAAACTCATTCATGGTACTAACTCATAAATCAGGTTTTCTGAATTGATGTCACTTTTGAAGCGAAGATACAATATATTAAACGTATAAAATACTTGTGGTAAAAAGTTCTTTTAAAAGTAATTACAGATCATTTTTCTAATTAATGCAAATCAGGGTATGCTTAAATGACAATTTCTCTTGCTTAGAGTAGTAAATTAATTTGATTGAATATAATGAATAATGAAGTGATAAGAAATATAAAATATAACGTACCCTCCCCACTAAACTCTCAGCAGAACCAATAACTTCAAATGAATTCGGTCTCCGATCAGCGGGACTGCCTGGTAACGAGTGCGCTAGTCTCATGGCACCCGCATGCCCGTTCGGTTCGCTGCTCACCACTGAAACTAACCCCAAGAAACACCACATAATATTACTTCTATTGTTATACAACTTTTTCAATAATCTAATCATTATTTGATTTGTAACACGCCGCATACACACACACTGAACACAAACACGTAATAAAAACAGATTAGATTTACTTCGTACGAATTTGTGCTCAAATGTGGAAGCAGCTTTAATTGAAGTGTAAGCGTGCGTGTAAATGATCTTGTGTATTATTATTTTGTATAAGTTTTATACAACATTATGTTACAATCATGCAGTTTTTAACATTAGTATGCTTGAAGTGAAAAAAAATTAATTAATTAAACACTCATCACAAATAAAGCTTACATAAAACATTGTCAAAACAGAAATGATACATTGATATGAATATTACAAATATATGATACTATATTTAAATGAAACATTTCATTTTTTCCACTTCAAACAACAATAAGTTACAGGTACAGTTAGTACATCAGACATGCTTTCTGTTAGTAAAAATGTGACTAGTTCAGGGTGTCCATATTTCGTAAACGTAAAATCGGAATGTTCGTTTTAACTTTTTTTATCGTCACTAGATATTATGATAACAATAGGAAATTTTTCAAAATTAAATATGTTTATAATTCATAAAATACATGACATATGACTTAAATTTGTATTTTATTAGCCCTTTTAAGATGAAATAGCTATTGTAATTTTTTTTTTATTATTGTTATTCATCGAACACGAAAATAATAATTAACCAATTAAACCTGAAATATCTCCTAATTATTTTGAGCAGTATATATTTATTAATAGTACTTACTATCCGTTTGTCGTTAAGATACTACAAACATACACGTACTAAATATAATCTTGTGACAAAAAACCATAAAACTTATTTGAAGTCCTTTTATTTATTAAATAAAGTCGCACATCCGAAATTAAGCAGTAAATATTGTATTTTTTTTACATGTAATTTAATTTTCGCGAAGAATGAAAAAAAAAAAACAAATTATAAAACAAAGAATCCGGCACATTCAGTTGTTCCGAAAAAAAAATTTCGGAACATTGGGATAGCTTCATTAAAAAACTAGGCTAAATCCGGAAAATTCAAAATAAATGGACACCCTAGTCTTGTTGAAAATTTAAATTTTGTTACCAATTAAATATGTATATAACAATAATTTCCGAATTGTAATGTACAGTTTTACAGTTTTTTTTACAATAAAAGTTAATATGTCTTCTGAATGTAGTACGGAAAGTTAATATTTCAAGTTCTCTTTGTGCTAAATTAGCCAAATTTCCAAAATTCCAATCTGGGACATGCCAAGTCGGGATATGCTAACACGAGATGCATACCGTCACCTAAAGCATTGATTAAAGAAGTATATACTTATATATATATATATATATATATATATATATATATATATATATATATATATATATATATACTTATTTACTCAATGCTTGAAGCGAATTCGGACGGTAGAAAAGATTTTGAACAACCTTAAATAAAATAAGGTTGTCCGAATTCTCCCCAAGATGACCATAATTAGAAACGCTAGTACAAAAGTAACATCAAAATATATAAATAAAAGATACTTATTAATTATAGTTATAAAAAAAAACATTATACATATGTAAAGCATATTGAGTTGAGTAATAAATCTGGGATATTTTCTGGGGCAGTTGCGGTAGTCGCATGAAATTTGGAACATCTGGTCATTTTATATCAAACACAAAGTTAGATTTTTGAAATAATTTGTTGTCGTTGATTGATTACTAGTGATACTATTTAAAATAACAAATTTTTACATAAATTTTTAAAAAAATCGGATAATGTTTATGTATGTAGATATATATAAGTAAAAGATGATAAATTAATTGTATGTATGTTATGTATGTATGTATGTAAAAATGTGTGTTAAGGGCTGACCTCTGCCATGGAAAGAAGCCCTGTGATTAAGAAGAGAGCAACGCGCATGCCGGGCTGCGTCGGTGAGGGTGTTCGCGTCCGTGTCACCCGTGTCACAGTCAATAATGAGGGACGGCCAGTGCTGTGGTTCAGGCAGAAAGCCCGCGACGGCCATGGCTTGTGCTTGTGCAAGTTTCAGACCGCTCGCGATACGACTAAAGCTGGCGGTAGCGGCTGCGGCTTGTGACTTTGAGTGCCGTGCACCGACACCAACACCAAGTTGCAGTTGCGATTGCGTTAAGGGTAACGGCAACGGCGGTAACGGTAACGCTGCGTTTATGGCGTTTACATTTGCGTTCACATTCGCATTTGTTGTCATGCAACCGCCCCCCAAACCGAGTCGAATGCGGCGCGGTGGAGGGGTTGGTGGCATCAATTCTGAACAGTATTCGCCCTGCAGACTGCACACACACAACACACATTACACTGACAACTGACACAAATGCAACCTAACTGTTTTTTTTTTTTCATCAAATCTTATTCTGTTATTATTACAGTATTATGTATCTACAATTATTTTCACATTTTCCAACCCCAAAATAACCTACTAAACTCTTTTTAAACTGCTAGCACTCGCTTCATTTAATCCCTTTTCGCCCTCGTATTATTTTTATTAGGCATAGCAAATTTTACCTGCTCATTACTTGCAATTTGTTGTTAATTTACTCAAACAATTTTTAAAATTTAAGGTATATCTATCAAAACTGAAAATATATTTATTTAAATTACGTAATACAGTTTTATTAAATTAATTAAAATCGGCTTCAAATTATAACAAATTGATTCAATATCAAAAAACTGGTGTGATCAATTTACTTGTGAAAATGTGAAAATGGTTTGTAAATTGAAATTGAAAATATAGGTAAGTGTTTGGTATAGCTCGGTAAAATGAAATCGAAAATAGAAAACCAGTATAAAATGTCAGAAACAACAAATGCTGAAGTGCTGGTTACTAGATTCAACCAATACAACGCTGAACACGGCAAACGACAAACATTGTGTTATGTATGTATTAGAAAATCAAAATCAATCAATCAGATTGTTGTTTTTTTTTTTAGAGAAAAGCAACAAACAAGTCACACATTTCCGACCGCTTACCATTATAATGTGGGTGCAGAAACGAACCAGATTTGCTGAAAGTCAACAAACACCGTTAAACATCATACAGAAAGTGACTTGTGTGCTCGAATCATCATTGAATCATTCATTTTTTTTTTTACATTATATACATCGCTCGTTTCTCATTTTTTTGCAACATATTCCCAAACCGAGCTCAATTATTTTTCCAATCACGTTTTACAGAATAATAACCAAGTAAATTTATAAAATAATAGAGCTCCATATGAAATAGATGAATGCGTTAGTGATGGACAATACCTACTAATGATTATTATTAACCAAATTTATTCAAATAAAAGCAAATATAAACGCAACATGATAAAATAGTAAGAAAAAACTTTAATTATAATTAATAATAGTTTAAAAATAAATCATTTTCGATTTCATATCATTTTAAATTTACGTATTTTGGTTAACAAATGAATTTGAAAATAAAGTGGTTAACGCCCATCACCACTGTAAAATACGAAAACTTACTCGATAACTTGATAATTTTTTTCAGCATCTCCGTTGAACATATTGAGTGAACGAAGAGGTATAGCCTCTTCGTCATGTAAATTGTCAGGATTTGGAATAGTTTGTGTGCCGGTTCTATTTTGAACGATAACGTTTTTCGTCATGGAAGTGATATGATTCATACCTTCCGTGACGGCTTTTTGTAATGAATTATACGGCATATAATCTACACTAGAAGCTGGTGATATTTTGATTTGAGTTGAATTCATTTTGAGCGAACGAGCACGACTAAATCCTGTGTGACCCCTTTTCATTGACGACCAAACACTACCAAATAGTGAATGATTGCGCTAAAATAAAATACAGAAAATTACAATTTTTGATTAAAATTCGGTATATAAATCAATAAATAATACTTACTCTATGCATTGGTTCAGGATTATCGTCGGCGAGTTCTTCAAGATTTCCTGAGATAGCTCTTTTTAATTCTGGTCCAGCTTCATGTAAAGTCCGCAAACCGGCTTGTAATGTAACTGTATTATGATTCTCTTTACTTCCATCTTTAAGTTCTTGTTCTTTCCGCTTTTTAAAGCGACGGAAATAATCTTGAATCAAGAATGTGGCATAAAATTTGCCCACTGTTACTTCGTCATCAACTCCAGGAGGCGGAACAACTTGATCGAGTAATTTTGGACTAGTACGCTTCCAAATTTTTTTAATAACAGCTCGAAGTTCCGCATTAGCATCATCAATATTACCCTCAGTTTTTATCCTAAGCGATGTTCGTACAACAGCAAACAATGTCGCGTTGAATAACACAGTGCCATCGCTATTTAACGGCATATTCATTGATACTAGTCGCTTGCAGGCGACTCGATGAGGACACAATTTACCGAATCCTAATGGAGGAGAAATTTTTCTTAAAAGAGTTACTACGTCTAAATGTTTGATTCGTCCTTTTGCGTCAGGATCGTATTCACTCCACAGCCTGATAAATTCATCTAAATGGTGGGGTCCCAATATAGACCAGTCTCTAGTCAGGTAATCGAAATTATCCATAATGACAGCGACAAACAAATTTATAATCTACAACCACAATTTTCAAATAAAAGTTATGTATGTGATTTTCAAACACAAAATCACTTACGAGAAATGAACACAGAACGTAAAATGAAATAAAATAAGGAAAGGCGATATCAGATCCGCAAGAACCTTCTGAAACATCAGTTGCTCTTTTGTCACATTTAACTTCCAGTCTTGCGGAACAATCCATCATAATATCTTGCCACGCTTCACCTACAATTCAGTAAAATATTGTTGCATTTGAAATATTCATAGTTATAATTTGTAAATATTTTTACCAGTAGCAGAACGAAATAGAACAAGAACTGCTTGAGGAAAGGTTTGAAAGTTATTGTTTCTATGGATGGCAGTCTCTGAATCCATGGCAATTTTACCAAATACCTATAATAATAATTACTTAATGATGTAATATAAAATAAATGACAAATTTAACTTAGAAATACCTGCATGCCTATCACAGCATATATAAAAAACAGCATCACGATAAGTAATGCTACATATGGTAGAGCCTGAAAAGACTTTATAAACGTCCATAACAACGTTCGTATTCCTTCCCCTCTGCTCAATAATTTTACTAAACGCATTACACGAAATAATCTAAAGAAGTTTATTGATATAATATTTGATCCTGGCTAAAATTATAATCAAATTTTACATAAAAATCAATCTAAATACATCATATAACATAAACTTACATTAACTTCT